>WBNM01026745.1:0-17426 GCA_013399055.1 Ramphastos sulfuratus
CAAGAAACCTGTGGCCATGGCCCATTTCTCCAGCCTACCCAGGTCCCTCTGGCTGGCATCACATCCTGCAGTCTCACCATTCCACTGCCATTCATCTGTGTTCTTTACTTATGCATGGTAACTTCATGCAGCTTTTAAAATAAGCCAGCATGGCTCCAGAACATTGCTGGCTCACTGGCACCACACTTGGATACCAGCTCAGGCTGCCAGCTCCACATGAGCTGAACTTCTAGATACACAGAGCAGCACTTAAATTAGCAATAAATCCACTGCTTTGCTCTGCTGGGCTAATTAAGGTAGGTTTTTGAGGAAGTCTCTGCTATGAGGAAAGACTGAGGGAGGTGGGGTTGTTCAGCCTGGAGAGGAGAAGGCTCCCAGGTGACCTTATTGTGGCCTTGCAGTATCTTAAGAAGGCTACAAGAAAGCTGGGGAGGGACTGGTTAGGCTGTCAGGTAGTGATAGGACTGGGGGGGAATGGAACCAAGCTAGAAATGGGTAGATTCAGGCTGGATGTTAGGAAGAAGTTCTTCAGCATGAGGATGGGGAGAGCCTGTCAGGGGTTGCCCAGGGAGGTGGTGGAAGCCTCATGCCTGGAGGTGTTTAAGGCCAGGCTGGATGAGACTGTGGACAGCCTGATCTGGTGTGAGGTGTCCCTGCCTGTGGCAGGGGGGTTGGAACTGGATGATCCTTGTGGTCCTTTCCAACCCTGACTGATTCTATGGTTCTATGAATGCTGTGGAAATACTGCAAGAGCTCTTGTTCAGGATGTTGCTGGTGCTCATATGCAGTGCTAACTGCACAAAGATTTATGCACAGCAGGCAACACCTGCAGAGTTTTTAATCGGGAAGAACCATGCTCAGAACCAACCTCAGTGACATATTTTGCAAGTCACACAGGCTGCTGTTTTATTTGAGCCACTGGAGCAGGCTGCCCAGAGAGGTTGTGGGGTCTGCTTCTCTGCAGACTTTCAAATCCCACCTGGATGTGTTCCTGTGTGACCTGCTCTGGCAGGGGGTTGGACTGAATGATCTCCAGAAGTGTCTTCCAACCTCTACCATTCTGTGACTCTGTGACACGTATAAAGAGGAGCTTTTAATTATTTTTTTATGCACAAAGTGAATTTTAAGAAAAATCTCCTAACTTTCCATTCCAGGCTGCATTTTCAACTGCTCAGTGAGGGAGGATCCATCCAGGCTGTTTCTCCAACTGCACCACAGGTGTGTATTGAACACACTGTACAAAAGCACAAGGCTGGAGTAATTACTGGGCAGAAAATGAGGAGGCTGCACCCTTCCATACCCAGCACACAGAAGTTTCAGATCCTCTCAAAAAGGAGTGTGGGGTTTGTTTCATCATACTACAGGAAGTTTAGTAGCTGGCACTCTGTTGGTACCAGCTGGCATCTTAACTGGGAGTTTCAAAATTAGACCAGATAAGAAAAGGGGAGGAAAAAAACACTGAGGTAAAGAAGATATCTTGAAACTGCAAGGAGATGTGGACTCTGTGATCTACCTAATGTTAATGATTGAAAGGACCTATAATTACCAACGGAAGCAGTGCAGAGGGTTTGAATGCCCTGCTGCTGCAGGCCACGTCACAGATGCCAAGTGTTCAGCTGCAGGACACCAAGTGTGCTGCTGCAGGCCACGTCACAGACACCAAGTGCTCAGCAGGGCTTCTTTTCATCTTTCTGCCCTCAGTGGCCCATCCCAGTAGCCACTGAGGAAGGAACTTTTGAGGGTGTCCTCACCCTCATCATGTACTCAGTCCCTCACAGAATGCCCTGGCATGATTTCCTTCCCACAACAATGTCCATTTTGTTTTTTCCAAGCTGCCTCATAGAATCACAGACTCAGTCAGGGTTGGAAGGGACCACAAGGATCATCTTGTTCCAACCCCCCTGCCATGGGCAGGGACACCTCACACTAGATCAGGCTGGCCACAGCCTCATCCAGCCTGGCCTTAAACACCTCTAGGATTGAGGCTTCCACCTCCTCCCTGGGCAACCTCTTCCAGGCTCTCACCATCCTCATGCTGAAGAACTTCTTCCTAACATCCAGTCTGAATCTACCCATTTCTAGCTTGGTTCCATTCCCCCCCAGTCCTATTACTAACTGACAGCCTAAAAAGTCCCTCCCCAGCTTTCTTGTAGCCTTCTTAAGATACTGCAAGGCCACAATAAGGTCACCTGGGAGCCTTCTCTTCTCTGTCTGCAGTAAATGCCAAGCTGTGCCCTGGATGATTTTGTTCCCTGGATGTGCTCTCTGCAGGACACTTTTCACCAGGAATCCTTCCAAGGATGTGTCATCCTTAGTTTGCCTTCTAGTCAGATCTTAACTATTAAAAATCACACCACCACAGCTGCCTGTTGTTGATCATTGTGCACTGTATCAGATTCCAAAAGAAGAATAAAAAATAAAAAGGAAGGGGGGGAAAAGGAAAAAGAAGAAAAGGGAACAAAAAAATGAAAAAGAAGAAAGAAGAAAAAGTAAGATAAAAAGGACAAAGAAGAAGAAAAAATAAAGAGGAAGGGGGAAAAAAGGAAAAAGAAAGGGGGGGTGAAGAAAAATAAGAAAGAAGAATAAAAAGGGAAAAGTAAAGGGAAAAGGGGGGGATGGGAGACAAGAAAACAGAAGAAGTTCTTTCCAGTGAGGGTGGACAGACACTGGCACAGGCTGCCCAGGGAGGTTGTGGATGTCCCCTGCCTGCAGGTGTTCCAGGCCAGGTTGGATGAGGCCTTGAGCAACCCCAGGGGAGTTGGAACCAGATGATTTTCAATGTCACTTCCAACCCAAACCATTCTGTGACTCTATGAATACCAAAAAAGTTGACAAGTTGACAGTTTTTCCCTTGCTGTGGTTTAAAAACCAGCCCAGGAGAGCAGGCTCTTTGGTGTTCCCTATCACCACATTCCATTCCTTCAGCACATCATGAAATATTCAGAGATTCATAGAACAGGTTGGGTCGAAAGAGACCTTCAAGGGATCTAGTTCCAACTTCCCTGCCAACTCCAGAGAAAATTTATAGTTGTTCTTAGTGTGTATTTGTTTGTTTTCTTTGGCTTATGTTGTCACTGAAATGAATCAGAAAATCAGAGAATCACAGAATGTTAAGGGTTGGAAAAGACCTCTAGAGATCACCCAGTCCAACCCCTCTGCCAGAGCAGGATCACCCAGGGCAGGCCACACTGAAGCACATCCAGATGGGTGAAGTAGGCACCCTCTAGATCTGATCACCTCTTGAAGGACTACCAAGCATCCATGCAAAGAATGTTTTCCTTCTTAGCACAGGGCTCAGTTTTGCCCTGTCAGAGATTTGCAAACCTCTTGTCAAAATCCTGTCGCTCCTGCTGGGACTGGATCTGATGTTTTCAGAAGGGCAGAGTTCAGGCAGGCAGAGAGATAAAAATAAGGTCACCTGAGTGAGGCAATTGGAGCTGGAATGTACCTTTTGAATGGACCAATCTGTAGACTTTGTACAAGGCTTCCCTCTCAGCCCTGCACTGCTCTCCCAACAGAGCAGCTCAGCCCAGTGACTGGAGCACAGGGCACAGAGTCAGCTTTTATTCTCATGACCTTGATGGAGTAGTTTAACTTCTGCCTCTCCTTGTTTGTAAACAAGAAGGAGTAGCAGCCCTCACCTCATCACTTGAATTCATGGATGCTCCTGAAGAGCCTTGAGATCCTTGGCTGAAGGTTGCTATGGAAACAAGAAGCAGAGCTACAATGCAACCATGCAGGAGACTTTCCTGGCCACATGCACTGCAGCACTCAAGCACTTCAGCCTTGCCTTGGAACAGACCCCATGTGGAGTCCTGTGTGCAGTTCTGGAGCCCCCAGCANGCCATCACCAGGAGTGCAAAAGCAGCAATGTCCTACTTCACCCATTTTGGGGATGGGGAACTGAAGTACAGACCTCACATCTACAACACCTGTGGAGCTCAGAACTGTGCTT
Organism: Ramphastos sulfuratus; assembly: GCA_013399055.1. Lineage (NCBI taxonomy): Eukaryota > Metazoa > Chordata > Aves > Piciformes > Ramphastidae > Ramphastos > Ramphastos sulfuratus. The sequence continues at coordinate 3,956 of WBNM01026745.1, forward strand.
TGCTCTGAGTTTCACATTCAGCCTCAAACATGATGTCGATCTAGGGAATGCCAAGGAGAGAAAACTCAGACCTGCATTTCCCTTAACTTAGGTGAAAGTCCTCAGACCATTCTGTGCATCTACAACATCTGTGGAACTCAGAACTGTGCTTTGCTTTGGATTTCACATTCAGCCTCACACATGATGTAGATCCAGGGAATGCCAAGAAGACAAAACTCAGACCTGCATTTCCCTTAACTTGGGTGAAAGTCTCCAGACCATATGGGCAGGGTGACCATGCTGCACTTAGCTGGCCAGAAACATTCATCCTATCTACCCTTCTTGAGAGACAGCTCTCTAGGGAAGAAGAACCTGAGGGGAGACCTCATTGCTCTCTATGACTTCCCGAAAGGAGGCCGTAGGGAGGTGGGGGTTGGGCTCTGCTCTCTAGTCTCAGGTGATAAAAGGAGAGGAAATGGCCTGAAATTGTGCCAAGGGAGGATTAGGTTAGAGATTAGAATTTTTTTCTTAACTAAAGGAGTGGTCAGGGATTGGCACAGGCCGCCCAGGGAGGTGGTGGAGTCCCCATCCCTGGAGGTGTTCAAGAAACCTGTGGCCATGGCACTTGGGGACATGGTTTATTGGCCATGGTGGTGCTGGGTTGATGGTTGGACTGGGTGACCTTCAAGATCTTTTCCAGTCTCAATGACTCTATGAAGCACACATATGGACTAGATGACATTTAAAGGTTCCTTCTAACCCAAAATACTATATGATTCTGTGATTTTATCAATCTATGATTCTATGATTTTATGATTCTGTGATTCTATTATTCTATGATTCCATTATTCTATTATTCTATGATTCCATGATTCCATGATTCTATGATTCTATGATTCCATGATTCTATTATTCTATGATTCTATTATTCTATGAATCTACTATTCTATGATTCCATGATTTCATGATTCTGTGGTTTTATGATTTTGTGCTTCTATGCTTTCTAGCCACTTTCTTTTTCCATTGAATTGACAACTCAAGCCACTGTTTTCTTCTTAATAATTAAGCTTTTTTTCCTGTGCTCTGTGATTATTTATGTCAAATATCCCTGGCTACTCATTAGACTACTACAAAAACCATTAAAATTGGTACTGAGGCTATGAAGTTTACTATCACAGATTCACAGATTGCACTGGGATGCAAGGCACCCTCAAAGGTCATCCTGTCAAACCCCCCTGCAGGCAGCAGGGACACCTCCAGCTAGAGCAAGCTGCTCAGGGACACAGCAAATCTGACCTTGAATGTCTCCAGGGATGAGGCTTCAACCACATCCCTGGACAACCTGTTCCAGTCTTTCACCACTCTCACTGTGCAGAACTTCCTCCTGATGTCCAAACTCAATCTGCCCTGCTCCAATTAATAATACTAAAGCAGACCAGTTTGTTGCTGTACCAGCACAATGCACATCCTGATCTGCCCTGATTTTTTGACAGTCAGGGAAATGATTAACTTGGAAGCTTGTGTGGTTCTGCTCATGAATGAATTCTGCAAGAGACACCTGTGTAAGCACAGCCTCACCACAACAGGGCAAATAGCAAACGTCCCCAAAGCACCACCGTGTTCTCCAAAATATTTACAGGTCAGGTAAACAAAGGTATGAAAAAACGTAGCTCCCAGCAGAGTTACGTGTGAAGGGAGCCCTTGAGAGCCAGGGGAAGCTGGGCACTTGCAGCTGGTGCAGTACAGAGCCCTCAGTTACAGTATCACAGTATCACAGTATAGCAAGGTTGGAAGAGACCTCAAAGATCATCAAGTCCAACCCACTACCACAGACCTCAAGACTAGACCATGGCACCAAGTGCCACGTCCAAACCTGCCTTGAACACCTCCAGGGACGGTGACTCCACCACCTCCCTGGGCAGCCCATTCCAGTGGGGAATGACTCTCTCAGTGAAGAACTTTCTCCTCACCTCCAGCCTAAACTTCCCCTGGCACAGCTTGAGACTGTGTCCTCTTGTTCTGGTGCTGGTTGCCTGAGAGAAGAAAGCAACCTCCTGCTGGCCACAACCACCCTTCAGGTAGTTGTAGACAGCAATAAGGTCTCCCCTGAGCCTCCTCTTCACCAGGCTAAACAATCCCAGCTCCCTCAGCCTCTCCTCATAGGGCTTGTGCTCGAGGCCTCTCACCAGCCTCGTTGCCCTTCTCTGGACACGCTCAAGCACCTCAATGTCCTTCTTAAATTGAGGGGCCCAGAACTGGACACAGTACTCAAGGTGTGGCCTAACCAGTGCAGAGTACAGGGGGAGAATGACCTCCCTGCTCCTGCTGGCCACACTATTCCTGATGCAGGCCAGGATGCCATTGGCCTTCTTGGCCACCTGGGCACACTGCTGGCTCATGTTTAGGTGGGTGTCAATCAGCACCCCCAGATCCCTTTCTGTTTGGCTGCTCTCCAGCCACTCCGACCCCAGCCTGTAGCTCTGCATGGGGTTGTTGTGGCCAAAGTGCAGCACCTGGCACTTGGATTTGTTGAAAGCCATCCCATTGGACTCTGCCCATCTGTCCAGGCGCTCGAGGTCCTGCTGCAGAGCCCTTCTGCCCTCCAACCCACCAACATCTGCCCCCAGCTTGGTGTCATCTGCAAACTTGCTGATGACTGTCTCGATGCCCTCATCCAGATCATCAATGAAGATGTTAAAGAGGATGGGGCCCAGTACTGATCCCTGGGGGACAGCGCTAGTGACAGGCCTCCAGCTGGATGTTAGGAAATCCTTGGGCAGCAAAGAGGCAGTGAGCACGTGAACAGAGTGATGAATGCAGCCAGCAGTGCTGCTGTGGTCACTGACCTCTTGCCAGAGATAAAAGTGAGACCTGTGCCAGGCAGCTAAGGAGCAAAAGGAGCAGGGAGCAGGGATTGGTCATGTTCTCTCCTGCAGCATTGTGCCCAGTTCTGGCTCCCCAGGGCAAGAGGCACTGGAATGAGCTGCCCAGGGAGGTGGTGGAGTCACCCAGCCTGGCTGTGTTTAAGGGTGGTTTGGATGTGGTGCTTAGGGCTGTGGTTTAAGGTGAATCTTGTAGAGTAGGGTTCTAGGTTGGACTTGGTGATCCTGAGGGGCTTTGCCAACCTGGATGGTTCTGTGAGTCTGTGAAGAGAAACAGGGAACTACTGGAGAGAGTCCAACAGAGCAACATCTACGTGATGAGGAAAGGCTCAGAACCCTGGGGCTGCTTAGCCTGGACAAGAGAAGGCTGAGAGGGGATCTGAGCAGCCTGCAGGGTGGGTATCAAGAAGAGGAAATCAGGCTCTTTTTAGTGATGCCCTGTGATAGGATGAGGGGCAACAGGCACACACTGGAGTGCAGGAAGTTTCACCTCAACATGAGGAGAAACTTCTTTACTGTGAGGATGCTGAGCCCTGGAGCAGGCTGCCCAGAGAGGTCGTGGAGTCTCCTTCTCTGCAGACTTTCAAGACCCACTTGGATGTGTTCCTGTGTGCCCTGCCTTGGGTGATCCTGCTCTGGCAGAAGGGTTGGACTGGATGATCCCCAGAGGTCCCTCCCAACCCCTACCATTCTATGATTCTATGATACCTTTCTATGATTCCAAAGGGAAAAAATGCCTGAGAACACTTTCTGGGAACACATTTTTCCTAATATCCAACCTGAACCTCCCTTGGCACAACCTGAGGTTGTTTCCTCTTGTCCTGTTACTTGCTGCATGTGAAAAGAGACCAACCCCAACTTTCCTATTAAGCTCAAAAACCTCAACACAGGAAGACAGCTTTGAACACTGGAAACTTTAGGCATGGATGGGTTCAGCACAAAAGGACTCTTAACCAGGAAAAACAACTTTCAGACAGCACAAGTCTGCATGGATTCCTGCTCAACTTTCAGCCCCCTGAGAATACCAGGGGCAAAAAGCTGGGCAAGTTAAAACAGTTCTAAAGTAACTTACTAAAACCAGCTTTAGTCAGCTCCAGCATGGGCTTTTAGAGCTGACAGAGTCAACTCAGGCCTCCTTTGAAATCAGTGGAGAGAAAACAGGCATTTAACAAGTGATTCATCTGGTTTATTTTAGACAGTGACACTGGGATGAGATAAATTGTGCTGCAAAATGAAAAGACCCAAGCCCCTAGACATGCTTATTTCCCTCCACACACAATAAATGAAGTCCAGAAGAGGAATTGTCTGTGTTTGGTGAAATGAATCCCACCCAGTAAGCCTGTGGCATGCATTCACTTCTCTCAGAGACCTTTTGTTAGAGCTGTTACAGTTCCCATTGATTCCAGACTACTGAGCAACCAGAGCTGCTGTAGAGAAGGCTGAGAGGGGATCTGAGCAATGCTTACACAGTTCTGCACAGAGGGGGCCCAAGAAGAAGGGGCCAGGCTCTTGTCACTGGTGTCCTGTGGTAGGCCAAAAGGCAATGGATACAAATTGGAACCCAGGAAGTTCCTCCTCAACATGTTGAGAAGCTTCTTTGGTGTGAGGGTGCTGGACCCCTGGAGCAGGCTGCCCAGAGAGGTTGTGGAGTCTCCTTCTCTGCAGACTTTCAAGACCCACTTGGATGTGTTCCTGGGTGACCCTGCTCTGGCAGGGGGATTTGGACTGGGTGATCTCCAGAGATCCCTTCCAGCCCCTACCACTGTCATTCTGTGAAAGCTCTCACCTTCCCAGATCTTTTTTCACAGGATCACAGATGTCAGGGGTTGGAAGGGACTCAAAGAGATCATCCAGTTCAACTCCTCTGCCAGAGCAGGACCAGACAATCTAGCTCAGCTCACACAGGAACACATCCAGACAGGCCTTCAAAGGCTCCAGAGAAGGAGACTCCACAACCTCTCTGAGCAGCCTGTGCCAGTGCTCTGGGACCCTTAGAGCAAAGAAGTTCCCCCTTGTGTTGAGGTGGAACCTCCTGTGCTGCAGCTTCCATCCATTGCTCCTTGTCCTATCCCAGGGAGCAAGTGAGCAGAGCCTGTCCCCCCTCTCCTGACCTCCAGCCCTCAGATAGTTATAAACATTGATTAGAACCCCTCTCAGTCTTCTCTTCTCCAGATTCAGAAGCCCCAGGTCCCTCAGCCTCTCCTCATCAGGCAGTGCTTCAGTCCCCTAATCATCCTCATAGCCCTCTGCTGGACCTTCTCCAGCAGATCCCTGTCCCTCTTAAACTGGGAAGCCCAAACCTGAACACAGTGCTCAAGTTCTGATTTAGATTCCATTAGGAACTAAATCAAGTTGTTCAAGGCCACCAGGAGGAAAAAGACATGAAAAGTGCTGACTCAGAGAAACTGCAGTGCAGCCCCTGTGAGGCAGCAAGAGCTTTCAGGATTCCATTTTCATGGGGAGGTGAAGGAAATTCAGCTCATTTTAGAAGATCTGAAGGACTACACTTCAGGGTGCACTGCTGGGGGTAAAAGGAGATGCATTTCCTAGGGTAGCAAGCTTGTCAAAAACTATGGTGAACAACATGACTGCCTTGAAGCCATTCAGCTACTGTGAGGAAATAGGAGGAGTCCATCACCAAAGTGCCTAGGAAGACACTGACCCTGACCCTAATCCTTGCTCTAAACCTGACTCTGACCCTAACCATTTAAACCTATGAAGTTTCTGAAGGTAACACAATAGTCTGTTCCCTTGAAGGACTAAGTTGAGGGTGTTCAGCCTGGAGAAGAGAAGGCTCCAGGGAGACCTTAAAGCAGCCTTCCAGTACATGAAGGGGGCTACAGGAAGGCCAGGAAGGGACATTTTACAAGGCTTTGGAGTGATAGGATGAGGGTGAATGGATTGAAGCTTGAGGAGGGCAGATTTAGGCTGGAGATTAGGACAAAATTCTTTCCAGTGAGGGTGGTGTGACACTGGGACAGGCTGCCCAGGGAGGCTGTGGCTGCCTCCTCCCTGGAGGTGTTGCAGGCCAGGCTGGATGAGGCCTTGAGCAGCTGAGTCTAGTTGAAAGGTGTCCCTGGGCACGGCAGGGGGGTTGGAACTGGATGATCTGTGTGGTCCCTTCCAAGCTGAGCCACTCTGAAGACAGGCATCTCTTGAGGTAGCTGCCAGAGCTGCACACACACTCAGTGATCCTTTCTCCTTCACTGCAACATTTTTCCTTTCAAAAGCACTGAGCACCCAGCCCTATGGAGCACACAAAGGTACCATCCAAGTCCAAAGCAAGCCAGCCCTCTGACTCTTCAAATCCTTAAGCTTTGGAGTAGTTCTGGTTGAAGTTATTCAAGCTTTGTGTTGTTTAGATCAATAGAGATGGATATTCTTCTCACCTACTTATTCTTCCCACTTTCCTACTGCTGTGAAGAGGTATTTCTGACATCCACCCACACCAGAGAGAAGCTGGTCTGCAGCCCTGGTAAATCTCAGTACTCCAAAAGGCAGTTTCAGATGATTGCTATCCACAGTTCATTATGCAGTACCTGCTGGTCATGATCTCTGCCCCAGCACCAGCTCTGAAAGCAGCATTTCTAGGACATCTCTTATGCTAACTGCTAAGACCATAATTGAGCCAAGTCCAGCTGTAGGCTAGCTGGGCGACACATGGACTCAGCTCTAAATTCAGATGGGTTTCTTTATTGAGCTCATTGCTTCCAAACAGGTGGTTTAAACTCAAGAATTAACAGAATGTCTTAGCAGAGGAGAATTAAATCAGAGCAGATAGATAAAGAGCATTCTGGTGGTACACAACCCTCCAAAAAATTCACATTTATTACTCCAAAGCTGGTAGTGAGTGGTAGATTACATTGAATGTAACCCAGAACTGTTCTTTGCTTGCAGGAAGTCTCCCATTATGCCTTTATTAAGCTTCATATAGGAAAGTGTGGGTGGATGGGAGAAGAACCTTTTGGACACTTCATGGGGCTCATAGAATCATAGAATCGTTTGGGCTGGAAAACTCCTCCAAGATCATCCAGTCCAACCAGCAACCCAACACCACCGTGGCCATCAAAACATGTCCCCAAGTGCCATGGGCACAGGTTTTTTGAACACTTACAGGGATGGGGACTCCACCACCTCCCTGTGCAGCCTGTTCCAATCCCTGACCGCTCTTGCAGCAAAGAAATTGCTGCTAATATCCAACCTAATGTCACTGTAAAGCTCCAGCTCCTCTGAAATGCTATTTAAAGCACCAACCAAGCAGGTGCAGGTCAAGATGAGATTGAGTGGAGGAGGTATTCCTGTAGCAGTTTTTTTTTTTTTCTGGAGCTGAGGGTGGGAGCACAGCAATGGCTTGGGTACATCTTGGTGGTTGTTTCTTTGCTGAACAGTACATGAAGAAACTCTGAGTCCCAGTAGTATTGTCTTGAGCATTTTGTCCTTAATTAGAGGCCTTTCTGAGACACTGATGCTGTGCTATTACCTCTCATTTATGCCTCAGAGACAGACCAAGGGCTAACTCAGGCTTCATCAATATTTAATGTTCTCTTCTGCCAGCTTTCTCAGAGGCTACAGGCTTCCCCTCTTGTTTTATGTCATAATACACATCTGCACTGCTATTAAGTAAATGCTGTTTAGGGGCAATGGATTGAAGCTGCAGGAGGGTAGATTTAGACTGGAGATTAGGAAGAAATTCTGCACAGTGAGGTTGGGCAGACACTGGCACAGGTTGTCCAGGGAGGCTGTGGATGTCCCTCCTGGAGGTGTTCAAGGCCAGGTTGGATGAGGCCCTGAGCAGCCTGGGCTGGTGGGAGGTGCCCCTGCCAATGGCAGTGGGGTTGGAACTGGGTGATCCTGAAGGTCCCTTCCAACCCAAACCATTCTCTGTTGCTTTACTTTTGCTCTGGAGAGATGAGCAGTGGTGGTAACAGCCAGACACACTGGGTGCCATGGCACTGGACAGTGGCTGCACCAGGCTCTCAAAACACCCAAGCTCTCTTTTGCTTTTGAACTATGCTTTGGCAAAACTTAAAAAAGTTTGGGTCCTCTCCTGACTTGGATCCACACCATTTGTGACAGGAAAGGATGAAATATGCTTGCTGTAGAATAGGACATTCTCCGTAATGAAGATACTGCTTTATGTGGTATCTCTTCATACTCTGATCTCTCTCAGGAGATAATAATGCTGACAGCTCTTGGGAGATCATTATTACTGCTTCTTTACACAGGCATAGATGTCTGGCTAAACACTTAGACATGGAGATGTGTTTTTATTGTCATCAGCAGAGGAGAGCTACCACAGGAGTACAGGACACTCATACCCTACGGCTGTGTCTGAACTGCCTGCAGAACCAAATATAACTCTGCATTATTGGTCTGCTCCCTTTGACCTCACTGCAATCACTCCCTCTTCTCATGTGATTTCTCTTCCTGTCATTTAAATACTCAGGAATCCTGTTTCCAAAAGTCAGCTTTATCCCCTGGACAGAGCATTCTTTCACGGTGCAAAAAGCAGCACTGATGGGATACAAAACCCAGCTGGAGCAAGGGGGTGGGGTGATCTGGGGGGGGTTATTTTTCACCACACTCAACTGCTGGAAAGGGCCTAAGCCAATAACAGTGATCAACTACTGCATATACTGCCCTTGATTTATAGTAACTGTGAGATATAATTGGATTAATGAATTCTGGGTATCTCCACATCAATAACTTTAAAGGCAGCAGCTGCTGTAGAAGCTCTCATGCAAAATACCCTGAAGAATGAGTGGAATCAGCCTGTTCAGTCCTTGCTCTGCATCTTTACTTTCATCTTCACCAAGGTTTGATTTCTGGTTGCCACATTCCTCCTACCCTCACTACAGCCTGCCAAGACAGGTTGTGGAGTCTCCATCCTTGGGACACAGACCTAAGCCACCTGTTTCAGTTCTCTCTGCTTGAGCAGGGGTTGGAGTAGACAATCCTCAGAGACTCCTCCCAACCCCAACCATTTTATTAATTCTAAAACAGAGATTCACAGAACAGGTTGCAAGGAACCTCAAAGCTCATCTAGTTCCAACTCCCCTGCCATGGGCAGGGACACCTCCCATCAGCACAGGTTGCTCAAGACCTCATCCAACCTGGCCTGAGACACCTCCAGGGAGGGAGCAGCCGCAGCCTCCCTGGGCAACCTGTGCCAATCTCTCCCCACCCTCACTGGAAAGAACTTTGTAATCTCCAGTCTCAATCTGCCCTCCTCAAGCTTCAGTCCCTGGATCCTGCTCACATTGTCATTATCACTTCTCCTGCATGGGGTGGAATGGAAAAGAATTGCCTCCATCTCCAGCTTGTCATCTTCTCAGTGTTAAAGTGCTGCTTTCTTTAACTAATCAGTACTAAATGAAGCTAGGGCTCCCATTCTCTCACCTCCTACTTGGAGGTTAGGTGGTTTTAAAAACCTTGCTCTGATTTATTTTAGCCTGGTTCACACCCACATGTTCTTATCCCTGCATTGTTTTGCAGCCTAAATATATTTTCCTCTCCCATTTATTTAGGGAGATGTGGGTTTCTTTAACAGACAAAACCAAAGCCTTTATGGGCTTTTATATATGCTGTCCATTCCTGTGACCACCCTCACAGCCTCCCTCTGCACCTGTTCCAATTTTAATTCATCCTTCATGCACGCAGAAGGGTATTAAAAAAATTTATATGAATGTCTTCTTTTCTGTCCATTGCAAACATTTTCCTTAGTCTTTGTGATTGCTCCTGCCAGACTAAATGGGAGAAATGAATACAACAGAGGACACAGATACTCACCTGCACTGTTGTGGGGAGCAGGTGTGAGGCACTTCTGCATCCTCATCACACTCCCAGGGCTCTGTGATGCTGGTTGCAGCCATTGCAGTGAGATCTTGCTTCCAGGGAAAACTCAGCTGCAGTCTTTTTCTGATGGTTGCATTTCCACCTGTGCACATTCCCTGATGCAGACAACTGCTTCACTTAGGAAATCTTCAGCAGCCTCTGTAGAATGTCCTAAAAGACAGAAAGATCTCAATCAGGAGAGGACCTGGTTAATAAAATCCCAGAATGGGTTGGGTTGGAAGGGAAATAAAAGCTCATCCAGTTCCAACCCCCTGCCATGGCCAGGGACACCTCCCACCAGCCCAGGTTGTTCAAGGCCTCATCCAACCTGGCCCTGCACACCTCCAGGGAGGGGACATCCACAGCCTCCCTGGGCAACCTGTGCCAGTATCTCACCACCCTCACTGCAAAGAATTTCTTCCTCATCTCCAGTCTAAGGCAATCTGAGATAGTCCAGCAGAGAGCAAGCTGCTCAGCAGCCCAGGAGAACTTGGCTTTCTCTAACCAAACAGCAAACCTGCCTTTGAAATCGTGCCTAGGAGCAAACCCTTCAAACTTGTTTTCTGCTTGTACCTAGTCCTCTGTAAATACAGAAAAAAGGCAAACCCAAAGCTCAGATAAGTAAATAAATAAACCCTCAACCAAAAAACACCAAACCAAACCAGTCTGGATCCAAATTTTCCAAAGTAGCAGAAATGACTTAGGCTTATTGGTCACTTAGGGAAATGAGACTTAGAAATGGGCTTTGGAATTCCCATTCTAAGTGTCTAAATTAGAGAAGAGACTGAAACTTAGCTTCAGCAGCAGGGCTGGCCAGTTGATAACCCAAAATAGCCATTAGCAAAGCAAATATAACTCCAAAGAGATGTAATCTGTTTAGAAGAACTTTGGGAGGTAGAAGGAGGGGAAAAGCTAATGCAGAGCTCACTTATAACTTCTGATGTCAATGAAATCTGATCCCATGGCAGCTTGGAGCTTGGGATATATTTGCTGGTGAGATACAAGCTCATCATCATCTATCTAGAGCTACCACAGCCTTGTAATACCACATTTTTTTCTGCCTACTCTCCCTAACATTTTGAAGGCTAGGGAGGTAAGAGAGTTACCAAAGTGAACGAAAGGACTCTCTTACACTGAGCAAGCCACTGGCACTTTGGTGCTCTTCACTGCTATTTGCAGTCACATTGCTCTCAAAAAGACTCACTCTGACATTCATGGTGCCACTAATCAGTGAAAGCCTTTTTTCAACCCCACTGTCATCCTCATTCCTCCTAGCTTCCATTTATTGGAGCAGATCTAGAATGTAAAGAGTGGTGGGAGGTGATCTGTTTTGTTTGAAAGTAAAAATAAAAAATGTCTACAGAACTAAAATAATTCCCATGTTCTGCTTTTGGAAACCAGAATTCCACCCTCAACTATTCCAGTGGTTATATCTGTTGGTAGGAAGGAAGCACAAAGGAAGCAAATATTGGGTAGGTTTACTGCAGCAAAAGAAAATACAGAGTAAAATATCAGTTCACTGAGAACTCAGCCTCAGGTCCTCAGCAAATCCTAGCCTGAGCACCATGAGAGAAATACATACTGGGGCCACAGACCCTGCTAGCCCTCAGCAAAATGGATTTGCCTTCTTCTTTGGGTGTGATTTCTCACTGGCACCCATATGAACACAGCCACCCTAAGGAAGGGACACTTACCCTTTGCTGCAGATGCTATTTTTAGAGGTGGAGTTCTAAAGCTATACTAAAGCAGCAGCTCCCTTTTCCTTGCTAATAAACATAGCCCAACAGCTGAAAAGATTTATTTACAGTCTTCCACCAGAATCCTCCCATCCCCTCACTGCTAAGAAAAACAAGTGGGCCACTGCAGCCTGTCCCACAACTATTTTGGTACTGGGGGAAGTGCAAGTTCCAAAGCAGTGTGGAAAAATGCCCTGCCAGCTGTTCCCCTCTCCTACAAACGTAGGCTTGAGACTCCTCCCTGATCAACTGGGAGATGGAAGAGCTTCCAGATTTATAGATTCACAGATTCGTGATATATGGATTCACAGAACAGGTCAGGTTGGAAGGGACCTTCAAGACCATCCAGTTCCAACCCTCCTGCCACAGACAGGGACACTTCCCATCAGTCCAGGTTGCTCAAGGCCTCAAATACCTCCAGGGAGGTGGAGGCCAAGTGTAAGGTCCTGCACCTGGGTAGGCACAATCCCAAGCACAAATCCAGGCTGGGTGGGGAAGGGCTGAGAGCAGTCCTGAGGAAAAGGCCCTGGGGGTCTGGGGTGATGAAAAGCTCAGCATGAGCCTGCAGTGTGAGTGCAGCCCAGACAGCAACTGTGTGCTGGGCTCCAGCAAGAGCAGTGTGGGCAGCAGGGCAAGGGAGGGGATTCTGCCCCTTTGCTCTGCTCTCCTCAGACCCNTTTCCCTCCTCAAACTTAAAGCTATTCTCTTTGTCCTATCACTCTCAGCCCTTGTCAGAAGTCCTTTCCCAGCCCCCCGTAGCCCCCTTTCAGGTACTGGAAGGCTGCTCTATGGTTTCCCTGGAGCTTTCTCCTCTCCAGGCTCAACAGCCCCAACTCTCTCAGCCCATGGAGGAGGTCCTCCAGCCCTCTGCTCATCTTCTGCCTGCCAGAGAGCAGAGAGCTCTGCAGAGGCACAGGCACTTGTTACCCTTACCCCAGCTGGCCCTGCCCTCACATCCATAGCTCTAAATGTCTATCTGGTCTCAAAGCTCTGGCACCTGAAAACTCATCGCTGCTTTAGCTCTCACCACTGAAGTCAGCCAAGTGCCAGACCTTCTGCTGCTCTGCATGCCAAGATCTTGGTTTAGCTGAGCATTTCAAGGGCCCAGCTCATAGAATCATAGAATCATAGCATGGTTTGGGTTGGAATGGTCACCTAGTCCAACCCCCCACCCCTGCAGTCAGCAGGGACATCTTCAACCAGATCAGGTTGCTCAGAGTCCTGTCCAGCCTGGTCTTCAACACCTCCAGGTAGGGGGATCCTCTCTGGACAACCTGTTGCAGTGCCTCATCACCCTCACTGTAAAGGTCCAGAAAGCCAGGATAACAAAATGTTAAAACTTAAAAGTGTTTTGGAATTTCTGAGATTTCAACCCTCACTTTCAGCTCTGATGCAGCCAGCAAGAGGCTGTGCTGGAGATGGAGGAGGAAGGAGCTCCAAACCAGCACAGCCTACCCCTGAACACACATCCTATGCAGAGTGGCACTGTTGGAAGAGTTACTGCCTCCATAGCACTTTCCATACATCCACATCTGCTTAAGTCTCTCCAGGCTGTTCTCAATGATTTCAGGTTTTTATCTGCCAATAAATAAATTCTATCTTCAGCTTCCACCTCGGGATGGAAGGCAAAGGCTGGGAGCTTCTGCTACAGCTTCCATCTGCAGCCTCTCTTGCGTGGGCAGCAGCACAAGAAGCTCTTGAAGGCAGCTTGCAGCTCAGGAGACTTGTGTGGCTGTGTTTGCACAATGCAGCACCAGTGCAGAGCAACACTCGGCCTGTTGCACAGGGCAGCTCAGAGCAGGGCAGCTGTGGGCAGCCAGGAGGCAGGACACAACTGTCAGAGGAAGCCCTGCGGCTAGCGGCTGTCATCTTTGCAACACGGGCAGCTACCAACCATGCTACCACACAAATTCAGAGCTAAAACATATTCCCTTCCCTTTTTTCTTTTTTTTTTCCTCATTCCTCTTTTCCCTTCCCTTCCCTTCATTTTTTTCCCTTTTTCTCTTCCCCCCCTTCCCTTGCTCTTCACTTTCCCTCCCC
>WBNM01026750.1:1850-15320 GCA_013399055.1 Ramphastos sulfuratus
AGCCCTGTCCAGACTCACTTTCAATAGCTCCAGGCATGGGGCCTCAAACACCTCCCTGGGCAACCTGTTCCAGTGTTCCACCACCCTCATGGTGCAGAACTTGTTCCTCACATCCAATCTCAATCTGCTCTGCTCTAGTTTGAAGCCATTGCCCTCATCCTGTCCCTGCAGGCCTTTGCAAACAGTCTCTCTGCAGCCTTCTTGTAGCCCCCTTCAGGTACTGGCAGGTTAGTCTTAGGTCTCCCTGGAGCCTTCTCTTCTCCAGGCTGAACACCCCCAGCTCCCTCAGCCTGTCCTGGTAGCAGAGCTGCTCCAACTCCCTGATCATCTTTGCATCCCTTCTCTGGACCTGCTCCATCAGCTCCATGTCCTTCCTGTACTGAGGGCTCCAGATCTGGATGGAGCAGTGCAGGTGAGGTCTCAGCAGAGCAGAGAGGCAGGGTCCCCTCTCTCCATCTCTGGCCACGCTGCTTTGGATGCAGCCCAGGCTGCCTTTGACCTTCTGTGCTGCAGGCTTACACTGCCTGCTCATGCCCAGCTTCCCACCCATCAGCACCCCCAAGTCCTTTTCCTCAGGGCTGCTTTCTGTCACCTAATGTAGGGACTATATCCAAGATCACTTCTTGCCACGATCTAAAGGCCACCTCTTACCTAAAGGCCACCTCTTACCTAAAGAATACATTCATTCTTTCAAAACAGAGTAAACCAAGGAGTTTACTAAAGGAAAAGGTTACTTAAACCAAACTTCTCTACCATAAAATACCATTTTTTTCCAAAGAACATTGAAAATGTCCATATTTGGATTAGGAACTAATTTTTAAAAGCAGAAATGCAAAACTGCAAGGTAGAAAACCTGTTTGCTACAGAGCTCTGAACACTTTTTCTTACTGATGCATTGCACAGACCTAACCTATTACTCTTAGATAATTACCTTACACAGCATTCTCATTTCATGGAGAAGCTTAATTTTAATTTACAGTTTAATTGTCCTTACTGAAGGTAAGCCTGTCACCTGTGTCTCTTTGTGACTCATAATTGTAATCCTCATTTAATTATTTGATGCAAGGGAGCATTTTAATTACGGATCTTACTATGTGTCTAAAGTAACTTATACTTGAGGGCTGTGAGAATTGATACAGTAGAGTGCTCACTGGAATCTCCACTACCTGTAAGTCTCTGTGCATGTGTCTCAGCTGCAGAGGCCACTTGGAGACTGCAGAGCAGTGTTATGCACCCTCTTCAGAGTGGGACTGCATCTGGGGTGCCTGAAAGCAAGCAGGATTGCCAGCACACACCCAGCTTGGGTCAGCATTAACAAGAACTGCAAGGCTGCCAGGTGAAGTATAAATGAGAAGACAAAAAAGTCTCACTTCTACATTTGGCCCTGCCAATAGTCCTTGGACACTGGAGCAGGCATAGAATCATAGAATCAACCAGGTTGGAAGAGACCTCCAAGATCAAAAAAGCTGGGGAGGGACTTTTTAGGCTCTCAGGTAGTGACAGGACTGGGGGGAATGGAGCAAAGCTGGAGGTGGGGAGATTCAGACTGGATGTGAGGAAGAAGTTCTTCAGCATGAGAGTGGTGAGAGCCTGGAACTGGTTGCCCAGGGAGGTGGTTGAGGCCCCATCCCTGGAGGTGTTTAAGGCCAGGCTGGATGAGGCTCTGGCCAGCCTGATTTAGGGTAGGGTGTCCCTGCCCATGGCAGGGGGGTTGGAACTAGATGATCCTTGTGGTCCTTTCCAATCCTGACTGATTCTATGATCATCCAGCCCAACCTAGCACCCAGCCTTATCCAATCAACCAGACCATGGCACCAAGTGCCCCATCCAGTATGTTCTTGAACACCTCCAGGGTCAGCAACTCCACCACCTCCCTCGGCAGCCCATTCCAGTGCCAATCACTCTCTCTGTCAAGAACTTCCTCCTAACATCCAGCCTAGACCTCCCCTGGCACAACTTGAGACTGTGTCCCCCTGTTCTGTTGCTGGGTGCCTGGGAGAAGAGACTGACCCCAACTGGCTACGACCTCCCTTCAGGTAGTTGTAGACAGCAATGAGGTCTGCCCTGAGCCTCCTCTTCTACAGGCTGCACACCCCCAGCTCCCTCAGCCTCTCCTCACAGGGCTGTGATCCAGGTCACCTTCGTTGCCCTTCTCTGGACACCTTCCAGCACCTCAACATCTCTCTTGAGTTGAGAGGCCCAGAACTGGACACAGCACTCAAGCTGTGGCCTGACCAGTGCTGAGCACAGGGGCAGAAGAACCTCCTTTGTCCTGCTGGCCACACTGCTCCTGATCCAGGCCAGGATGCCATTGGCTCTCCTGCCCACCTGGGCACACTGTTGCCTCATGTTCAGCTACTGTCTACCAGCACCCCTAGGTCCCTCTCTGCCTGGCTGCTCTCCAGCCACTCCATCCCCAGCCTGTTATGCTGCCTGGGGGTGAGGCCAATATATGCCCTCTCTGTGGTGATCACTAAAGGAGGTCCAAGAAGCAGGAGAGAGGCACAGAGCAGAAGCCTTCCTCTGCTTTATTTCACAGAATCACAGAAGGTTAGGGGCTGGAAGGGATCTCAAAAGCTCATCCAGTCCAACCACCCTATCAGAGCAGGATCATCTATACCAGATCACTCAGGAATGCATCCAAGTGGGTCTTGAATATCTCCAGGCTGGGGGACTGCACAAATTTCCCCAGATTAAAGCAATCAATGATTTATGCATTTCCTAAGATCAGGGTTGCACATCAGCTGCCATCTTTAATAGACATCAGTCACCCAATCTTCTGTGAATTTATCTAATACCTTTGCAATCTGTTTATGGTTTTAGCTTCCCAAGTATCACCTGGCAGTGAGCGCTGCTATTTATTGCATTAAAAATAGCATAGAATCATAGAATTATAGAATGGTAAGGTTGGAAGGGACCTCAAGGATCATCTAGTTCTAACCCCCTGCCATAGGCAGGGACACCTCCCACTAGAACAGGTCACTCAAGGCCTCGTCCAACCTGACCTTGAACACCTCCAGGGAGGGAGCAGCCACAACCTCCCTGGGCAACCTGTGCCAGTGTCTCACCACCCTCACTGTAAAAAACTTCCTCCTAATATCCAGTCTAAATCTTCTCTCTGCCAGTTCAAACCCATTGCCCCTTGTCCTGTCACTGCAAGACCTTGTCAATAGTCCCTCCCCAGCCTTCCTGTAGGCCCCCTTCAGATACTGGAAGGCTACTCTAAGGTCTCCTCGAAGCCTTCTCTTCTCCAGGCATTGAGGTATATTGCTTTGTGTTTGCCTTAAGTTTGACAAATCTGTGCAGTTGCCTGCTTAGCACTGGCTTATCTTTCCAGTAATTTCAACCTCCAAAGCAGGCATTTCATCATCACATGAATCATAGAATCACTGAAGCTGGAACAGAACTCTGAGACCATCCGGTCCAGCCTATGACCTAACACCACCACATCAGCTAAACCA
This sequence comes from Ramphastos sulfuratus, assembly GCA_013399055.1. NCBI lineage: Eukaryota > Metazoa > Chordata > Aves > Piciformes > Ramphastidae > Ramphastos > Ramphastos sulfuratus. The sequence continues at coordinate 5,312 of WBNM01026750.1, forward strand.
TGCCCCAAAGTGCCACATCCAAGCTTGCTTTAAACACCTCCAGGAATGGCTACTCCACCACCTCCCTGGGCAGTCCATTCCAGTCTCTAATTCCCCTGTGCATCAGAAAGTGTTTCCTAACATCCAACCTAACCCTCCCCTGGCACAGCTTCGGGCCATGCCCTCTCTTCCTGTCATAAGTTGCTTGGGAGCAGAGCTTGACCCCCACCTTACCACAACTTCCCTTCAGGTATTTGTAGTGTGATAAGGTGCCCCTGAGTTTCCTCTTCTCCAGGCTGAACACTCTGAGCCTCTCCTCATACAATTCGCTCCAGCTCCCTCACCTGTCTCATCACACTTCTCTGGACCCACTCCAGCACCTCAGTACGATTCTTGAAGTGATAAGCAGCACTAGACAACTTCCCTGCACCACACGAAATATTTTTCATCATCTGGAGTCCTGACCAGCACCTTTAAGAAGCAGGAATTATTTTCATGTTTAACACACTAGGCACAATAGGATCAATTTCTATACAGAAGAGAAAGTAGCAAATGCCCTTTCCCCAGGCTAGTTGGTGGGTGAGTAGGGGGCTCTGCCTTGGGCAGATGTGACCAGGGGGCTGCCTGGCTTCTTGTTCAAAACTCAGAAAAATATCTGCAAAATCTGGGAGCCCAGGTCCTGCAGTAATCCTTTTTATCACCAATAAAACACATCTGCTGTTTGCTCTCTCCCTGATATACTGTTCAACACTGCTGACCCACACCTTGCTTAACACCCAGAGAAGGGAGCAGTCCCTCAGGCAGTCAGGGACGTTTCAAATTCAAATTCTTGCCAGAGACCTTTCGGAATAGCTGCTTCTGCAAAGTCTCTCCTCTCCAGGAGACAGCCCAACGCTGCCCCTCTCTCTCTGCCAGGGGGATTGCTGAGGGACACAGCTCCCCGGCACGTTTCGCAGCGCAGAAAGGGGATGTCAGGCACATGGGAAGCGCAGGCCCTCTGCTGCCAAGGTAAGCATCTCTCACAACTTGTCACATCGTTATTAATGACTTCTGCCCACTCCATCATAAAAAGAGACAGACTCTTAGGCGGCAAATTGCATCACGAAGGCCCCCAAGTGTTTGCCAGGATCACCGCATCCGCCGCCGAAACGCAAGCACTTGGCAGTCAATAAACACTTCAGCTGAGAATAAAGCCACAAGAGAGTTTTCAGAAGGAAAACCAACCAGTAACAAATCCAGTTTGTCCAAAACTAATTTAGAATGAGTACTGCCTCACAGAGTCCTGCACTTTCATCTCCATCTCCTGTAGCACTTTTCCTCCTAGCGCTGTGCAAGAAGACTAACTCCAGATTAACTAACACCATGGCTCCTGTAGGGTCTTGTGCTGGTTTGAGGCTAATTGGAATATTTTAATGGAGAAAATTAGATTATAGGCTGTGAAAGGAAAACAATGGTGATGTCTACTTCACTCATAGGCTTGCTGAGATGGATAAGACTAGAACACAAAACAAAGATAAGACACTCAGGCTTGCAGACACTCTTGTGTTGTCTAGCTTCTTGCTTTCTCCTCTCTGCCGAGTAACCTCACTAACCACTTTCCTTCTAACCCCCCTGACCCATCCTCCAAACTCATCTTGCATGTAAGGCAAACCTTGGGGTAAGGTATAGAGGTGGGGAGAAAGTGGAAGGGTGGTTGGAAGCCCCAAATGGGGTCTCTGATTTCTGGGAGGGGTGTTGTGTTTCTGTATTACCTTTAACTTGTATATTTCTGTAACTATTCCTGTCTATTGTGCATATCTCTGCTTGTACATTGTGCTGAGCTGTAAATAGAGCTTCAGTCCTTCACTTCCAGCTGGCTGAGCCTAGTCTGGGTTATTTTACAAAGCGTAGGGGGGGCAGGGAACTCCCAAACCATCACAGGTCTGTATTTCACAAGGTTTGACAAGATAATGAGCCCTCAGTTCTATGCTATAGGCCATCACAAAATGCAGCTTTAAAGAGCTTCATTAACCCATTCAAAAGAGAAAATACTGATTCAGGGGAGATGAGTAACAAAACTTGAAAGCTCTTGCCCTTAATTTTCAACACCTAGCTTAGGACTAATGTAAAATATCTCTGTGCTACACTTTTCCTGATAAGACTATCTTTGACTTCCCACACTTTGAAATAAGTGAGAGATATCAATCTGAAAAGAGACAGACAAACACACCCCCCACATATCTTCTTTAGATATATGTGTTTAATTACTCTAAGCACACACTGAACTCTTCACATGGACAGACTCAAAAGTCTTAAGTCCAGAACATTTCCAGAGCAAGTGTGGTCTTTCAGGCTCCTAGAAATTAATCACAGTCTACAATGTGGCACATATATGTTGACATGACCTGCTCACAGATGAGGTATCCTTAAGATGCTGAGGACTCCAGGAACCTCTACTTGCAGCCCAGAAGCGCATCCAAAGCAGTGTGGCCAGANCTCCATCTCCTGTAGCACTTTTCCTCCTAGCGCTGTGCAAGAAGACTAACTCCAGATTAACTAACACCATGGCTCCTGTAGGGTCTTGTGCTGGTTTGAGGCTAATTGGAATATTTTAATGGAGAAAATTAGATTATAGGCTGTGAAAGGAAAACAATGGTGATGTCTACTTCACTCATAGGCTTGCTGAGATGGATAAGACTAGAACACAAAACAAAGATAAGACACTCAGGCTTGCAGACACTCTTGTGTTGTCTAGCTTCTTGCTTTCTCCTCTCTGCCGAGTAACCTCACTAACCACTTTCCTTCTAACCCCCCTGACCCATCCTCCAAACTCATCTTGCATGTAAGGCAAACCTTGGGGTAAGGTATAGAGGTGGGGAGAAAGTGGAAGGGTGGTTGGAAGCCCCAAATGGGGTCTCTGATTTCTGGGAGGGGTGTTGTGTTTCTGTATTACCTTTAACTTGTATATTTCTGTAACTATTCCTGTCTATTGTGCATATCTCTGCTTGTACATTGTGCTGAGCTGTAAATAGAGCTTCAGTCCTTCACTTCCAGCTGGCTGAGCCTAGTCTGGGTTATTTTACAAAGCGTAGGGGGGGCAGGGAACTCCCAAACCATCACAGGTCTGTATTTCACAAGGTTTGACAAGATAATGAGCCCTCAGTTCTATGCTATAGGCCATCACAAAATGCAGCTTTAAAGAGCTTCATTAACCCATTCAAAAGAGAAAATACTGATTCAGGGGAGATGAGTAACAAAACTTGAAAGCTCTTGCCCTTAATTTTCAACACCTAGCTTAGGACTAATGTAAAATATCTCTGTGCTACACTTTTCCTGATAAGACTATCTTTGACTTCCCACACTTTGAAATAAGTGAGAGATATCAATCTGAAAAGAGACAGACAAACACACCCCCCACATATCTTCTTTAGATATATGTGTTTAATTACTCTAAGCACACACTGAACTCTTCACATGGACAGACTCAAAAGTCTTAAGTCCAGAACATTTCCAGAGCAAGTGTGGTCTTTCAGGCTCCTAGAAATTAATCACAGTCTACAATGTGGCACATATATGTTGACATGACCTGCTCACAGATGAGGTATCCTTAAGATGCTGAGGACTCCAGGAACCTCTACTTGCAGCCCAGAAGCGCATCCAAAGCAGTGTGGCCAGAGATGGAGAGAGGGGATCCTGCCCCTCTGCTCTGCTCTGTTGAGACCTCACCTGCAGGGATGTATCCAGCTCTGGAGGCCTCAACACAGGAAGGACATGGAGCTAATGGAGCAGGTCCAGAGAAAGCCACAAAAATGCTCAGAGGATTGGAGCAGGTCTGCTATGAGTACAGTCTGAGGGAGCTGGGGGTGTTCAGCCTGGAGAAGAGAAGGCTCCAGGGACACCTAAGAGCAACCTGCCAGTACCTGAAGGGGGCCACAAGAAGGCTGAAGAGAGACTGTTTGCTAAGGCCTGCACGGACAGGACAAGGGCAATGCCTTCAAACCAGAGCAGAGCAGATTTACATTGGATGTTAGGAACAGGTTCTGCACCATGAGGGTGGTAGAACACTGGAACAGGTTGCCCAGGGAGGTGGTTCTGCACAGGGACAGGGGCACTCTGTGCTGGGTTAAGAACTGGCTGGAGGGCTGGGCACAGACAGTGGTGGTGAATGGAGCCACATCCAGCTGGCAGCTGTCACTAGTGGTGTGCCCCAGGGATCAGTGCTGGGCACAGTCCTGTTTAATTATCTTCATTGTTGATCTGGATGAGAGGATTGAGTCCTCCATCAGTGAGTTTGCAGGTGACATCAAGTTGGAAGCATGTGTGGATCTGTTAGAGGGTAGGAGAGCTCTGCAGAGGGACCTGGACAGGCTGGACAGATGGGTACAGTCCAGTGCCATGAGTTTTAAACAAGTCCAAGTGCCAGGTTCTGCACTTTGGCCACAACAACCCCATGCAGCACTACAGGCTGGAGACAGGGAGGCTGGAGAGCAGCCAGGCAGAGAGGGACCTGGGGGTGCTGGTTGGCAGCTGAACATGAGCCAGCAGTGTGCCCAGGTGGCCAAGAAGGCCAATGGCATCCTGGCCTGGATCAGGAACAGCAATATACCTCGATGCTATTTTTAATGCAATAAACAGCAGTGCTCACTGCCAGGTGATACTTGGGAAGCTAAAACCATAAACAGATTGCAAAGGTATTAGATAAATTCACAGAAGATTGGGTGACTGATGTCTATTAAAGATGGCAGCTGATGTACAACCCTGATCTTAGGAAATGCATAAATCATTGATTGCTTTAATCTGGAGAAATTTGTGCAGTCCCCCAGCCTGGAGATATTCAAGACCCACTTGGATGCATTCCTGAGTGATCTGGTATAGATGATCCTGCTCTGGTAGGGTGGTTGTACTGGATGAGCTTTTGAGATCCCTTCCAGCCCCTAACCTTCTGTGATTCTGTGAAATAAAGCAGAGGAAGGCTTCTGCTCTGTGCCTCTCTCCTGCTTCTTGGACCTCCTTTAGTGATCACCACAGAGAGAGGGCATATATTGGCCTCGCCCCCAGGCAGCACTACNCAAGGCCAGGTTGGATGTGGCCTTGAGTGACCTGTTCTAGTGGGAGGTGTCCCTGCCTATGGCTGGGGTTGGGACTGGATGATCTTTGAGGTCCTATCCAACCTAAACCATTCTGTGATTCTGATTCCATCATGAGGGAGGTTTACATTGGACATTGGGAAAAACTTCTCCACCGAAAGGGTTGCTAAGCATTGGAGCAGGCTGCTGAGGGAAGAGCTTGAGTAACCACCCCTGAAGGTATTTAACAGAGTGTGGATGTGGTGCTTAGTAACATGATTTAATGGTTGACTTGGCAGTGCTGGATTAATGGTTGGATTCAGTGATCTTAAAGGGTTTTTTTTCCAACTCAAACAGTTCTGTAATTCAACCCAGGTCAAGCTAACTTCCCAAAACATTGCAAAGCAATAGAACAGCCAAGCCTTTGATTTTCACATCCAAATGTTAGCTAAGAAAGTGCTCAGCCCTGAAAACGTTTTCAGACAATTAGTTCAGAGGCTTAGCACAATTTAATCTGAAGTTTTAAGCTCTGATTGTGCAATTAAACATGGTACACTCCTGCAGCTGCCATTTATCATGCTGCTACCGTGTCGAGTCATCTGGCCGACAGAAGTGTCTGGTAGCTAGGAGTGAGGCAATGGGCAGGATAATGTTCTGTAGGAAATCAGGCTCTGCCTGCACGTTTCACACTGCCAAAAATCCCCCTGGGACTTGTTCTGATACCTTGTAATTACGCACATGCATCCTGATTTATGGGGCATGCCTCCCAGCTCAAAGAAGTGTGCACTCTGCTTCATAGCTTGCCCTATTTATGTGTGGAATACTTGAGTCTGTAACATCATAAAAGAGAGGAGAGGCTCATTGCACATGTTGCTATTGATTTCGTATGAGCATGGGGCATAATCTAATGATCCTTTGCAGCTGAGGATAAATATGCACAATTTTGCCTTAAACGGAGCCAGCCTCATACCATTGCAACTCCTGCCCTTGACAAATCACACAATTACAGAATGTCAGGGGCTGGAAGGGACCTCCAAAGCTCAGCCAGCCCAACCCCCCTGCCACAGCAGCATCAGCTATACCATATCACACAGGAACACATCCAGGCAGGTTTTGGATATCTCCAGAGAGAGAGACTCCGCAACCCCCCTGGGCAGCCTGTGCCAGGGCTCTGTCACCCTCACAGGGAAAAAAATCCTCCTCATGTTTCCATGGAACTTCCTATGCCTCAGCTTCCACCCATTGCCCCTTGTCACTAGGCATCACCCAGCAGAGCCTGGCTCCAGCCTCCTGGCACTCACCTTTACATATTTATAAACATTGATGAGGTCACCTCTCAGTCTCTTCTCCCAGCAGCACAGCCCAAGCTCCCTCAGGCTCTCCTCACAACAGAGATGTTCCATTCCCTTAGTCACCTTTGGACACTCTAAAGCAGTTCTATGTCCCTCTTGAACTAAGAGGTCCAGAACTGGATACAGCACTCCGGATGTGGCCTCACCAGGGCAGAGTAGAGGGGCAGGAGAACCTCTCTTGACCTACTAACCACAGCCCTTCTAATACACCCCAGAATGGCATTGGCCCTCCTGGCCACAAGAGTACACTGCTGGCTCATGGTCAACCTCCCATCAACGAGGATCCCCAGGTCCTTTTTGCTGCCTTCCTACAGGTCAGTCCCCAACCTATCCTGCTCCCCGGGGTTGTTCTTTCCTAGGTGCATGACTCTCCCCTTGCCCTTGTTGAATTTCTTCCTGCCATGTGCCTGTGATGCTAGAGAGCTCTGCCCTCCAGCCTCCTTCTTCAGCTTGTGGTCAGTGGCAGAGGGACCAAGGGCAAGAAAGATCANCCTTCAGATACTGGAAGGCTACTCTAAGGTCTCCTGGAAGTCTTCTCTTCTCCAGGCTGCAGAGCCCCAACTCTTGTAGCCTGTCCTCATAGGACATGAAATTCAACAAGAAAAATGGATTTCAAATGGAGGAGGATAGGTTTAGATTGGATCTCGGGTAGAAATTCTTCACTTGGAGGGTGGCAAGACTCTGGAATTGGTTGTCCAGAGAGGTTGTGGATGCCCCCTCCCTGGAGATGTTCAAGGCCAGGTTGGATGTGGTCTCGAGAGGGCATCCATGCCCATGGCAGGGAGGTTGGGTTAGATGATCTCTAAGGTGTCTTCCAGCCCAAGATTCTATGAAGAAAGGACAACCTGGCTTAGACCTGATCTGTATCCTCAGGTCTGCTCTACACCCTCATACACCCATGGGCATGTGGCTGAAATCCTCTCTTTGTGTGGAGTCAGAATGCAGGAGTGTGCCCAAACATTCACACGTCAGAGGGCTGTTTGGGTGCTTTAAAAAGGTGCAGCTCTTTCCAGATCAAACAGGCCACACAGATTTGACACAGCAAAGTGTTTCTCTCTACCTACTGCATGGTAAACATTAAAAGAGGAAATAGAGTAAGTGCAAGAGGTTAGCCTTAGATTCTGCCTGTATGAAGAAGAGCTGAAAGCTGCATGTGCTAGCAAGGGATGCAAAAGACTACACTGGGTAGAAGGGTGTTTAAGCAATGCCAGCTGTGACACTGTCAAATCCTGGGGTCATTAAACACTTGACTGTTACCATTACACACACCCTCAACTTGTTTTGCGGTTTATATTTACTCATACACTCAGACAGCACACAAGAAAAGCATCACAGAATTGTCAGGGTTGGAAGGCACCTCAAAGATGGCAGTTCCAAGCCCCCTGCCATGGGCAGGGACACCTCACACTAGAGCAAGTTGCCCACAGCCACATCCAGCCTGGCCTTAACCTCCCTGGGCATCCAGCCTTCCACCACCTCCCTGGGCAACTTGTGTAACCTGTCTCACCAAACTTGTATTTTAAAGCCTCTTTTGAATGCAATCTAATTTGCACACTTGTGGCTTTTCAGACGTTCAACACTTTTAAAAACAATTAGATTAGTAAGTTTGCTTGTCCTGACAGCTTTTCATTAAAGGTTTCAGTCATAAATCTAGGGAAGGGTCTAGAAGAACAGCTGAGGAAAGTGGAGTTGTTCAGTCTGAGAAGAGGAGGCTCAGGGCAGACCTCATTGCTCTCTACAACTACCTGAAGGGAGGTTGTAGCCAGGTGGGGTTGGGCTCTTCTCCCAGGCAACCAGCAACAGAAGGAGGGGACACAGCCTCAAGTTGTGCCAGGGCAGGTCTAGGCTGGATATTAGGAGGAAGTTCTTGACAGAGAGAGTGATTGGCATTGGAATGGGCTGCCCAGGGAGGTGCTGGAGTCACCATCCCTGGAGGTGTTGAAGCAAAGCCTGGATGGGGCACTTAGTGCCATGGTCTGGTTGATTGGCTGGGGCTGGTGATAGGTTGGGCTGGGTGAGCTTGGAGCTCTCTTCCAACCTGGTTGAGTCTGTGATTCTAGGATTCTACAACAACCTGACAGGACGTTGTAGTGAGATGGGGGTCAGCCTCTTCTCTTGGGTATTAGGAAAAACTTATTCATGGAAAGTGTGGTCAGGCATTGAAATAGGTTGCCCAGAGAGGTGGTGGAGTCATAGGCTGCCCAGGGATGTGTTCAAGAAACACGGCAGTGCAGGACATGGTTTAACGGCCATGGTGGTGTTAGGTTGATGGTTGGACTCAATGGTCTTAGAAGATTTTTCCAACTAAAACAATTCTATGAATCTATGATTCTATAATCCATGTTTGTCCAGTTTAGGGCTTTTAAAGGGTACCTGCATTCCTGGCAAAATAAAATCCATTGTCTTGGCACCTCAATAACTTTCTTTTAATATTCCCTATTTCAGAGAGCTTACCTATCAAAACAGGAGTAGGTTCTGTTACAGTAGGCTTAGTCTGGTGCTGCTGAAACCAGACTTAAGACACAAGCCAACATTTTAATGATAATCAATGCCTCCCTTCCTCTGTAAGTGAACTCTTTGGTTAGTGATGAATGGGAAGCTGAACACTGGACAGAGTGAAGGACTAGACTGTGCCTCTGCTGCCAACGTGGTGCTGAACTGACTGCAGAAAAGCAGATGTGTACATTTGGGATTTTAATTAACTCATTGTGCCTAGGCCATGGAAATAAAGTTCTCATCAACATGCTGTTGACACACATTTATAATCCAGGCACAGAATTATTTATTTTCTTTTTTTTAATGTAATTAATTTTTAAAAGACAAGAAAGAGAGGGAATATTCATAAAAGCAGAGGAGCAGGCTTAATTAATGATTGCTCATCTAGATGAGTCAGAAACTGTCCTTTGTGCATCTAAAAACCCTACAGAAAGAGAAAGGTAGAAGTCATCTTAAGCAACTGAGGTTAAAGCACATGCTAACAGCTTCTTAAAAGACCTCATTGCTCTCTACAGCTACCTGAAAGGAGGTTGTGGCCAGGTGGGGTTGGGCTCTGCTGCCAGGCACCCAGGCACAGAACAAGAGGACACAACCTCAAGCTGTGCCAGGGCAGGTTCAGGCTGGATGTTAGGAAGAAGTTCTTCCCAGCAAGAGTGATTGGCATTGGAATGGGCTGCCCAGGGAGTGGTGGAGTCCCCATCCCTGGAGGTGTTTAAAAGGAGGCTGCATGAGGCACTTGGTGCCAGGGTTTAGTTAATTAGAAGGTGTTAGGTGATAGGTTGGACTCAGTGTTCTTGAAAGTCTTTTCCAACCTGGTTAATTCTGTGACTCTGTGAACAGTAAGTGATGAAAGCTTCGACAGCAATGGAAGACACAAAATAAGCTATCATGACCTTAAGAGCTATTATTTCTACAGTGATATGTTCCAGCCAAAGCCAAAGTAACAAGAGCTCTGACTCTGAAAATGAAGAACATGATGGCATTTTCTCTTTCTAGCTGTCTGGATCCAAAGGGATGTTTAACATCACAAAGAACTAGGGCTTAACAGAGAAACCATATGGGCAAAAAAGAGAGAAGGGTGGGCACAGGAGTAATTTAACCTCGACAGGCCAAAACTGTGTGCATGCAGCCCAGACA
>WBNM01026753.1:1258-15922 GCA_013399055.1 Ramphastos sulfuratus
GGTGTTCCAGAAACCTGTGGCCATGGCACTTGGGCCATGGTTTGGTGCCCATGGTGGGGCTGGGTTGCTGTTGGACTGGATGACCTCAGAGGCCTTTTCCAACCCAAACAGTTCTGTGATTCTGTCTCTGGTGCTTGCCTGGTGGTTTGCAGTGGGTACAAGTCCTGCTGCACCTGCAGCTCTGGGGGCAGTGACATTCTTAAAAGCAATTTGTTAAAGTGCCACCAGGAGAGAGCAAAAGTTGCTGCCAGGGTTATTTGGGGCTTCTTTTGCCAAGGAGGAGCACACAGGTGCCACTGAGCTTAACAGCTGCTGGCCACAGCCCTGGGACAGCAAACCAGAGCCTGCTTATCAGCTGAAAGGGGAGCAGGAGAAATCTGAGAGTTGTACCTTGAAGTGGAACAGGGCTGGGGAGGAGCAGCTGAGGGAGCGGGGGGTGTGCAGCCTGGAGAAGAGGAGGCTGAGGGCAGAGCTCATTGCTCTCTGCAGCTCCCTGAGAGGAGGCTGCAGCCAGGTGGGGGTTGGGCTCTGCTGCCTAGGCTCAGGTGATAGAAGGAGAGGAAATGTCCTGAAATTGTGCCAGGGGAGGGTTAGGTTGGAGAGGAGGAAAAATTTGTTCAGTGCAAGAGTGGTGAGGGACTGGCAGAGGCTGCCCAGGGAGGTGGTGGAGTCCCCATGCCTGGAGGAGTTCCAGAAAGCTGTGCCCATGGCAGCTGGGGCCATGTTTTGGTGCCCATGGTGGGGTTGGGTTGCTGCTGGACTGGGTGATCTCAGAGGGCATTGCCAACCCAACCCATTCCATGTTTCCATGGTTCATCTTTTCTCAGGGCTCCATCACATCCCCAGCAGAGCTCTCTGCAGCAAGACCTCTCCCTCTGCAAAACTCTTCAGTGTGTGACTCTGATCCTTTGCTGCTCCAACTGGCACTTTGTTTCCAGCCAGAATTTCCTCATTTCCCTCTTCATCCCTGGGTGTCCTGGCCACAGGCTGGCCCTGGCACCGGATGGGCACCATCTGCTGGGTCCCCTGCTGTCAGCAGGGCTGTGTGAGGGAATGTGGAAGCACCATCACCATCTGGGCCTCCTGGAAAATTGGAGCTTCCTTGTCCTTCTCTTGGGACTGGAGGTCTCCAGAGGCCACACAGCACATCCTGGCAGTGAGGGCTGAGGGGAGATGCTGAGACAGGACTGGGTCTGCTGAGTGCTTTTCCTATGGGGATGCAGCAGCTCACAGACTCACAGAGCCACAGGATGCAGCAGCTTGGAAGGGATCCTTAGAGGTCATCTTCTCCAAGCCCCTGCAGTCAGCAGGGACATCTTTAACCTGATCAGGCTGCTCAGGGTCACATCCAGTCTGACCTTGAATGCCTTCAGGGATGAGGCCTCAACCACCTCCCTGGGCAACCTGTGCCAGTCTCTCCCCACCCTCACTCTCAACAACTTCTTCCTCATCTCCACTTTCAATTTGCCCTCTCCCAGCTCAAAGCCATTGTCCCTCATCCTGTCACTCCCAGCCCTTGTCCAAAGTCCCTCCCCAGCTCCCCTGGAGCCCCTTCAGGCACTGGAAGGCTGCTCTGAGGTGTCCCTGGAGCCTTCTCTTCTCCAGGCTGCACAGCCCCAACTCCCCCAGCCTGTCCCCAGATGGGAGGTTCTCCAGCCTCTGCTCATCTTGGTGGCCTCCTCTGGACCCTCTCCTTTAGCTCCAGGTCCCTCTTGTGCTGTGCCATAGCTGGAGGCAGTGCTGCAGGTGAGGTCTGAGCAGAGCAGAGGGGCAGAATCCCCTCTCTTGTATCCTGGTCCCACCTCTGCTGCAGCCCAGCAGATGGTATTGAGGCTGCCTCTGCTCTGCCATCCCATGGCTGTCCCATGGCTTGTTGGGTCAGGACTGACCTTGCTTAGGGCAGGTGAGGAGGTTTGGTGCCTCAGCATGTCCTGGCTGCTCCACAGAGCTGTCCCACTTCAGCCAGGCTGGGAAGGACTTTGGCTGTGACCTTCCAAACCTGCCTGGACATTGCAGCCCTGGACACAGTCTGCCCTGGGGGACCCAGCAGGAGAAGTGGCCTTGGATTGAGTCTCCAGAGGTCCTTCCCAGCCCTCACCATGCTGGGATTCAGGGCTGGCTCCAGCTGTAGGAGGAGCCTGCTGGAATTGTCAGGATGCACAATCACAGAATCACAGCAGGGTTTGGGTTGGCAAAGCCCTCTCAGGTCACCCAGTCCAACACCAGCCCAGCACCACCATGGGCACTAAACCATGGCCCCAAGTGCCATGGCCACAGCTTTCTTCAACACCTCCAGGGACATTCTGCAGCCCATCCATAGAATCACATTCCATAGAACCACAGAATGTTGGGGGCTGGAAAGGACCTCCAGAGGTGATCCAGTCCAACCCCCCCTGCCAAGGCAGAGCACCCAGGGCAGGTCACAGAGGAACACATCCAGGTGGGGATTGGAAGTGTCCAGAGCAGGAGACTCCACAACCTCTCTGTGCAGCCTGCTCCAGGCCTCCAGCACCCTCAGCACCTCCTCATGTTGAGTTGGAACCTTCTGGGTTCTAGCTCACATCCATTATCCTTTGTCCTCTTACTGGGTGCCAGAGGCTGACCCCTTCCTCTAGGGCAAGGTGGCAAAAGAAATCATAGAATGGTTTAGGTTGGAAGGGACATCAAAGCTCAGCCAGCTCCAGCCCCCTGCCATGGGCAGGGACACCTCCCACCAGCACAACTTGCTCAAGGCCTCATCCAGCCTGGTCCTCAACACCTCCAGGGAGGTTGTGGAGCACAGAATCACCCAACGTGATCTTTGATCACGTTGGGTGATTCTGTGCTCCACAACCTCCCTGGGCAACCTGTGCCAGTGTCTCACCACCCTCACTGCAAACAACTTCTTCCTAACATCCAGTTTCCAGCTCCCCTCTGCCACTTCAAACCCATTCCTCCTCCTCCTCTCATCACAAGTCCTGCATGGAGAAGCCAACAGCAGAAGGGCATCGCCCTCCTTCCTCCCAGCTCTGGCTGGGAAGGGGCAGTGCAGGATGCTGGCACCATGTCTGCAGCCAGCTGAGCAGGGAGGAACCACCCTCAGGCTGCTGAGCTGCAGGCAAGGGGGCCTGGTGTGGGCTCTGCTGCTCTTTTGAGGGCAGGTTGGGCAGCTGAGGAGGATTTGCTGGGAGCAGAGGAGATCAAAGTGACGTTTTGATGGGCTAATCAAGCTGGGTGAGCTTGGTGCCTCCGAGGTGCAGGGTAAAGCCTCTGTGCCAGCTGCCTGCCAGGGTGATGATCCTGCTGACAGAGCCAGGCAGGGATTTGGCTTCCTCTTGGCAGGGCTGGGGTGAAAGTGAAGCTGTTCAGAGAGAGAAAATAAAAGAACCCAGGAGCCTGGCCCTGCCTGGGTGTGCACAGGGCAGCAGGGATGGGGAGTGGGGATGGGGAGANGAATCAAGGCAAGGCTGGGGGGATCCCTGAAGGAAAGGTGGGATCATCCCAGAGGGAAAGCTGAGGTGGTTCCCAAGGGAAAGGTGGGGTGATCCCCCAAGGAAATGTGGAGTGATCCCCAAGGAAAAGCTGGGGTGATCCCAGAGGGGAAGGTGGGGTGATCCCCTAGGGAAATGTGGGGTGATCCCAGAGGGGAAGGTGGGGTGATCCCAAAGGGAGAGGTGGGGTGATCCCAGAGGGAGAGGTGGGGTGCTCCCTGCAAGCAAGCATCCCGCAGGCAGCTCAGCTCCCTGCAGAGCTTTGCCAAGCAAACAATCAGCTGCAGTGCCAACCTCCCCCCGCCCCCCACCCCAGCAGCTCTGCCGCTGGGCACCACCACTGCAGCCTGCTCGCTGCAAGTGGGCAGCGCCTGCCCGGGCTGGGCTGCGTCCCAAGGAGCGGGGAGGGCATCCTTTGGGGTAGGGGAGGGGGCAGGACGGCAAAGCCAGCACGTTTCCGTTGGCAGCAAACCTGCTGCCAGCGAGCCTGTGCCTGGCAGCCCCGCGGGACTAAAAATACCCAGCGCAGGGCTGGGCTGCTCCGTGCCTGCTTCCTCAGCTCCCCAGCTGCCTCCTCCCGTCCCCGCTCCCCTACCCAGTGATTATCACATCAGCTCAGGCCCCCCGAGCCCAGGCAGCAGCATCTCTCCGCTGTTCCCAGATGCAGCCGAAGGGTTTTGATTCACAGGCAGAGTTTTGCTGCTCGTTGTGAGCCAGCTCAGAGCCTCCCCCAACGCCCGGAGCTTGAAGGGCTGCTCTGGGGCTGTCCTGGCTGCTGCCGAAGGCACCGGCAGAGTGTGGGATGCCTTTGGGCTGCTGCCCACTCTGCCATCTGCACTGCCAGCTCCGAGGTCCTTAGAAGAGCCCGGTGGGACTTGGAGGAAATGCTGTGCTGCCCTGCACGGGGATGGCACCGACCGTGTGGCACTGCCAGGGGGAGGGCTCTGGGGGAAGAGGGATGTGAGGAACAGCTCAGCGTGAGCTGGCAATGTGTGCTGGCACCCAAAGAGTCCCCAGAGCGCTGGGCTGCATCCACAGCAGGGAGAGCAGCAGCACAGGGAGGGGACTCTGCCCCTCTACTCAGAGTGAGAGGGAACTGGAGCTGCTGGAGAGGGTCCAGAGGAGGCCACAAAGATGAGCAGAGGCTGGAGAACCTCCCCTGTGGGGGCTGCTGAGCGTGGAGAAGAGAAAACCACTTCTGATGGCCTTGCAGTGCTGAAAGGGGGGTGCAGGAAGAATAGGGATGGACTTCATCAGGGAGTGCAGTGACAGGACCAGAGGGGATGGTTTGGAACTAAAAGAGGCAGATTGAGAGCAGAGAGAAGGGAGAAATGTTTGACACTGAGGGTGGGCAGAGCCTGGCCCAGGCTGCCCAGGGCGGTGGGAGCTGCCCCATGGCTGGCACCACTGCAGGTCAGGGTGTTTGGGGCTGTGAGCAACCTGCTCTGGCTGGGGCTGTCCCTGCTGAGTGCAGGAGGTTGGCCTGGCTGAGCTTTGAAAGTCCCTTCCCACCCAAACCATGCCATGGTTCTGTGTGATTCTGCCTGTGCTGAGCATGCTCTGGACACAGCTCAGCTGCTTTTGGGATGAGTCCCTCAGGGACCAGCATCCCTCTTGGCAGTGCCCCCATGCTGATGTGCCAGGCTGTGCTCAGCACCCCAGGCCCCCATCCCAAGCCCAGCAGCTCACACAGGCTGCAGCTGTGTCCAGGAGCAGGCTGCAGAGAAGCAAAGCAGCACATTCCTTGTGCTCACCTAACACCCCCCAGCTCCCCACACAGGAGCTCAGCTGCAGGGAAAGCAAATCCAAACTGATGGGTGATGGAGGGGACAAACTCCTGCCTGCCCCTGCAGGGTGTGGGCAGCTGCTGGGACTAACCTCTGCAGTCTCCTGGTGCTGACTGAGCCACTCCTTTACTGCTGGCTTGAATTTCCATCCCATCACAGCTCCCATCAGATTTATGTCTTGGCCATTCCCTGCAGCATTTCTCCTCCCTGAGTGCCTGCAGGGCTCTTCCCTCCCTACCTTGATGGATGTCTCCTACTTCTCCTGCTAATCCACTCAGTTGCCTGTGAGCAGCCTCGGTGGGGGACAGCCATGGGGCTGAGTTTTCCCTTCATGTCACACTCAGGGACCCTTCTGGCTGCCCACAGCATGGATCTGCTTCCTGCATGCTCAGGGAGTCAGAGGAGCTGGGGAGGGACTATTTATAAGATCTTGCAATGCCAGGACAAGGGGAATGGGTTTGAACTGGCAGAGGGGAGATTTAGACTGGATGTTAGGAGGAAGTTGCTTGCAGTGAGGGTGGTGAGACACTGGCACAGGTTGCCCAGGGAGGTTGTGGCTGCTCCCTCCCTGGAGGTGTTCAAGGCCAGGTTGGAGGAGGCCTTGAGTGACCTGTGCTAGTGGGAGGTGTCCCTGCCTATGGCAGGGGGTTGGAACTGGCTGATCCTTGAGGTCCCTTCCAACCTTCCCATTCTGTGATTCTATGATCCTGGAGAAGGCTCCAGGGGGACCTCAGAGCTGCTTACCAGCACCTGAAGGGATCCTGCAGGAAGGCTGCAGAGAGGCTTTCTGAGGGTGTCTAGAGCCAGGCCAAGGGGGAATGGTTTGGAGCTGAGGCAGAGCAGGGTTAGGCTGGAGCTGAGGATGAAGTTCTTCAGTAGGAGGGTGATGAGGCTGGAACAGGTTACCCAGGGGGGTTGTGGTTGCTCAAGGTCTCATCCAACCTGGCTTTGAACACCTGGAAGTGTACAAGGCCAGGTTGGGTGAGACCTTGAGCAGCATAGTCTGGTTGTGAGGTGTCCCTGCCCGTGGCAGGAGGTTGGAGTGGATGAGCTCTGAGGTCCCTTCCAGCCTGAGCCATCCTGTGACTCTCTGAAGGGGGCAGGAGGTCAAACACCCACCTGTGGGACAACCTTGTCCCCTGTCCCCAGCACACAGGGGCCAGCTTTCAGCAGAAGGTGCTGGTTGCCCATGGAGGAGCTGGTGCTGTGCCAGGGCCTCTCTATTTTTAGAGGGTTTCTGTGTCTCACTTCCCATCAGCTGCTGAGCCAATGTCAGCCCAAGAACAGAGCTTCCCTGGCCCCAGCAGCCTGTGCCTGGGCGTGCAGGAACCTTCTCCCCACTCAGGCTGCCTTTGATGGGGCAGAAGGGTCCTGCTGTGCATGGAGCTGCTGCAGACACCAGCTTTGTGCCAAGGCAAAGTGCCAGAAGGGGCTGATCTGTGCCAGCACTGCCTGTGGGTCCTTTTGTCCATGGCTCTGTTTGAAAGAGAAGTTGAGGTGAGGGCACTGAGACCTAAACCTCCAGCAACACCTCTCCAGGAAAAGGACCTGGGGTTAGCAGTTGGCAGCAGCTGAAGATGAGCCAGGGTGTGCCCAAGTGGCCCAGAGTGCCACCAGCAGCCTGGCCTGGGTCAGCAATGTGGGCAGCAGGAGCAGGGCAGGGATTGTGCCCCTGGACTGGGCACTGGGGAGGCCATGCCTTGAATCCTGAGCTCAGTTCTGGGCTCCTCACTGCAAGAAGGACATTGAGGGGCTGGAGCAGGTCCAGAGAAGGACAACAGAGCTGGGGAAGGGTCTGGAGAACAGGGCTGGAGAGGAGCAGCTGAGGGAGCTGGGGGTGTGCAGGCTGGAGAAGAGGAGGCTGAGGGCAGAGCTCATTGCTCTCTGCAGCTCCCTGAGAGGAGGCTGCAGCCAGGTGGGGGTTGGGGTCCCACTGAACAAGTGACAGGACAAGAGGAAACAGCCTCCAAAGGTGCCCCAGGATAGGTTTAGGTTGGACATTAGGAACAATTCCCTCTCCAGAAGGGTTGTCAAGGCCTGACCCAAGCTGGTCCAGCTTGTTCTAGACTGGGCTGTGCCACTCTGCTCATCTGATCCTGGAGGTCCCTTCCAGCCTGGGGTCCATGATTCCATGACTGATTCCATGATTCTTTGCTTCTTTCCTCCAGCCTCTCAGTCCCTGGGGCTGGCTGGGGGGGCAGTGCTTGTGCCTGGGCAGTAATTTGGGGACTCTGCTGCCTCCATCTCTGGTAGAGGCTTGACCAGTGGAGGATGTGCCCCTGAAGAGCTGTCCCCTGTGGGTGGCACAGGGAGAGGGGCAGTGGCTGCTGCTCTGCTCATCCAACTCCTTTGTTGCTGTGGCATCATGCCAGGGCTGGACCCAGCTCAGGTTTGAGGTTGGTTGTCTGCAGAGGGAGAGTTTCTGCAGCTGGAGGACACTTGGACCTTGTGTCCCTCAGGAGCCAGGGATGGGATCCTGGCCCAGGATCCATGTCCTGGACACCTGCAGGGGTGTAGGTGCTGGAGATGCTGTTCCCTGCAGCTTGGCACCGTGCTGGGTGCAGGGTAGTGAGCAGGTGTGTGCAGGGTGGTGCCCCCTGGCACAGCCCCTTCCTGGTGGTGCTGAGCCCACTTGTTGCAGCCCTCCAGGGTGTGATGGAAGGTGCTGGGAGGTGCCCTGGGCTTTCAGGGGGCAGCAGGAGAGGTCTGATCTCTGTCCCCTCTCCTGCAGGTCATCACTGTGTGTTTGAAGAGCTGTGATGCCAGGCAGAGACATGTTCCCACGCCAGCAGTGAGCACCTCCTCCAGCCTTGGGAAGAAGGCCACTGCCACCAGCCTCCTCCTCAGCATGCCCAGGCAGCCCAACTATCCCCAGGACCCTCCTGCTGCTGCTGCTGCCAGCTTGGGCTCTCTGCTGGGACAAGTCCCCCAGGAGTTGCTTTGCCCCTCTCGCAACACCCTCCTGGCTCACTGATGCTGCACCCCCTCCAAAGGCAGCAGAGAGGTGACACAAGGGACAGCGACAGGCAGATTAAAGACCAATAAGAGGGCCTGATTGGTGCCAAGAAGATCCCTCCCTCCCCGCCGGAGTGATGCCAGCTTCTGCTTAGCCCCTCAAGGAGAAGGCATGGGGTACCCCCCTCACCTTCACCACTCCACCGCCCCCTCCCACGCTGGCTCCCTCGACCCACGGGAGCCCTTAGTGATGTGATCGGGTACCCCACGGTTCACCAGCACCCACCCACGCACGCCAGCGGGCACCGTCGGGACCCACCCATCACCACCCCCACCCCCCGCCATGATGTGCGAGGTGATGCCCACCATCAGCGAGGGGGACCCTCTGGGCCCCCCGCAGGGCGCGGAGGCGGACGCCGACTTCGAGCAGCTGATGGTGAATATGTTGGACGAGAGGGACAAGCTGCTGGACACGCTGCGGGAGACGCGCGAGACGCTGGCGCTGACCCAGAGCCGCCTGCAGGAGGCGCTGCGGGAGCGGGACCAGCTCCAGCGGCAGCTCAACTCCGCACTGCCACAGGTGGGCACCGCCGCGGGGGGCACGGCTCGGAGCGCAGCGGGAGGAGAACGCCCCTAGCCCTGCTGGCCGCGCTGCTCCCGGTGCACCCACACCGATCCCGTCCCCTTTCAGCAGAGCAAACAGCCCCAGGGCTCTCAGGCTCTCTCCACAGGGCGATGCTCAAGCCCCCCAAGCATCCTCCTGGCTCTCTGCTGGGCTCTCTCCAGCAGGTCTCTGTCTCTCTTCAGCTGGGGAGCCCAGAACTGGACACAGTATTGCAGGAGTGGGCTCAGCAGGGCAGAGCAGAGTGGGAGAACTTCCCTGGCCCTGCTGGCCACACTTCCCTTGCTGCACCCCAGGATGCCCTTGGCTCTGTGCCCACAAGGGCCACAAGGCACTGCCTTGGTGGCACCAGACCTGCAGAGAGCACAAGGGCAGCTGTAGCTTAGCAATGAGCAGGGTCCTCACCAGGTCCCCTCTGGCTCCCTTCTCCTAGAGGGTCTCTGAACATGCAGTCCCAGGACACACAGACAGCAGTGGCTCTGTGGGCCAGCTCAGGGTGCAGTGCTTGGCCTCTTCACCTCCTTGTAGTCTGCTGAGTAGGAAGGTTTGATTGTGGGGAAACAAGAGCAGCCTTGATGCCACCATGCTCATGGTGCTGCAGATCAGAGATCACAGATCACAGAGTGTTAGGGGTTGGAAGGGACCTCTGGAGATCTGCCAGGCCAACCCCTGTCAGAGCAGGATCACCCAGGGCAGGTCACACAGGAACACATCCAGACAGGCCTTGAAAGGCTCCAGAGAAGGAGACTCCACAACCTCTCTGGGCAGCCTGTGCCAGGGCTCTGGGACCCTTCCAGGCAAGAAGTTCTTCTCCATGTTAAGGTGGAACTTCCTGTGCTGTAGTTTCAATTCATTGCTCCTTGTCCTATCCCAGGGCACAACTGAGCAGAGTTTGTCCCCTCCCTCCTGAGCCCCAGTCCTCAGAGATTTATAGACACTGATCAGATCCCCTCTCAGTCTTCTCTTCTCCAGACCAAACAGCCTCAGGTCCCTCAGCCTCTCCTCACAGGGCAGTGCTGAGCCCATCCTCTTCATAGCCCTCCCTTGGGCTCTCTCCAGCAGATCCCTGTCCCTCCTGAACTGGGGAGCCCAGAATTGAAGGCAGTATTCCAGGTGAGGTCTCACCAGGGCAGAGCAGAAGGGGAGGAGGAAGCTTCCCTGAGGGGCAGCAGAAACCTTCCCTGAGGGTGCCCCTGGCATGGCTCTGGCCTTCAGCTGCTGCCTGCGGCGAGGGTGACCTGGAGTGGCAGTGCAGAAGCTGCCAGCTGTGTCAGAGCTCATTGCACAGGGAAGTCCTCCCAGGCCCAGCCACAACCAGCTCAGGGATCAGCTCAGGGCAGGTTTAGAGTGGACATTAGGAAGAATTTTTTCCCAGCAAGAGTGCTCAGGCCCTGGCACAGGCTGCCCAGGGAGGTGGTGGAGCCACTAACACTGGAGGTGTTCAGAGGTGGTTGGGATGTGGTGCTTGGGGCTATGGTTTAGGGTGAGCCTTGCAAAGTGGAGTTCTGGGTTGGACTTGGTGATCCTGAGGGGCTTTGCCAATTGGAATGGTGCTGTGCTGTGGTTCTCAGCAGGATGAGTGCAGAGGCAGTTTTCTGGAGACATCCTTCCAAATGCTGGAGTATAGGGGTGGGGGAGTGGCTCCTTCCCAACTGGAATGTTGCTGTGCTTCTGTGATTCTGTGATCTGCTCTTCTCCTCTGTACCCCTCGTGGGTCTGTGAGGCCATGTGGGCAGCTGTGGGGCTGTGGTGTGACAGTGGCAAAACCTTCACCCAGGACTCCCCATGGGGGAACAGTGAGACCACTGCTGAGGAACAGCCTGTGGGGTACAGCACCTGGGGAGCAGATGGCACAGTTTGGGCAGTGGCTCTGGTTTGCTGCCTCCAGCCAGCTCCTTGGGAGTTTGGTGAGCCCACACTGGCACTTCCAGAGTCCTCTAGTGGGGATGTGAACCACCTTCAGTCCACACTGCAGGAGGGCAGTGCCCACTCCCTGCCCCTTCCCTCAGCAGGAGGCCTCCCTTCTGCCAGCCTCATTGCCCAGAGGGGTGGTGGAGCTTTGTCTTGAGCTTGGTCCTGAATGGGAAGCTGGAGGCAGAGCTGGGTGCAGAGTGGGGGCCTTGAGACACAGCAATGGGTCCAGCAGTTGGAGCAGATGGGCAGTGGGCAGGGAGGCTGGCACAGGTTGGTGCTAAGGTCCCAGCCATCAGGAACTCAGGACCTGCTGAGGCTCTGCTGCAGTTTCTGGTGTTGCTCTGCTCCAGGCTCCTCCACCTGCAGGAGCCACTCGAGGTGCTCCAGAGACCTGGACCAGACCTCCAGGGAGGTGCTCAGGTCAGAAGAGGATGAGGAGGCTCAGTGCTGCAGGGCTGTGCGGGAGGATGCCAACTGCCCCCCACCCATGAGGGGTCTCATGGGGCAGCAGACAGTGTCCCAGGGACCAGGCTCAAGGGGAATGAAGATCTGTGCAGGGGGATTTTGCACTCCCGTGGTGGGGGTGATGTAGGAAGGAGCCTGCAGGCAGGAGCCAGCAGGCAGGGCAGGCAGGAGGCAGCAGGCAGGGCAGGCAGGAGGCAGCAGGGCAGGCAGGAGGCAGCAGGCAGGGCAGGCAGGAGCCTCCCAGCACTGGTGTCCATCTGACTGTGCAGCTGCCGAGACCTCAGATGCTCCTGGCCTGGGTGCTGGGGTTTGGGGCACTCTGGGGACACAGGAGATGGTTGATGGCTCAGAAGTGCTGACACGAGGCAGGAGAGAGGCAGGGGCTGGTGGCCAGAGCCAGCTGTCATGGACTGAAGGAATCAGGCAGGTAGGAAGAGCTCTGTGAGATCATTGTCCAGCAGTGACCATGGCCACTGAGCTGCATCCTGCAGCACCACAGCTACAGCTTCAACACCTCCAGGCATGGGCACTCCACCACCTCCCTGGGCAGCCTCTGCCAATCCCTCACCACTCCTCCTGCAAACAAATTTTTCTTCCTCTCCAACTTAACCCTCCCCTGGCACAATTTCAGGACATTTCCTCTCCTGTCACCTGAGCCTAGGGAGCAGAGCCCAACCCCCACCTGTCTCCAGGCTCCTCTCAGGGAGCTGCAGAGAGCAATGAGCTCTGCCCTCAGCCTCCTCTTCTGCAGGCTGCACACCCCCAGCTCCCTCAGCTGCTGCTCTCATCTTGCATCTCTCCTCCACTCTGGATGGGGGAAAGCAGCTCAGGAGAAATCCCAGGATGGATTGGGTTGGAAGGGGCTGGGTTGGAAGCCTCAAAGCTCATCCAGTGCCAACCCCCTGCCATGGGCAGGGACATCTCCCACCAGCACAGGTTGCTCAAGGACTCATCCAGCCTGGTCCTGAGCACCTCCAGGGAGGTTGTGGAGCACAGAATCACAGAATGTGATCAAAGATCAATGATCAAAGATCAAAGATCACATTCTGTGATTCTGTGCTCCACAACCTCCCTGGGCAACCTGTGCCAGTGCCTCCCCCACACTCCCAGTCAGCAATTCCCACTCTGCATCCTGTGCAGGGCAGGTCCTGGCTCTGCCCAGGCTGCTGCAACCCAACCCCTCAGCAGTGCTCCCCCGGGGCTGCCCTGCTGAGACATGCCCAGGTGTGTGCCACCACGTAGCCGGTGCCCCCCGCTGCTGGCAGTGCCCCTGGCAGCCTGCTGGAGGGAGCACTCCAGGTCAGCCCAGGCTGCCCGCCCTGCCGCGCCGGGATTAAGGCAGGGCAGGGATTTAAGCCTCCACCGCGCCAATGAGGGGTGCCCGCAGCCTGGGCACGGGTGGCACACGGCAAACTGGGTCAGCGCAGAGGGAGCCGCTGGCAGCACTGCCCTCACGAGTGGGCTGGCTGCCCGGCTCCGGCTGCTGGCACCACGGAGAGGGATGTGATCGGGCTGGGCATCAGATGGGGCACTGCCCCCCAGCTCCCGCTGCCTCCCGCTGCCCTGCTGCTCCCTCTGGGGGCTCCGTGCCCGGGCACCACAGCCCCTGGTGCCCACTGTGCCACTCGCCCTCGTGGGAGATGAGGGCTCGGCATGAAGCCGGGCAGCACCCCCAGCGGTGCCCAGCTGCCCAGTAGCACTGATCCCAGCATGTGCATGTACCAGGTAAGGGGCTGTGGTGGGGCTCTTCCCCAGGGCACTCTGTGGGGGCATCCCAGGGGCCTGCCCCATCCTCTTCCTCCTTCCCTGTGGGCCCTGCTGCCCAGGAGCTTACTGTGGTGTGCCAGGCCCTGCTGGGGTGGGCTTCAAGCTGCTTTTCCTGAAGAAATCCTGTTTTGAGGGGCAAGGTTGGGCACCCAGCCTCATGGGTGGCCANCATCCTGTCACTCCCACCCCTTGTCCAAAGTCCCTCCCCAGCTCTCTGTGAGTCCCTTCAGCTACTGGAAGTCTGCTCTGAGGTCTCCCTGGAGCCTTCTTCTCTCCAGGCTATGCAGCCCCAACTCTCCCAGCCTGTCCCCATAGCAGAGGTTCTCCAGGCTCTGATCATCTTGGTGGCCTCCTCTGGACCCTCTCCAGCAGGTCCAGGTCCTTCTTGTACTGGGGGCACCAGCCCTGGACACAACACCACCTGCACCTGCAGTGTGTCTGGCACAGACCCTCAGATGGGGCAGGGATGTGCTTGCCCAGGGGCAAAGCCCTGCGTGGGGCAGGCTCCAGGGATGCTCCTGCCTGTAGCTGCCCTTCCCCCTTCCTTGGTGGCCACATGGCCAAGCTGCACCCCCCTGGGTTAACCCTTGGGGACATCTCTGATCCCCCAAGGGGCAGAACTCCAGGTTGGTTTCCTCTGGAGTCTAAGCTGTGAGTTATTGATTGCTGTGGGAATGCTGGGAGTGATTCATCAGGATGGAAGCTCTGGGATCTCATCCTTCTGCCCTCCCTGCCTCTGCAGGGGGCTTGTGGCTGAGGACCAAGCCCTGAGTGGGCTCTGGGGTGCTCTCAGCACCCCCCTGGGGCCTTGGCACAGCTTCCAGCTCTCCTCTGCTCTGCTGGGTGTAGCTGCTACCCAGGGATGCCACATGGAGGGCTCCAGGTTACCTGGAGTGACCTGGACCTCCACTCAGTGCCATGGACCTCCTGGAGGAGGCTCCTGCATGTGGGGACACTTCTCATTGCCTGCCAGGCCTTGGGGGCTGGGCAGGAGTCCCTCTCCTGAGCTGCTCCCAGGCTTCCAGGGCTCTGCTGGGCACTACTGATGGCCTCCAAAACCTCCCACAGTGCTTCCTCCCAGACCTTCCTCTGCAGCTCCTTCACTGCCTCTGTGAGTTGCTTGGAGTTCTCTTGGGAGCCCCAGATAGGCCCTCCCTGGAGCTGTGCTTTTTGGGGGTGGGCAGATCACCTAAGACTCCCTGAACTCCCTTGAGGTCCCCCAGGAGCTGGGAAAGGTCCTGGCATCACCCCAAATCCTTTTGTTTGACCCAGAAATACATCAACAGTTCACACGTGGGAAAGGCAGCACCGAAGGAGGAGCCTCAGGATCTCCGGGGCGGGGGGGAAGCACTCATGGGGTGAGGGTCTTAGAGTCATTATGGTTGGCAAAGCTCTCTCAGATCACCCAGTCCAGCATCAACCCAGCACCACCATGGCCACCAAACCATGGCCCCAAGTGCCATGGGCACAGCTTTCTTCAACACCTCCAGGCATGGGGACTCCATCACCTCCCTGGGCAGCCTCTGCCAGTCCCTGACCACTCCTGCAGCAAAGACATTTTTCCTCCTCTCCAACCTAACCCTCCCCTGGCACATTTCCAGGTCAGTTCCTCTCCTTCTATCACCTGAGATAGGCAGAAGAGCCCAACCCAGCCTCCTTTCATGGAGATCATCCAGTCCAAGCC
>WBNM01026758.1:0-11379 GCA_013399055.1 Ramphastos sulfuratus
AGAATCACAGAATGTGATTACCACTTGCCACTTGCCTCCATCAAGCTGTCGCCCATCACTCCTTGAGTGCAGTACTGAAGCCAATGAAGGGAGCTGTCTTACAGGACAAATCAGGAGAGCTCATCTCGTGCAGAAAGCTTCTATCTTAGAAATCATCAAACCAGCACCTTCCTTTTGTTTTTTGTTTTTTTTTTTTAATTTGTTTGCTTGTTTTTTGTTTGTTTGGTTGGGTTTTTTTGCTTCAAGCTTGGTACTTCCTTACTCCATGTCTTTTACGGCCACAGGAACCCATATAAATTAAGGATGGCTGGCCTGGTGTTCTTTCATGGGTGCTCATGCCTGCCTTCACCCAGTAGTATGCTTACACATGTCTTAGGAGAGGCTGTAAGCTGCTGATTTTCAAGAGGTTGACCTTTGTGTCACTGCAGCGTGAGGAGTTTATCATGGTTACCTGCTTTTCTAGTCTCACCTGAGGAAAAAAACAAAACCTTCTCACAGTATCACAGTATAAGCAAGGTTGGAAGAGACCTCAAAGACAATCAAGTCCAGCCCATTACCACAGACCTCAAGACTAGACCATGGCACCAAGTGCCACGTCCAAACGTGCCTTGAACACCTCCAGGGACGGTGACTCCACCACCTCCCTGGGCAGCCCATTCCAGTGGGGAATGACTCTCTCAGTGAAGAACTTTCTCCTCACCTCNATGGGGCCCAGTACTGATCCCTGGGGGACACCGCTAGTGACAGGCCTCCAGCTGGATGTGGCACCATTCACCACCACTCTCTGGGCTCGGCCCTCCAGCCAGTTCCTAACCCAGCACAGAGTGTTGCCATCCAAGCCACGAGCTGAGCTTTTGGCTGGTCCTGTATCTTCTGCAAAACTAATTCACTGCTAACTTCTTTTGTTTTTCAGAGCTGGTTATTTACCTCAGAATATTCCTTTGGAGATTATCAGATACCTTGCAGAGGAGAAGGATTTTCTGCCTTGGCACGCTGCCAGCCGAGCTCTCTATCCACTAGATAAATTGTTGGACCGCACAGAAAACTACAACATCTTCAATGTGAGAGACAAAGTCTTCCTCTCTTTCTTCCTCTCTTGCTCGCCACCCCTCACACTCCCCCACCTCCCACACAAGCACCCCTGCTTGCTTGCTTCTTTCCTCCTTTTCTGCTCTCCCTCCCTCCATCCTTCATTTCCTCCCTTTCTCCTTTGTTTCTTCCCTTCCTCCTTCATTTCCTCCCTCCCTTCATTTCCTTCCTCCCTTTTTGATTTCCTCCCTCCCTCTTCCATTTCCTCCCTTTATTTCCTCTTTCTCTTCATTTCCTCACTTCCTTTCACTTCCTCCTTCACTTCCTCCGTCCCTTCTTCATTTCCTCCCTGCCCTCCTCCCTTGCTTCCTCCTTCACTTCCTCCCTCCTTCCCTCCCTTCTTCATTTCCTCCCTCCCTTCATCATTTTCTCCCTCCCTCCTTCACTTCCTCCTTCCTTTCTTCATTTCTTCCCTCCCCTCCTCCCTCACTTCCTCCTTCACTTCCTCCTTCCCTTCTTCATTTCCTCCCTGCCCTCCTCCCTTGCTTCCTCCTTCACTTCCTCCCTCCTTTCTTCCCTTCTTCATTTCCTCCCTCTCTCCTTCATTTCCTCCCTCCCTTCTTCATTTCCTCCCTCCATTTTCTCCCTCCTCTGCTTCCTCTGTCCCTCCTTCATTTTCTCCTTCCCTTCTTCATTTCTTCCCCCCCCTCCCCCCTCACTTCCTCCTTCCCTTCTTCTTTTCCTCCCTCTCTCCTTCCTTTCCTCCTCCCCCCCCTCCTCCCTCCCTTCCTCCTTCACTTCCTCCCTCCTTCTTTTCCTCCTTCTCTCCTTCCTTTCCTCCCTCCTCGCCTCCCTTCATTTTCTCCCTCCCTCCCTCCTTCACTCCCTCCCTTTCTTCCTCTCACTCTCTTTCTCCACTGCCAACAACTGAACTATTCCCCTGTCAGATGCTGTGAATGACCTGGGGATATTAACGTTCTTCCTAATTACTCTTTATTTAAACAGAGCTTTGGTTAATTTGCATTTGAACACTGATAGCTGTTGTTTGAGGCACATATGATTAGTAGAAGGAAAAGTAATTATCCCTCCTTTAAAAATATTATTCCAAACAAGGTATTTCACTTAAAAGAGCCAGGTTGGTGTATTTCCAGATTTTCTCTTTCGAGGAGCCTCATGGCAATATTTAGTTTGCTGCCCAAACTTAGCAAGGACACCAAATGGAGGCATTAACTGAATAGGATGCAAGCAACTGAAGCAAAGATTTGTTGCCATTATTTTCATCTGAAACACCCTGGTAGAATTCAGTGCAGTTACATTAATTAACAAGGATTAGATCATCATTGAATCAAAAGCCCATTCATAATTGGGTCCGAAGGGAGAGCAGTTGCAGCTAGCAGCAGATAATTAAGATAGACATGGCAAACATTGGGAAATTTTACCTGGAATTAAAGAGGAAAACAACAAAACAGCATCACAGCTATGCTGAAGCTTGCAGACAGGATTTGCTTGCAGACAGTGGCAGCTATGAACTCTTGGAGGGGGTCTTATTCACTCTGAATTTTAGGTAGTCTGCATATTTTCAGTGGCCAGCGTGCTGAAATTTGTAAAGCCTTCACATGGAGGAACTCTCTAAAGCCTGAGATGCTTGAAGCTGCCTTTGCCCTTCCTAAACATGTATTTGCTTGTGTGTCTGTATTTGCTTGCATGCTGAGAGAAGAGCAAGCTAGAGGTGGCTGTGGTTACCTGTACATGCAGAAGACCAAGCACAGGGTCCTGCATCTGGGTCAGGGCAATCCCAGGCACCAATACAGGCTGGGCAGAGACTGGCTTGAGAGCAGCCCTGCAGAAAAGGCCTTGGAGGTGCGGGTGGATGAGAAGGTCAAGATGAGCCAGTAGGGTGCTCTGGCAGCCCAGAAAGCCAACCAGAAGAAGTGTGGCCAGCAGGTCAAGGGAGGAGATTCTGCCCCTCTACTCCACTCTGGAGAGACCTCACCTGGAGTACTGCGTGCAGTTCTGGAGCCACTATTACTGGAAAGACCTGGAGGTGCTGGAATGTGTCCAGAAAAGGGCCAGAAGGATGCTCAGAGGACTGGTGCTGCTCTGCTGTGGGGACAGGCGGAGAGAATTGGGATTGTTCAGTTTGGAGAGGAGGAGGCTCCCAGGTGAAGTTATTGTGGCCTTCCAGTATCTGCAGTGGGCTACAAGAAAGCTGGGGAGGGACTTTTTTAGGCTGTCAGGTGGTGATAGGACTGGAGGGAATGGAACCAAGCTAGAGGGGGGCAAATTTAGATCAGATGTTAGGAAGAAGTTGTTCAGAATGAGAGTGGTGAGAGCCTGGCAGGGGTTGCCCAGGGAGGTGGTGGAAGCCTCATCCCTGGAGGTTTTTAAGGCCAGGCTGGATGTGGCTCTGGGAAAGCTGCTCTAGTGTGAGGTGTCCCTGCCCATGACAGGGCGGTTGGAACTGGATGATCCTTGAGATCCCATCCAACCCTGACCATTCTGTGATTCTAAATACATAAATAGGTATGCACACACATACACAGAGCTACCTGCTGACAGGAAAAATTATTTTTGTGGAACATACACTACAGTTTAGTAAGGATACATTGAAATTGTTTATGAGCTTACAGTGTAGGCCTGCATGCAAACCAGGGCCATAATGGAAAATGATGTTCAAATAATTTAGTGACAAGAGTGGGGAAGGGGCTGGAGGGGAAGGCTGCTGAGGAGAGAATGAGGGAGCTGGGCTGGGGTTGCTGAGAGGAGAGGAGACTCAGGGGACCTTAGCACACTCTACAGCTACCTGAAGGGAAGAGGTAGTCAGGTGGGGGTCAGGCTCTGCTGCCAGGCAACTTGTACCAGGACGAGAGGGCATGGCCTGAAGCTGTGCCAGGGGAGGGTTAGGTTGGATGTTAGGAAGCACTTCCTGCTGGAAAGGGGAATTAGAGACTGGAATGGACTGCCCAGGGAGGTGGTGGAGTCACTGTACCTGGAGATGTTTAAGGCAAGCTTGGCTGTGGCACTTAGTGCCATGGTCTGGTCACTGTGGTAGTGTTAGGTCCTAGGCTGGGCTGGATGATCTCAGAGCTCTATTCCAGCCTCACTAAATTCTGTGATGTTGCAGTTTGCAGGTTTAGTCTGTTATTAACTGGCCAGAAATCTTGCAAATCTGACATAGCTATTTCACTTTTAGACATGGCTGTGTAAGGAAAACAGAACCTTAATAAATAAAAACAGTCAAATTCATAACTGGGTTGTGTTTTATCACTACTGATGAGAGTGTTGAAAGCAGAGGTGATGGCAGAGGAAGTAAGAAGTGTTTTTTTAGTCATAGAGTCACATAATCTGCCAGAGAAAGTTGCTGCATGAACCTCATTTTGTGTTGACGCCATGTACGCACCCCTATGCGTGCACAATAATGAAATAGATGCTCTCCTGTGCAGTTCTTTATATCTCAGTTCTCTTTCAAATCAGTGAGTTCCACTGGCAAGAGATTATGCTGAGTACAACAGCAATGGTTTGCTTCACAGCTGGTCAGAATGTGTAAATATGTCTCCTGCTGAAAAAGTGAAACTCAAATGGATCTTGGACTTGTTTTTGTTCTTTTAGCACACAAAGAATCTAAAACTTCAAGCATAATGTCATGAAATATGCCAAGATTATTTGTGGCCACATTATTCTGAACTCTGAACTTAATTGGCTAAAGTTATGTAATGTGTTTTATTTCGCTGTTGCTGTTGCTAATAAAACAATGTTCTTTAAAAAGGGAACATACAAGATGTAGTCAGGATTTGCTATAGCCTAGGAACAAAGCTGTTGAAACTCTTGCAGGCTTACAGGCTGACAGGATGTTAGGGGTTGGAAAGGATCTCTGGAGAGCTTCCAGTCCAACCCCCCTGCAGCAGCAGGAGCAAAGAATCCAGCACAGGTCACACAGGAACACATCCAGACAGGGCTGGAAAGGCTCCACAGAAGGAGCCTTCACAACCTCTCTGGGCAGCCTGTGCCAGGGCTCTCTCACCCTTACACTCAAGAAGTTCTTCCTCATGCTGAGCTGGAACTTCCTGTGCTGCGGTTTCCATACCTTGTCCTATGCCAGGGCACAAGTGAGCAGAGGCTGTCCCTGTCCCTTCCTTCCTGACCCCCAGCCCTCAGCTATTGAGAGACATTGCTTAGATCCCCTCTCAGCTTTTTCCTCTGCAGACTGCACAGCCCCAGGGCTCTTAGCCTTTCCCCCTCAGGCAGTGCTCCAGTCCCTTCAGCATCCTTGAGCCCTGCATTGGACTCTCTCCAGTATATCCCTGTCCCTCCTGAACTAGAGAGCCCAGAACTGGATGCAGTATTTCAGATGGGAACTCATTCAGGCAGAGTAGAGGGGGTGGAGAACCTCCCTCAATCTGCTGGCCACGCGCTTCTGAATGCCCCCCAGGACCCCATTGGCATCCTTGCCCACGAGGGCACATTGCTGTCCCATGCAGAACTTGTTCTCCACCAGCACTCCCAGGGCCTTCTCCAGGGGGCTACTCTCCAGCAGATCACCTCACAACCTGTACTGCTGCAGCTGAACTTCTCAGCTGTGTTTTGTGCATTCATAAGAGTGTGAGAGAAGCTCTTTGAATGGAGGTGGTTTATAGAGTAAGTTGTCTCACAGCAGACATCTAACCAAATAGCTGTTCCACAGGTGCCTTATAGCAGTGAAGGAGAATTATAAGCAGACAAATTGCTTCACCAAACGCAAATCAACATGTTTTGGAGAGCCGAGACATTATTCAAGGGCCAACAGAGAGACAAAACCTCACTGGTCAATAGGTATTTCCATGTAAAGTGCAAAATAAATGTTAACAGAAAATATCTTTTCTCTTTCCTCTCTCAGGAGTACATTTTAAGACAAGTTGCATCAATGTACCTCAAGCTTGGATGGCCAACGAATAACTTAAACAAATCCCTTGTTCAAGCTTCATACCAGCATGAGTACTGTTCTATTTCTTTCTTTCTTTGTTCAGAGGATATAGTTATAACAAAATACTCTCTTCAAACCTTTTGTCATCTTCAGTAGATCCTGCTCTCCTCCCTCTGTTCCCCTGATTTCCCATTGTGGTTTAAGAGGGAGAGCAGCAAGCTGCTGAGAGATTTAATCCCTCTGCCTGAAATTGGGAAAGCTTGGTTTCCTCGGCCTGCATTTAGTATTTGCATGCACTGGGTACTTAAAAACTTGGACTGGTGTGACCCTAGAGATGGGGAAGAGTACATCAGTGTAAATGGGGACTGGGTTTGGTCCTCAGCCCTTCCCTTCCCCAGTCTTTCCCTTCCTTGGTGCAGCGGCTGCAGGCATTAAAGTCACTGAGAGTTGTGCAGCTGGATGAGGCACTTGGTGCCAGGGTTTAGTTAATTAGAAGGTGTTAAGTGACAGGTTGGACTTGATGATCTCAAAGGTCTCTTCCAACCCGCTTGCTTCTGTGATTCTGTGGAGTGTCTCTGATGTGTTTCCCCCTTGTCAGCTGCTGTCACTGTTACAATAAGCAGTGTTTTGCAGGCATGCAAATACATCCATTAATTAATGCAGCCCTCATGCTCTCTCTGATCTGGCCAGAGAGCTGCGTCGAGAGGTCATCATGCTGGCCTGCAGCTTCGGGAACAAGCACTGCCACCAGCAGGCTGCGACCCTCATCTCTGACTGGATTTCCAGCAACAGGAACCGGTGAGTGAGACTGAAATGTGCATCTCCCCTGTCTCAGTGGTGTGCTTTCAGACAGCGACCCCATGTTGGGCTGCAGCAAGAGTAGCATGGCCAGCAGAGCAAGGGAGGGGATTCTGCCCCTTTGCTCTGCTCTCCTCAGACCCCACCTGGAGTCCTGTGTGCAGCTCTGGAGTCCCCAACACAAGAAGGACATGGAAGTGTTGGAGCCAGTCCTGAGGAGGCCATGAAGATGCTGAGAGGGCTGCAGCAGCTCTGCTGTGAGGACAGGCTGAGAGAGTTGGGGCTCTGCAGCCTGGAGAAGAGAAGNCACTAGATCAGGCTGTCCACAGCCTCATCCAGCCTGGCCTTAAATACCTCCAGGGATCAGGCTTGCACCATCTCCCTGGGAAACCCCTGCCAGGCTCTCACTACCCTAATTCTGAACAATTTCTTCCTAACATTCAGTCTGAATCTACCTATTTCTAGGTTGGTTCCATTCCCCCCTGTCCTATCAGTACCTGACAACCTAAAAAGTCCCTCCCCAGCTTTCTTATAGCTCCCTTCAGATACTGAGTTAAGTAAAATAATATTAGTCTGTTGTGCTCTTGACCAAAAACAACAATAGAATATCGGTGGGGAACGTGGGCATTGATCTTGGTCTCTGTAATTTTCTTGGGAAGTCTGAGATAACCTGGAACCCTTCAAACCATGACACTCAGCTGTTGTGCTCTTCCTTCCCTGCCCATCACTGACTGCAGGTCTCTGTTCTGCAGAGTGGGGTGGGAGGAAACACAGGTTGGTGACTGTCAGCTAGAAGTGTCTGCGGGGCTGCAGAACCAGTTCCTTTTGACTTTGCACGTATGAGTGGGTGGAGGGGACACCCATGCAGGTTCTGCCCACTCCTGAGAAATTGCTGTCACATAAATATTTGCTAGGGCAAAATGTGTTTTAAGAAGGTCTGTAGAGGAACAAAGATGAGGGAACAGCACCGTGGCAGCCAAACGTGGAACCTGTGTTAGGGCTAGAGAACAGAAGGTGCTTAGTGCTAAGCATGGTTAGAGGGAGAAGAACTGAGAAGTAAGAAAGGAGACCAAACAATGTATGTGACAGAAATGATGTCAAGTACTTATGGGTGAAGACTTGGGGATGAATATGATTCAGGAATACATGGAAAAGCTCATGTGAGGTTTCCTAGAGGGGTATGAGAGCTGAGCTGTTGAGCGTTAGCTGCACGTAATGGTTTGGCAGCAGGTGTGTAGGTCAGGCTGAGCAGGCAGGTTTGTTCACCTTTAAATCTGATGTGTGTGTGAGGGGGGAAGGATTTTCCTTGTGTGTAAGATGATCTTTGCTAGGAAATATATACCCTAGGGTTTTTATAGGGATTTTTATCAGCAGCAGCAACAATCAGTACCAAACTATTCAAAGAGGAGATTAAAGAGAAAGCATCATTGGAAATCATCTGCAAAAGTAATTTGCTTAGATATTAATTTGCAGAATTAGTTAATCAAACCTAGTGTCATCTATTAACAGGCACAGCAGCAGAATATTCAATGGTAAAAAACTGTCACCCTGCAAAGCTTTCTCTTACCCTCTCTCTTCATCCTTCCCAATGAGACTGAAGAGGGAGGCGTCAGGAAAAAAAAAAAACAAATAATAAAAGCTTAATGTTTTACTAACAATAGCAAAAGAAGAAAAGAATAAATTTAAGGAACCAGCTTAAGGTTGATATTAGCTTTTCCGTTGGGCTCTTGGTGGGAGCACAAGATTGTAGTTGCCAGCATATGACAAGTATTATGATGAAAGCATCACAGCAGGTCGGAGGAAGAGAATAGCTACGAGGTTGAAGCAGTGCATTTCTCCAGAAGCACTGCACAGCTCTTGAGAAGTAGCTGCAGCAAATAATGTCATTG
The DNA here is from genome assembly GCA_013399055.1 of Ramphastos sulfuratus. NCBI lineage: Eukaryota > Metazoa > Chordata > Aves > Piciformes > Ramphastidae > Ramphastos > Ramphastos sulfuratus. The sequence goes on from WBNM01026758.1 coordinate 8,617, forward strand.
CACAATGCAGACTGAGAGGCAGCTGATAAGGGCTGCAGCTTGGAAAGACACAGAGAGATTTTTATTTATTTCTGAAGCTTAGGGAATTTGTTCAATTCCCCAAGCTGGAATTTAGCGCTCGCTATTCTCAAAGCAGTTTCACTGCACTGACTGTGTCTAACATGGGAGCAGAGTCATTTTCTGTCTGCTTGCATTGAAATGACATTGCAAAGGCTACCAGTAAGAGCAACTTGGTAGATACGAAATGCTTGTGCTTCAGAATGACAACGTTGCTCAGGGTCTGTAGGTGTTCTCTCAGGGATGTCCAGATCCCTGCAGCCTCCGAGGTACCCCCTAGCACTTCTGCTCAGTTTAAACCAACGCAGTCTGAAAGCTGAAAATAAACTAGGGGCTGTTTTCCCTGATTTTCCAGCAAGAAAACAATGGCAATTCTGCATTGAGAATTTCATTATCATGGTGTTTGAGTCATGCTTCTGCCTCTTTTAGCACTTGAGAGACAATAGGTAGCTCAAAGGTAAAGGGTGAGCTGATGAGTACAAGGCCACAGGATCACAAAGATCATAGGATATCAGGGGTTGGAAGGGACCCAAAGAGATCATAGGATGTTAGGCATTGGAAGGGACCCAAAGAGCTCACTGAGTCCAACCCCACTGCCAGAGCAGGACCAGACAATCTAGCTCAGGGCACACAGGAGNAGTCTTCTCCTCTCCAGAACGAAAAGCCCCAGGTCCCTCAGTCTCTCCTTATAAGATGCAGGCAGAGAGCACATCCAGCAGGTGCTGGTTTGTATCCTGTCTCACCAGGCAGGTGTGTTGCTCAGTTTGATGTCCTTAACAGCTGCTTGGGAATTTGCTGCATACATACACTTCAGAGTCTGTAGGAATGCCTCAGACCCTGTTTCCTGCCAAACAAAGGGAAGCTCATGCTGCTTATCTTCCCACAGACTTCTCTGACAACCCTGAGGTACAAAATCCATGTGGATTCTTGCCTGTTCTTGCCTTATGAGCACTGAGCAAAATTCTGTCTTCTGAAAACTGCTCTAAAAGTTCTTGTAAATGTCCTTCCCTCTTCTGAAACTGAGCAAAGGCATTGACTGATGCCTTGCAGAATGCCTGATCTTGGTGAGGCTGACTGGGTTGAGCTTGGTTGGGCTCTTCTGCCAGGCACCCAGGGACAGAACAAGAGGACACAGCCTCAAGCTGTGCCAGGACAGGTTCAGGCTGGATGTTAGGAAGAAGTTCTTCCCAGCAAGAGTGATTGGCATTGGAATGGGCTGCCTGGGAGGTGATGGAGTCCCCATCCCTGGAGGTGTTTAAGAGGAAACTGGATGAGGCACTTGGTGCCATGGGTTAGTTAATTAGAAGGTGTTAGGTGATAGTTTGGACTCAATGATCTTAGAGGTCTTTTCAAACCTGCTTAATTCTGTGATTCTGTGATCTGGAGCAGAAAAATAGAGTTCCAGAGAGCTCAGAGATCTTTTTATGTACAGCCATAATCTGAGTTTGACTATGAGAAAGAAAATAAAGGCTGATTTGCAACCTTTCCACCCGGCCACTCCTCACATCCTTTTTCCAAGGATGAGGCGTTGCATGCAACGAGCTTATTCACAAGCAGTGCATGTGTCGGAAGGAACAGAGCAGCAGACTCCAAAATGAGGCTGTGGAATTAGGCTTGTTTCCCAAGATTGTAATCAACAGGAAATGAGGGCAGGATTAAATTAATTGGTGGTATTAAATAACACATAAATACAAAAGCAGTTAACCGCGTAAAGGAGGAGTCTGACTCTCTGGCAGTCACTGCAGCTGAGCCTTAAATAAGCATGACAGAGAAAGTGCAATTAATAACACTGCATAAATGCTCGAATTCTGAACTGGTTTAGCTGCCTTCTTAATCTGTGGCTTTTTAGAAGATCTGCTGAAGTGCTTTTTTTTCTGTTTCACTTGTAGCATTTAATTATGGATAAAACTGTTGGGTAGCAAACAAATACAGTAAGCATCTAACTCTGTTTTATCAGCAGAAGCCTGTGCAGTTGCTTTGGTTTTTTTTTTTTTTAGTAAGTGTATTTTGTCTGGGAGGTCCAGAAATTAATTACCATCTACTCTGCACTGTAGGGGATTGAAATAATCATAATAATCAGTTACTGTTTGCAATTACATGTTCTTTACTCGGCAAGTAATTTGCTACTGCTCACCAAGTAAAATAATGGTCACTTGCAGCATAGAGCTGGGGATTCTCTTTCTTTTTTCCAGCGCTATATGAAAAAAAATAAGAAGCCATTGGGTTTCTGATTGTAACACTGCAGATTTTCTGATGGGATTAGGCAAAAAAAACTACCCAACACATTGATCTGCATCGTTTGCCTCCTTTGTGGCTGCTCCCTCCCTGGAAGTGTTGAAGTCCAGCTTGGATGAGGTCTTGAGTGACCTGTTCTAGTGGGAGGTGTCCCTGCCTGTGGCACAGCGGGGTTGGAACTGGCTGAGCTTTAAGGTCTCTTCCAACCTAAACCATTCTGTACACACACCAAAAAAAAAAAAAAAAGGTGGAAGTCAGCAGAGAGATTTCAAGGCTTGAATTTCCAAAGTGACTTAGGGCACAGGATCACAGGATAGTAGGGGTTGGAAGGGACCTCCACAGATCATTAAGGTGTTGCAGTACTTCAGTCTTAGGTGCCTGGGTGGCAGAGTAGACTATGGTGCTTGGAGTTACATTTCCTACAAGGGGATTTGGGAGAGTCTACATCCAACCCTGAGGAAAAGGCCCTGG
>WBNM01026762.1:5276-15474 GCA_013399055.1 Ramphastos sulfuratus
ATTGTGCCCTTGATCACCACTCTCTGTGTGCCACCATCCAGCCAATTCCTTATCCAGCAGTGCTCCACCCATCAAGTCCATGTTTTTCCAGCTTGGTGACAGGATGTCATGTGGGACAGAGTCAAATGGCTTACTCAGGTCCAGGTAGATGCTATCAGTTGCCCTTCCCTTGTCCACTGTCACTGTGACTTCATCATAAAAAGCCACCAAATTTGTCAGGCAAGATTTGCCCTTGGTGAAGCCATTGCTGGTTACCACCAATCACCTCTGCTTTGTTTTCCATTTGCCTTAGCAGAGTCATGCAGATCTTAATTTTATTTTTCAATCAAAGCTCAGGACCTGAGGAAGAAAGGGAGTTTCAAAACTCAGCTTTGGATTTTGTCTAGTATTTTACTCTTACCAGTACTAATCATAGTTCTGTGTGTTGTACAAAAGATTTCAAAAGATTCATCATTAAGGAATTACCAAAATTGCTATGACTTGTCTAGGTGCAACCAGATGCTGAATAATTGGGATGATGTGAGATCCAGTTTGAAGTCATGCAGATCTTCATTTTAGTTTTGAATGAAAAAGCTCAGGACTTGAGAAAGAAAGTTTCAAAACTCAGCTTTCAGCTAAGTTCATTGGTGAAATCCCAACATAGGGACTTATATAAGAACATGATTAAATTGTGGAGGTGGCATTTGTATTTCCAAGGAATATAAAGATCTGCCAAAAAACTGTACAGAGGTTCTCTAGTACCTGTGTACCTCCCTGATACCCCTTCTCCTGCACACTCCCCATGCATTTGTAGAGCTCTATCAACACAAAGAAGGTATGAAGTCAGACTAGCTAGCATATAGGATAGGAAGCCAGCTATTATGGCAGCCACAAGTCTGGGCTGAGTACTAGAAAGGCCACAGTGTTTTCAAGTTTACTACTGGATTGACCGCTATGTCCAAGGCAATTACTGCACAGAGCATGGTGTCTCTGTGTTAACTGGGAATCCATTTGCATCTGAATGTCTGTGTGTAAGACAATAGAAGACAAGAGCAGTCAGAGTGTCTACAGGCAGTTATTGGATGGATCTATAGTGTACGTGTCTGTCTGTACATTGATGTGTATAGGAGGTCTGGACATCAGAAACTGGAGTGCAGCTGTGGGCTTTGGGGGTGAAGTATCTGGGGAGAGTGAAGAGCAAGAGCCAGTTACTGAGGCATGCTTAGGCAGTAAATGACTAAGTTACTGGATGGATCCAGATTGTATGTGTGTATATATTTCCCACTAAGAGACTTTTATCTTGATGAGCCAGTCATCTCTATTTATGTTCTTTATGAGTGTTCCTGGCTGAGTGTCCAGCTATGTGGACAGCTATGTGTATGTATGTATTGTGTATGTATGTGTGGCGGGGCACGCCCAAGTCCCTGCCCCACTGGAAGCTTGAATGATTGAATGGGGTGTGAAACTGTTCTGCTTCCCCTCCACCTCTGGTTCCAGGGGTTTGGAGTGTGAAAGGAGTAGGTGTCAAGTACCTTATCCCACCCCCGCAGGCTTCAACGGGGGAGAGCAAATCACCCCAGCATATATATAGGATGATGCGACACATTATCTAGGGGGCTTTAAGACAGACTGCTAGCCACGGACTGCTAGCCATGGACTGCTAGCAAGGGACTACTAGCCATGGACTGCCAGTGTTGGACTGCCAGCGAGGGACTTCGAGACGAACTTTGGCTGAGACTTGGACCTTGACTTAGACCTGGAGTCGATCCTTGAGTCGGACCTTGAGGGGCATCTGCAAGAGCAGTGACGAGAAAGCACAGTCCCCGCTTTCGACTGTCAGATCCTGCCTGCCTGTTGAAGGGACCTGCCTCTGCCGTAACCGTGGGTACGCTGCAAGCAGCCTGAGCTTTACCCTGTGCTGCCCCACGATCTGCATTTCAAGGCACTGCCGCAAACACTGCCAACAAGGAGCCAAGAGACTATCTCCGAATTCCTACTCCACCGCCATGAGTAGCGCAGACGTTCCCTAGGGCTCCAGGCTGCCTTTATTTGTAAGTGCGGCAAAGCTATTTTTTTTATGGCAAACCTTTTCCAATTTTCTGATTTCTCTGACTTACTAAATTTCCTGTAAGCATCCTTGTGAAAGATTTTCCCAACCGAATTTCTGAACCCCATCTAATTAATTTATATAGAGTTGTGGGCGGGGCTTTCTGGAAATAAAATAACTGCATATTTTATAATTCCTGCCTCGCGAATTCCCACAACTGATTCAGTATGTATTATGTATTTATGTTTGTGCCCATACACACTGGCAATACTCAGCCTTGCTAAGGGCTGGACCTGGGAACAGAGAGCTGCACCAGCCTGTACTCTATTGGGCCACCAGATCTGGAAGCTTCTGACAGGAACCCAGATGGATAAACAGCCTTCCTAGTCCTTCCATCATGTTTGAAACAAAAACAAACCTCAGGTACATGTGAAGTTACAAAAAGCAAGCATTTGAATCACATGAATGGAAGAATGAATGTAATGGAACCAGAGAACTCTTGAGAGGGGTATCTGTGAAATGTTTTTTTAACATTGTGATACTGACCAATTCTTTGATTCAGGATCCCACCCTTTTGTTAAACTTTCAGATGTTGCCATAGATATGTGCATCTCCAACAGGCTTTGCAATATGCTAGTGGTGTGCATCCCCATTAGTTAATCAATCAGTTCTTTTGGATATTGCGGACCAGATCTCAGAATTGCTTGTTGGCAACCACAAAAGAGGAAATTAATTTTGGCAAAGCCCTGTTGTTAAAAAAGCAGTGTATATTTCATGTTCTTGGCCATGTAGTATTCTTGTACTTTTACCAAGCTGTTCAGAAATCTTAGGAATTCTAATTTTGTGTTTACCCTGGAGCCTGACATTTGACTTCAGCCAACTTGTGTATTCAGTCCTAAGTCTCTGTCTGCTTTACAATTCAGTATTATTCAGGGTCTTCGATTCCCATCCTTTCCCCCTTGTAGACGCTATTTTGTAATTCAGATAGTTTTTTTCTAAAACTCCTGAAATTCTGACAGTTTGCTAAGGTATCTTCTTGGGTATAAATAGTCTTCTGTAGAAGCTGCAGAGCTTGAGATGACTGAATGCTTGTAAAATTCTGACTGTCATGTCAAAATCTTTGCCAGTCTTGTAAAAAATTCTGTATAAGTATTGCAGCTCAACTATTCAACTCAGAATGTAAGAATATGATAGTGAAAAGCTTTCTTGCTCTTGTTCATCAGCCCTTACCTCACATATACTGCATTCCTTTGAACTCAGCAGGATATGAGGAGAGATTGAGATAACTGAGTTTCATCAGTTTTAGAAGACTAAACACAGATGTTTCAGCTCTCTTCAGCTACCTGAATGATAATTGAAAGAGGACAAAGAAAGGAAGGAAGAAATGAGGGCAGAGCAGAACAAGGTAGGAGAGGTTAGGAGTAATAGATAAGAGTTGGAACACTTAAAATTGTCATTAGATATAGGCAGAAGTTTGGGTTTTGGTTTTTTTTTTTCTCCATAAGAAGAGTCAAATACTGTAATGGGTTGTCCACAGAGTTTGTGGAATCTCAGTTTTTAACTCTTTAAAACTCATCTGGGTATAGCCCAGCGCAGCCTGTTCTAAATTCGCTCTGTTTTGAAGACTTACACCAGATGACCTCCAAGGATGACTTCCAACTTCCAACTCTGCCAGTTTAAACCCATTGCCCCTAATCCTGTCATTGCAAGACCTTGTAAATAGTCCCTCCCCAGCCTTCCTGGAGGCCCCCTTCAGATACTGGAAGGCTACTATAAGGTCTCCTGGAAGCCTTCTCTTTTCCGGGCTGAAGAGCCCCAAGTCTCTCAGCCTGTCAGAAGGGATATGATGGGGAATGTCAGCCATTTCAGATAAAATAAAATAGATAAGGGATATGACAAGGGATGTCAGCCATTTCAGAAGGGATAGCCTATCTGTAAAATCTAGACATATACAAGTTAGCTTTTTCAGTCAATAGGTGAAAGAACAGAACTGTGCAGCACCATCAAGTGTAAACAGGTGTGAATAAGATCTTTTTTTTGGTCTGTTTTTCAAACTGACAGTTGCCTAAAATCTGGAAACATGTTCTACATTTGACTTAGTGAGTTGTTGCAAAATTGTACCTCATGGAGAAGAATATCACAGCTCACAGTCAATTTGTTTCTACAAGCCTTAGAGGATTCACTCTGTAACTGACTGAAACATTCACAGGTGTTTCAATTTCGGAGATTTCAGTATGAGCCCATATTGAGAAAATAGTTTGCAAATCATCCTCTACATTACAGACATGAAGATGAATACCTTCTAGAAAAGCTCAGATGAAAAGCCCAAATGTCATAGTGGCTCCAGGTTTATGTTTGTGCAGCCTCTGGTAGAATTAACACAAAATTTGTTACTCTGCATGGATTTAACAGAGAGGCTATTTAGGGACAGATAAAATTAATTACAGAGTTTGAAAGGAACAAAGAATGGGAGGAGACAAGAGTGGCAGGGAACACCCAAGTCTCTGCCCCAAGAGAGATTTGAATGGGGAGTGAAACTGTTTTGCTCCTCCCTATCTCTGGCTCCAGGGCTTTGGAATGTGGAAAGAAGTAGGCGCAAATTTCCTTCCCCCACCCCCGCGGGCTTGAATGAGGAAGACCAAATCGCCCCAGCATATTTATATGGCAACTGGACCTTGAGGGGGACCTTGAGCTGGACCTTGAGTAGCATCTGGAAGAACATGACGAGAAAGCTCACAGTCCCTGCTTTCGGACCGCTGCATCCTGACTTCCTGCTGCAGGGAGCTGCCTCTGCCGTAAACCAACACCATTGGTGGGCACAGTGCCAAGCAGCCTGGCTTTGCCCTGTGCTGCCCCACGATCTGTGCCTGTGGCAGCCGTGTCTGCAATCAGTTTGGACTCTGGTGGGTTTACTCATATTGGATCCTGTGCCGCGTTGATCCACTGCTGGATTACAATTTGCACTTCCAGACAGTGCCACAAAGGAGCCAAGGGACCACCTCCAAATTCCTACTCCACCACTCTGAGTAGCACAGACCTACCCTAGGGCTCCAGGCTGCCTTTTATTTGTAAGTGTGGCAAAGCTGTTTTGTGGCAAACCTTTTCCAGTTTTCTGATTTTCCTGAATTACTAAATTCCCTATAAGCATCCTCGTGAAGATCTTCCCGAATGAATTTGAACCCAATCTAACTAATTTGTGTAGAGTTTGTGGGCAGGGCTTTTCAGAAACTACATATTTTATAATTCCTGCCTCATTAATTGCCACAAACAATTCAACAAACAAGGCAGATGATCTCAAAATGAGGTTAAATTAGTCCATCAAACATGGCTAAGAATTGCAACCCTCAGAAAATGCAAAAGGCATGAAGGAATTCAGTCAGAAGTGTAAGAAAATGCTTAAATTATCTGAGAAAGTTTTTTCTTGTCTGCCTTTTTCTGACAGACAGATCTGTTCTATGATTAGTCTTTGCATTCTTGTATTCCACACAGGAAAAGCATTTGGATTTTGGTGTTCCACTACGGACATGACAGAATAACAAGTTTAAAAAGTATATTGAAGACATATTACTTTCATAGATTATATATATATTTTTAAATCTTTCTTGTCCTCAAAACTATAACATACTATACAGTTATCATGTTTATAACACACTGAAAATATTTTTGCTTAATTCCACTGTAAAGTGATCTATAAAAATTATAAAGACAGAGGTATTCAAGGCCAGGTTGGATGAGGCCTTGAGTGACCTGTACCAGTGGGAGGTGTCCCTGCCTATGGCAGGGGGTTGGAACTAAATGATCCTTGAGGTCCCTTCCAACCTTACCATTCTATGATTCTATGATTCTGTGATTTTCAAATGTAATGTAACTATAACTGTATAACTTTTGAGATTTTTTTTTTTCTTTTGCATGCAAGATGTTTATGTTGAGTTTGGAATAGGACATCCTTTCTTTGGGGGCTTTTGGGGGACACATATTCTAGTTCCTTGTCTGCAGTCACTCCAAATATGACTATGCCAACTACATACATCTTTCTTGATTTAAGCTGATTTAAGGAAGATAGCTTACTCATTCCTACATGCAAATACTCAGCTGTAAGCTCTAAATTCGTGCTGCTTTGAGGCTAATTGTAAATTTTAATTTAAAAAAATTAGATTATAGGTTGTGAAAAGAAAACAATGGTGATGTCTACTTCACTCATAGGCTTGCTGAGATGTATAAAAACAAGGACACAAACACAGATAACACAAACTGCCTCTCACTCTCTGGCAGTCGGTGTGTCTTCTGGCCTTCTGCTGTAAAACCAACTAATTATTCTGCTTCTAACCCCCCTTGCTGATCCTCCAAACTCACCTTGCACATAAGGCAGACCCTGGGGTAAGATAGAGTGATGGAAAGAAGGTGGAAGGGTGGTTGGAAGCCCCTCCTGGGGACTCTGATTTCTGAGAGGGGTATTGTGTTTCTGTATTANTTAACTTCCAGCCAGCTGAGTCTAGTCTGGGTGCTTTTCATAGTATGGGGGGGGGGCGGGGTGGGCAGGTAACTCCCAAGCCATCACATCTTATTAAGTCTGGAGGTTAAGATTAAGTTATTTTACCTTATTTTCTCTATTATTTGGTGCTTCCAAGTGTGTGTGGGGTGGGTAACTATCAAACCATCATAAAACTGTTATGCATTTCTAGAGCAGATACATACATTGGCACACGGCACTGATGATGAATTATGCCATAGGAAGTTATGTAGGTTCATGAGCTTTTTTTGGGAGGCTCAGGGTATAACTGAATTCTCATAGAGCTGTGGTAAAATTGATGACTTCTTGCCTTGAAGAGACAGATTTTTGAAGTTCTGGATGCTTTTTATTGACCAAAAGGATTAATCACAGTATAGCAAGGTTGGAAGAGACCTCAAAGATCATCAAGTCCAATGGCTCTGTAAGTCCAATGGCTCTGTAAGTACATAATTTCTTTTTATATTAGCATACAGTGGGCAGACCACAGCCTTTATTTTCTGTCCTGATGCACTCCTGTGGGGGAAGAAATAGCAAAGTTTGGTCTGGGATGAAGGGAGAGGTGGGGAAGATGCATTTATTTAGGATGTGATTCTATTTATCACTATCCTACTCTGATTCAATTAGTGAATTTGTAGTGGTTTTGTTTAAATTAAATTGATTCTGTTTCCTCAGGTTGAGTCTGTCTTTTGCCCCTGACAATAACTGGTGACTGAGTCCTGTGTTTCCTTTGTCTCAAGTCTTGAGTATTTTCTTACATTTTCTCCTCCCCATCCCACCAGTGTAGGGTAGGAATGAACAACCAGCTGCATGCAGGGGGTTGGAAATAGATGATCTTTGAGGTCCCTTCCAACCTAAACTATTCTATGATTCTGTGTCTTGTTGTCAGCTGCGTAGCCTCAAACCATGACTCCAGATCATACTGAGTCAGCCTACTCAGTTCAAGCTGGGCAGACATAGTCAGGTTTCATTCATCTGGGTGGGCTATGTTCATTTAAAACATTCAATATCTCAAAGACAGTAATGCAAATGTTTCAAAAATCACTTAGAAAGTTTAGAATCCTACATGGCAATGTGCATGCCCCACAGAAAATATTTACCACTCAGCAGGAGTTTTTTATAGAATCACAATAAAAAAATCAGGAAAAAAAACCCCCAAAAACATTGTCTAGGGTTTTTTCCTCTGGAAAAGTCCATAATTTCTTCTTAATTATTTGTACTGAATATCTGTACTACTCTTAAGACAGTAGGATTTCATAATTCCCTTTTGACTTCTTTCTGTGTTTGTATAGAGCACAATTTATCCATTGTATTCTTTGACTCACTGGAGACTTTGTTCAGCTTTCTGATTTTGTAGACATCAACAGAATAAGAATGTATATATTATATTTCAATCCATAATGATGAGCCTGAGTTCCCACTGCTGTTTCCTAAGTGGGTAAGAACTTAGAAATATAAATTAACAAATTCAGAGGATCACAGCCAAACAACTCTCTGGGTTCAGTGAATACAAGTTACTCATACAAGCAAATCCTCACTTTGTGAAGAAAGCAAGTTTTGACTTGCTGTCAGAATAGGTCAATCAAGCCACAATTAGCTCTAATTAGCAATCCCACATGCTATTAAAAATGATTACCTTCTGTTGAGATATGCACAGGGAGGCATATGTTTTTTTTTCCCACTTGTGAAAACATCAAAGAGAAATATTTTCTATCTGAACTTTAAAACCAATTATAAATGAGGACAAGCACAGCAGCGATATCAACAGAATTTAGCAAAGCATTTGTATTGCTAACTGCAGCATTATAGCTAGCTGAGGGAGTATGTAATGCTACTCCTATTAGGCCCAAATAAATGTTTGGGTTTTTAATAGATTTCACAGGGACAGAGAAATAGACTGAGATGTCTTTGAGTTCTATGACTATACCATTTGTTATCTCAATATCTCAGCAAACAGGTAGAATCATAATAAATTTTTGTTCTTATTTAAACATAAATTAGTACCCTTGTTTTCAAAAGAAAGAGTGGAGCATATATCACAGTATCACAGTATCACAGTATAGCAAGGTTGGAAGAGACCTCAAAGATCATCAAGTCCAACCCACTACCACAGACCTCAAGACTAGACCATGGCACCGAGTGCCACATCCAAACCTGCCTTGAACACCTCCAGGGACAGTGACTCCACCACCTCCCTGGGCAGCCCATTCCAGTGGGGAATGACTCTCTCAGTGAAGAACTTTCTCCTCACCTCCAGCCTAAACTTCCCCTGGCACAGCTTGAGACTGTGTCCTCTTGTTCTGGTGCTGATTGCCTGAGAGAAGAAAGCAACCTCCTGCTGGCCACAACCACCCTTCAGGTAGATGTAGACAGCAAGAAGGTCTTCCCTGAGCCTCCTCTTCTCCAGGCTAAACAATCCCAGCTCCCTCAGCCTCTCCTCATAGGGCTTGTGCTCGAGGCCTCTCACCAGCCTCGTTGCCCTTCTCTGGACACGCTCAAGCACCTCAATGTCCCTCTTAAATTGAGGGGCCCAGAACTGGACACAGTACTCAAGGTGTGGCCTAAGCAGTGCAGAGTACAGGGGGAGAATGACCTCCCTGCTCCTGCTGGCCACACTATTCCTGATGCAATATCAGTGGCTTGATTTTGGTTTTTTGTTTGCTGTTTTGTTTTTTCTTTAAACTAACATATAATGGAAAATTCAATTAAAGGTTTAGGAAAATCCATAGTTTTCTTCTCTCAGTTTTGGAAATTGCTTATAATTATATCGGCTATAGAGGGAAAAGTTTAGAAATGCCAAGGCTAGAGAAAAAAGCATTAAAGTCTTCACTGGATCAGGAAGAAATTAGTGCACCAACATTTGTTTCAAGTGAACTCAATTTCTTGTTCTGAATGATCCTAAACAAAAATGATCCAGTAAGGATGCAGACAAGTGTCATGCTTTAAATCCACTTGACCAGCACTAAACACCATGCAGCAGTTTGCTCATTCCTACTCATGCTGTAAGGAGAAAATACAGAAAAAGCCTGGAGAGTTGAGATAAAGACTTCACTTACTGACAGACTCAACTTGGCTGGGAAAAAAATAAAATATTTGAACAGCAGAACCACCACCAGTCACATATTCTGTGATCTGTGATTTACCAACTGAATCAGAGTGAGTAGGACTGTGATAAACACATATTCCCCCACCCTCCCTTCTTCCTGCACCTTCCTCTAGTTAGGGACTGCAGTTAGTTCCAGTCCATTTCATGCTATTCCTCCCAGTCCTTCCTCCTCAGGGGGAAAATTCCTCACAGTTCTCCCCTGCTACAATGTGGTGTCCCTCACACTGGAGACAGTCCTCCAAAGGTGTGGGAACCTTCCACGGGCTACAGTTCTTTCAGCAATGGACTGCATCAGTGCAGGCTTCCCTCAGAGTCATTGCCTCTTTTGGGACTGGTTCCCTTGCTCTGGCATTGGGTCCTCCATGGACTGCAGGCAGAATTCTGCCCCACTGTCCCTCTCTGAGTGCCTCAAGGACTCTGCCTGTCATCTCATCATAGGCTGAACAAGAGACACTGCTCTGGTGTGCCTCACTCACTCCTTTCTCCCTATTGTAGGTGTCTGCATGGTTGTCTCTGTCTCATGTAATTTCTCTCCCAAACAAAAGAATTCCCAAAACAA
>WBNM01026765.1:0-21197 GCA_013399055.1 Ramphastos sulfuratus
CTCTGCAGGGCCCTCCTACAATCTGACAGATCGACGTCTGCTCCTGACTTGGTGTCATCTATAAACTCACTGATGATGGACTCAATCCCCTGGTCCAGATCATCAATAAAGATACTGAACAAGATTGGTCCCAGCACTGATCCCTGGGGCACACCACTAGTGACTGTCTGCCAACTGGATGTGGCACCATTCACCACCACTCTCTGGGCCAGTTTTTGTCCCATATCAGAGTGAATCTGTCCAAGCCACAAACTGCCAGCTTTGCCAGGAGCTTGTTGTGGCAGATGGTGTCAAAGGCTTTGCTGAAGTTAAGGTAGACTACATACACAGCCTTCTTTTTCCTCCCTCCTGAAGAATGGAGGGCCCAACCTCGGGTCCTATTTTATGCTCACAGAAATACTGAATCACAGCTTCAAAGACAAGTGCTAAGTGGTTCCAAAGGGCCTTCTCGATGGCCAACGACAGGAGGGAAGTGCAAGCAGAGGACAGAAATAGATCTAGAAGCCCAAGCACTTCCCTCAACACTCAGGAGGTTCTCTATCAAACTAGGATGTTAAGCTTTCCATACCTGCTGCCTTCCGCTCTGCACTGATTAACCTCCTAAAGGTGTGTATGGTGACCTCATTTATACCAAGCCAGCTGCCCACAGATTTACCCTTATAAATACACTTGATTCATTGTTTCCTAGTATTCCTGAGAAGGTGACAGTAAACCTCATAAAGCTGTGGAAATACAGTTATTTTTTCCCCACATGCTTTGGATGTCCACAGCAATGTGGGAATTTGCAGATGCATTTTATAAGGCACCAAGAGGAGTTAGCTCTCTGACTCTTGTGCCTTTGAAATGCCCTCTCTTACTAATTCTGTATTTTTTCCAGCACCTTTAACTCAAATATCAAAGCAATTTACAGACATTAGGTAAGTCTTTTTCCTTTTTATTAGGCACATGGGCAACCTGAGTTACAGAAAGAGCAAAGCTCAAGTGAGCTAAGTAATTTCTGAGTTAAGCTGTCTGGAAAAGACACAGCATGTGACTCTCAGTGGCAATACATTTAACAAGTGCATCCTGAAAGAGCAGCCCTTGGAACTATCCGGGCCAGATTTACACAAGATGTGGAATGGCAATGTCACAGAGAGGTCAAGGCACTGGGCTTGTGGAAGAATGAGTTACAGCCTTGTTTGCAGCATGAGTCAGTAACATGGCTGGATGCAGAACTGCAAAAATCAGTCCAGTTCTGCAACCTGCTGTAGTTCTGTGCCTCAGCCAAATGCAACTCCTGCCCCATGCAGATGCATGAATGCACAAGGTCACATTGGCTCCTCCAGGCTTTTTGAGGCCTTTTATAGTCACACTTCCAGAAGGTACCTGTTGTGCTCACAACACTGAGAACAGATTTGCTTTCATCTTCACAGCTTCAGAACTGCCTAAAGCTTCTCCCTATGGGATTCATCAAACAAAACCATGGCTGGTATCTCGTGTTTCTAAGGTTATTCAACCTTAGGATTTTTGCCAAGTTTCCTAACCAGTCAGTTTAATATTTCCCTTTGCATCAAGGCCAAGAGTAAATGGGTCAATGGCAGGGTTATTCAAGCAACAGCTTGGAAGGACAGGTAGTGCTGATAGAAGAATCAGTATGAACCTTGTACGTACTCAAGCAAAAAGCCTTGCTGCAGCTTATTCTACTGGTAAAAGAACCTAAATCAACACACATTTGATGTGGTCCTTTGAGATTGTTGTTCATGAGTGCTAGGAGAGAGCCTGGCACTGCCAGTTTCCAGATTCACTGCCTGCCAGGGGACTCTATAAAACACTTAAACCCATAGGTGACCAAGCAGTTAGCCCTGAAGAACTTGAAAATAGCATCTCCCAAGTGTTTTGCCAGTAGCCACAATGAGGTGGATAAAACAGTTGGCTTATTCCTTGCTGTCATCAACTTTTTAAGTCTTCTTCAGCTCACGGTTCACAGTGACTACAAGTAACTCAAGAGATGCATTAAGTCAACCTCTATGGAGACCCTCCTTGAGATTAACCCTAGTGGCTCGTGCTCCAACAGTGTCACCCAGAAAACAGCCAGATCTGCTGAGAGCAAGTCCTGTTTTCACCTGCCCAATCTAGCAGAGACAGATTGAAACACATTGTAAAGAATCCAGACAAGCTATGGTTATGGTAATGTTTTCTCTGTACTGAAAAAGTACAAACCACTAAATATTCAAGAATTGAGAAAGGAAGGTATTCCAAAGCTATAACTGATTAATACGATCTAGTAGAAGTGCTCTGAACAGCTGACTGGAGTCCCAAAGCCAAAGCACACACTGATTTTAGTTTGAAGAATTGGGGTAAATCCCTTAAGGGGAAAAAACAAAAAACAAAAAACAAACCTACATGGAAAATTCTATCAGGAATACAAATTATTCGTATTGCTAAAATAATGACAAATTTTTGATGCTGAATAAGGCTGCAAGGTAAAAATAGCTTCATGTTATTGCTAAAGTCAGGCCCTTCTAAAATCCAGAGCAGCAGTATTCATCATCAGTGTTCTCCAGCTTGGAGCCTGGTAAGTCTCTTTGCCTCTTTATTAGCTTCACTCAGATGGCAGGCACAAAGGGCATACAAGTCTTTGCAGAAAAGAAAACAAAGCATGCAAGAAGGCATGCTAAACAAGCTCTCAGGCTGTCCCAACAACATGACTATTCCAGTAGCTGGAGAGGTGATGCACTAAACCAACTGCTTTTAATTGGTAAAGCAATGAAATGCATGCAGCTTTGAGGAAACCAAAGCAGTTCATGCAGTCTGCAAATACCCTGTGCTGGACAGAAAAGGGAGATGACTTTTATCAACAAGTAAAAATTTACTCCTGTACTGCCTGTGATGATACTACACAGGGTAAGATTAACCAAGAGTGAAAGTTGACGCTCATTTGCCCTGCAGGTTGCTGGTGCACCTGTGCCACTCTGTGCCTGTCTTGCTGCATTTGATATTTATTTCGCCCTCTCAAACAGCACAGACTCCCCCTTCTCCCCAGAAAAGCAGGCAGGTGAAGATAGAGTGATTCATGCTGAGGTAACTATCAGAAAGAAAACAGCTACAAGAGAAGAAAGGTACCCAGGCACCTGCTGTGTCCTCACAGGCTGTTCTTGCTTACTTAACAGGACAGAGGTTGCAGGACACTGCTTTAAGCGAAGCTTCCAACTCAGAGAGGGCAGCACTACCAGGCATGTGGATGTTCTCGTGCTCTCTTAAGATTCTGGGGAGGCCCTATGCTTAAAAACTCCTGAGTAACATGCCCTTAGCTTGGTGAAGTCCAGGTTTGAAACCTTGGCGAAAGCTTGCATTTTGGACATGGCACTGTACTCCCCCAAGTGAGGGGAATACGAAAAACCCAGACTCTGAAGAGGATCTTGTTTTGCTGTTGTGGATCCTCCTAGGAGTAGGTGCCTTGGATACATAAGAAAGGAATAAGTGGCCTTAAAGAAAATGAGGGGGAATGAGGTGCTCACAGAGAAGATTCAGAATGTCCTGCACATCTATGCACTCAGCAAGGCAATGCCGGCAAATCAGGTGTCGAGTAGCACAGGGAACAAGAGCAAGAGATTAAAGTAAGTTAATTGCTATGGAAGCAAGTGAGGGGAAGAGGAAAGGGAATGAAGAGATAAGCAGTGTTCACTGATGTTTTGTATGCAACACTATAACTGGATACAAAAGTCCAAGAGACTACTATCAGGTGAGCTACAGGGTTTAACATGGGGGAAGAGGGGGGAAAAAAATCAGACCTCCGAAGAGATGGCCACATGCCACCATGTTTGGATGGGTCTATGGAGATTTTGAGGACATGCATCCAGCAACTTCTGCCAGGGACAAAGGATCGTGCTCCAGAAACAGGAAAATAGAGCTCTGCAGTACCAGGGTAAAAATTAAACTCTCCACTTCTCTCCCTTCCCCCTGCTGCCGTCATCTTCTTAATTTCCATGGCAGACTTCTCCTCATTTTTGATCCCATTAATATAGCAATTCACGTCAAATCTCTAGCAGTATAATCAGCACACTACCAATAATTAGAGAAATTAAAACAAACACAGCTCTCTGGAATGGACCTTATGCAAAGCAGCACTGGGAAAAGATTAACATCTCATTTCCTGCACACAGAGCAGAGATTGTCTCCATGACCTTAGTGATTCTGTGAAGCTCAGTTCCTCCCTGCCTCTTCCCTTCAGCCGGTCTCTGACAAACCTCCCAGAACAGAGGGGCAGGAGATGGCTACCTTCTCACGTCTCAATCCTTACTCAAGCAAATAAAAAAACAACCACAGAGGTACAACAGTTCACCATGAAAGGGAAGGCGAGAGGAGACAGTGGTGAAATTCAGGCTTCTCCCAAAATGATTATAGCCACTCTTCTAATTAAATGAAAATGGTACAGGCAGCACTATTGATGCACTCCAATGCTGTGAAAAGGCAGCTTGCAGAGGTCAATGTTGTTGTTGAAAATGCCATGATACAGTTGTGTTATTGTCTAAGCACTGCAAAATTGCTCAAATTAGCAAATATAAATTAAGAAAACAAAACAAAACAACAAAACTAGCTGAACCATGTGCTCCAAAAGCATTAGTTAACTGAGGTCACTGGTAAAATGTGGGAATAGAGAGTAGAAAGAGGCTGAGGAAGATAATATCAAGCAAAACTAAAAAACAGCAATAAGACAAAGAGCTCAACAAGAGTCACATGTGGATTATTCATTTATATGAATAACAAACCATGTTATCCATAGATATCCCAACTAGGCAGCACAAATCTATATGGGAGACAGATTTTGGCTAAGAATTCAGATGTGGAATCATCACACTCTGGAAAAGGTGTAAAGCCTTAACTAAGTGGAATACCCTTTCACCCACCCTTCTGTAGTGAGGCTCCAAGAAGGTGCAGTAAAGCTGGGTCTTGGCCCATCTGTCCTACTACTACAAGGCAGAAATCACCCATAGGTTCAACTGCCTGACATTAAGGAACTATCTGCTCCCAGCTGCTTTCCACATTCAACTCCAAAATTTGCGTGATGGGGTTGTCCCTGCATCATTCCTCCAAAGAATTTGCTACTGACCTCCATTTAAGTAGAGCATAGAGAAAGGAGGACCACTGCTCTGGTCCACAGGATAACTCCTTTTGCACCAACGTCATGATTTTATTAGCACAGCCCCTTAGCAAGAAGTACCACAGAAAGCTCAAGAGTCTATTGCACAGCTGGGGAAACAAAAAAAAAAAAAAAGCCACTCACATGAAGCTTTGAAGTACTGTGGCCAGTGAGTAAGCAGCAGGGAGGGCAACAGAGAGCCTTTAGCAGGGTTAGATAGCTGCATGTCAAGAGATTTTCACATTCTCTTTTCTAAAGCAGGCAGTGCTAAGAGAGACTCATCTCAGCAGCATATGGTGGTTGTACAATCCTGCCTGTACACGTGGGAATTCACACCCTCAACACTCGTGACTGTAGTCATGCTCTCATTTCAATGCAAAATTTCTGCAGGCCATGAAACTGAGATGGGAAAACTAAGGGGAGACACGACGTACAGGGAGCTGCCCTCTCGTGTTATCGGAAAGGAGAATCCTAGTGCCATTCTGCAATGTCTCAGGGCTGGCATGGCAGTGCAAGTGTTGGAAGTTGCATTATGGAGCTGTCACTGCAGTGGTAAGTTGCAATGCTGCTATGAATTCAAATACATCTCCAGCACAAGCATCAAATACTTCCATAGCATGAAACCACAGGTCAGAACTGTCACATGGATGAGGTCAACTCATTCACTGCCATGGATTATCTGCGTGCCGATCAGGCAAGTAGTGGAAAAATCATGGCAGAGTAATTCACATAAAAGTCAGACCTTTTAGTCCTCGGTCACTGGAGGAAATAAAATTCCGGAGGAGCTACAACACTCTGAAATACACATTATAGAAATACAACTTAAAAATTAAGGAATGCCCCTTCTAGGTCCCATTCCACAGCTGGATTTTAATCCCATCTGTATCTGCAAAATCCTCCATTTTTTTAAGAACTATTATTCCAGTCCTGACTTACAGTAGTGGAAGTAAAGTGAACATATGAGCCTCAATCTTTATCTTCTCAGTTCAGTCACTTAAGTCTGCTCTCCGTTCTTAGCTCTATGAAATCAGAGTGAACCTGGGGGCGAACAACCTGTATATATGGCTGTTTGGAAACAAATTGTTTCATCACCTGTTATAATTATCATCTATCTGTTACCATTTGAAAATATGGGCACACCCAAAAATCAACTGCTATAACAGGCTAGAAAAAAGTTGTTTATGTGTAATCACTGAGGTGCCTACTCTGGTGAGCATGAGAATGTCTCTCCTGTCAACTGCTGGAGGCACCAAGGCAGCCGTGACTGCAAGCCTGGGTTCTGGTACTGAAATGCCATTTCAGACCAGAGAACTGGTTGTACCTACTGACTGTGGTGTGAAACAACAGTTTAACCTTGCAAGGCTGACATCTTTACAACTTTCCTCATCAGCAAAGAAAACACTGTGAGCATACCCAACACTATCACATTTCCATGGCAGCATTTAATCACTCTTCAGACTTCTGGCAGACTTTCCCTGAGAAAGGACATACCAAATATATAGAGAAACCTGGGGGTGTCATGATGAGGTCTAACCCCAACACCTCACAGCTGCTGCTCCTAAAGGTTCAAGTACTGCAAAAGTAACTCAGCATACAGAGTGTGCTACATCCCCATGTTCAACAACACCTATAAGTAAGCAAAAGCAACTTTCCAGAAGGAATCTAGGCCAGCTCAGGAAGAGGACAGCTATAGTAAGGGCTGCTGGTGAAAAAAAATGGGCAGATCCACTTGAGTGCTCAGGAAAACCGAACAGAATCCACAGAGACAAAAATACAGCCAAATCAAACACACAAAGACTGCCTCAATAAGCTAGTCCTGAAACAGAGGCAATGGATGTTTGTCATTGATAAGTATCAGAAGGATACTTACAGGACAAAGGGCGATGGGTGCAAGCTGCAGCAGAGCAGGTTCCATGTGAACATAATGAAAAAACTTTTTCACTGCCCAGAGAAGTTGTGGAGTCTCCTTCTTTGGAGACATTCAAACTTCCCCTGGATGCACTCTTGTGTGACCTGAGCTGGGGCAATCCTGCTCTGGCAGGGGGATTGAACTGGATGATCTCCAGAGGTCCCTTCTAACCCCTAACATTCTGTGATTCTGATCATTTGACTCCCAGCATATTAAATGCAGAGAGAGCTCCTAAAAAGTACCATACTTGCACTGACCTTGTCTACTGCACAGAAACTGGATAGGAAGAAACATCAAATTGCCATCTTCCTCTCTCACTCTCATTTATTCCAGCCACTTTAACATGAACACCACAAGATCAATGTGACTATAAAGGAAGCCCTGGGTGACACAGGAGAGTATATAAAAAACAGCTGGTAGGATTTCACTTAGAACATTGTATCCTGCACATCTGCAGGCTATTCATTCTGCACCATATATATACACATGTATGTGTTTATGTGAGATAGACAAGTTTTACAACAGTCAGGTGGTCTAGTTTGTAAGGAAGGAATAAATGAACCACAGAGACAGAGGGAGATATGACAGACACAACTCAAAAGCCAAAAGGAAATAAAAAGAGAGGAAAGGGAAAATAGTCTGGTAGATGTATTTCAGAAGCTTGAGCTAATGCAAAGCTGTGATTAAAACATTAAGATTCAGTAGAAGACCACTTAAGGAAGCTGACTTACATCAAAACAAGGAAAACCTGCAAGCAGGTCTACCTGTACAAGAATAAGGTTATTTTTTTATAATTTAACAAGCTCTGTAGCAGCTTTTGGAAAGTCCCACCAGAAGGCATAAGATCACAGGATGTTAGGTGTTAGAAAGGACCTCTGGAGATCTTTGAGTCCAACCCCCCTGCCAGAGCAGGACCAGTCTATGGGCTTGAAAGAAACTGAACCCTTGCTGATCAATGCATCAGCCATAGGATATTACTCAGAAAAAAAACAAACCAACCATCTGGGAGATAGTTTTAGTCACAACGAAATCTTTTATTCCCTCTCCAACATGATCCTTCCAGCAGAGGACTATTGGGACTGGCAGAACTTTAAGGAGTCTTTCTGTTTGTACAGAAGCAGCTGGGCATGGTATATTACACCTGACTCAAAAGAAGGAGAGATGAGCTTTCACATGTGTTTGAAAGAAGCTGAAGATCCTAAGCAAGCCACTCTTTTAAGAAGGTACAGGTGGCAGAATGAAAGCAGAGCCTGAATCTGACAATTTGGTCTGTATTCCAGGGACAGGGTCCAATGATGCCTCTTTATTAAATGCTTTCTCCTCCATTAATGCTGCACTCTCTAATGATTTGGCCATTACCATTAATAATTCTGCAATGTCCCTGCCTGGAGCTAATAAGTAATGAACTAAGTGGGTGAATATTCTGTTGTGTAAGGAGAGCTATTAGCAATCCTTTCCAAACTGCTCTGAAAACAAGAGATGCCTTCCAGGTACGACCTGTCCATGTGACAGGATACGCCCCACACAGCCCTCACTCCTTCCCTCTGTAAATTCCAGTGGCACTCCCAGCACTCAGAAGGGGAACAAGAAGTGGACCACTCCCTGCATAGTGCTGCTGTGTGGAGCTAGGAGCCAGATGTCACACTGCAAAGCACTAGAAAACACAAAGCTCTGCCGAAGAGGTTTAAAGAGAAACCTCCCTGAGGACAGAAGCCTGTTCCTAGACTTGCTACTGACTCTCCAAGTTGTGGCATTACTGCAGTCCTCATTGCCTTGGAAGTGCCAGCAGGGCAATGGGAGAATGCTGAGTCCACAGGTCTGTCAAGCTCTGGGATGTCTAAGAAGAAAAAAATCTCAGTTTAGTTGCTTTCCTTCTGCCATAGCTTTTCCTGTTTGTTAAGTTTCCCAACTGTTTTAATTGTTCCTTTCAACCTTTGCATTGCTTTTTGTTCTTCCTTAAATTATTATTTTGTTTTAGCTCATAATCCCAAAGCATTGGTTACGACGTTGCTCCTGGCAGATGAGAAGTGTTGAGGTTTCATCCTGGTTATCTTTGGCTTGTTTTCACAGCTAAGCATTGCTGGTTCACGACTGAATGCACCCTGGAGCGAGAGCCACTCCACCCTTACCATAGACTGCTTATGAACTGCAAATACTGCCCGATTACAGAAGTGACAAGCCTGGGGACTCAGCCAGATGAAATGGGGTAAACTGCAGCCACTGAATAAAAAGAGCAAAGTAGTAGTCCTGGGCCCAATTTGACTCAATCTGAAGGATCATCCATGGTCCTCACTATTACACTGTTTAAGTACGTGCTATACTACTTCTACCCCTTTTGTGCACTGAAGAGCAGTGTTATTACACTCATCTGGACTCATCTGGGAACAAAGAATATGCAGATTAGGTGGGCAGCCCATCAGGAACACAGGCACTGAGCAAAACTCTTCTTTGACACCTTAGAAAACAATATTCTGGCCTAAAAACTCTACTGGGATCCAAATTCAGCTTTAGGACCTGACATTTATAGAGTGACAGCACTTAGAGGCAAACTGAGGCACCACAGAAACACCAAGCAGAGAACAGCTCTGAACAGCTCACAGCCAAACTAGTCAGGACAGAGTAATACCAGAGAAAGGATCTTTTTAAACTCTATTTTACAATTAGGAACAGAGGTGCAGGAAGCAGCAGCAGGTTGCCCAAATCCTATGGTGACCCTCCAACCACATAGCCGTGTTTCTGGGATAAGGTTGCTGCTCTGAAAACAAAGACGAAGACAAGTGAGAAGTAAAATGATGTGGACAATGAGCGAAAGCTCTGAGAAAGATTTCACTTTGCAGTTTAACATTGATTTTAAATACTTTCCACATAAGCACTCCTGATTTCTAATGCTCCTCCTTGTCAAACCACTGACTGAAATCTTTCAGCTCTCAAACAGCAACAGAGATGGCCTGCATCAAAAGAAAGCTGTGAACCCATCCCTCCTGTGCCACAAGAATCAGGACAGGGGCACTCCAGCCCTTCCCACAGTTACACAACAGCACAGATGCAGCTAGGAAGGCAGTCTCCTTACCTGACACAACTCACAGTTAAACAGCCTTAAAAACCAGCACAGCTTTCTGCTGGCACAGGCAAAGCAAAACAGGGGGGCATCAATCACCCCCATCTAATCAGGATGGGTGTGTTTAACGCTGGAGCTGAGCTGTGAGACTGTCAGGGAAGATGAAGGATGAAAATTTAAAAAAAAAAAAAAAAAAAAGCAGCAGCAATTCTGCTTACAAAAAGCATGACAAAATACTTCTTCTGTTCCTACAGCCAAGGAGGTGACTGGGACAATTGCCCAGGAAAAGGAACATTCCCAGCATTTGAGGACACACATGTTCCTCCTTCTAGCAAGCATCTCCCACCAGCCCCTTCCACCACATGCCCTTCCCCACAGCCCTGCTCACACAGAGGAACAGCTGAGATTTGCATCAGGAGAAAAAATAATCATATTTTCTTCTTTTTTTTTTTTCCCCCTCTTTCTTTTTAAAGCTGGCAACAAAGACATAAGACTTTTCCTGGCATTCCTCCTGTTTATACAGGACCTGCCAAACCGGTTGTGTGATTTTTATGCTGCTTTCTTTTCCACAAAGTCCTTCGAAAGGCAGAATAACAGAAAGCAAATAAGGAAAACATTTAGTTATATAGGTCCAAGGATCAGCCCATTGCAGTTGAAAAAAAATAGCAAAAACTACCCAGAATCTTCCTAAATTTATTTTGAATATCCACAGCCCATGGTTATGTTTACTACTAAGATTGTATTGAACTAGAGCAGTTGTTTTTAATAGTGAGAGGCAGTTCCATTTGAAATTGTTTTAAAACCTAAAGAAATACAGTTATCCACAGATGAAACAAGAAGTGGAGGCACAGAGCAGTCAAACTGCTCAAGGTAGGCAGAGCCATGGACAGAGAGAATGTCTGAGAATTCACCTCGCTCCCTGCATATTAGAATCATAGAATTGTCAGGGTTGGAAGTGACCTCAAGGATCATCTAGTTCCAACCACCCTGCCATGGGCAGGGACACTTTCCATTAGATCAGGCTGCTCAGAGCCCCGTCCAGCCTGGCTTTAAAAACTTCCAGGGATGAAGCTTCTACCACCTCCCTGGGCAACCTTCTCCAGTGTCTCACCAACCTTATGGTGAAGAACTTCTTCCTAACATCTAATCTGAATCTACTCACTTCTGGTTTTGCTCCATTCTCCCTAGTTTTATCACTACCTGACATCCTAAGAAGTCCCTTACCAGCTTTCTTGTAGGCCCCCTTCAAATACTGGAAGGTCTCCTCAGAGCCTTTTCTTCTCCAAACTGAACAACCCCAATTCTATCAGTCTGTCCTCATAGGAGAGGTGGTCCAGCCCTCTGATCATCCTCATGGCCCTTTTCTGGACAAGTTCCAGGTCATGTCTCTTCTCCTATGTACATGTGCCTGCTTGCCAGCCAAGGCTGGGCTACTGTATGTGAATATGGATGCCTTAACTCCAGCACCAAACAGCTCCTAATCAATTCTAGAAAACACTGCTTCTTTATCCTCCTACAATGCAGCACACAAAAAAAGGATAATTCAGCAATTGCAGCTGCCTGGCTCTAAGTCCATCACCAGGGATCTGAAGACCAGAAATGGTAGCCAATTTGATGGTAAACATTTTCCTCAATGCTTGCAGTCTTGCTAAAAATCAAAACATTACACCAAAAATATCCTTTTCAATTACTACATGGAGGGATTTGTGATGTTGAGGTTTGTTGGGATAGGTTTGGGATTTTTTTCCAGAATAACTTATCTCAAGAGCAGCAACAGGAGACTGTACAGCTTTCCAAGTGGAACATTTGGTCTTTGATTCAGAAGAAATTTCTGGTTTGATAGTAATTGTTTTCCTATCCATATTCAAAATCCTGAAGCAGAATGAAAAATAAGGTATGAGTTTAGCTTTCTGGCTAGAGCATCTTTGACTTGCTCTGATGTCAGGATGAAGATGTTATAGGTGTGAGGAAAAAAATAAGCAGATTGGGGGAAAGAAATTTAAAAAAACAAACAAACAATTGAAAAAAAAAAAAATCAAGTGTGCCAAACTAGTCACCCTACCTACACAGCCCTGGGTGCCCACTGTTTACTCAGGTGTCCCTATCTTCTCTGATGACACAGAAATCACAGCCTTCCCCTCCAACACTTTCCTATCGCTTTGCTCTCTTACCCTTGAGGCCACTTAGCACACACAGAGCCTGCCACTCAGATGGCCCCAGTTTAAGTGACATGGTAAATATTCATTTTCACTGGGCTGTATAATAAAGGATGAGATAAAACCCTGAACAAACAAATGGGCAAAGTTCAAGCTTACAGCTGCTCCTCATGGGCTGCTTTTAAAGTTGACACACCTGCTTCTTTGGCAACTGGTTTTATTCCTGAAGGCTTGGGCTTTGCAGGGCTGCCTCAGCAGGCTGGGTGATGAGCTTATACAGGATCTGCCTGTCAGCCACGAGGATCCCAAAGTGATATACAAACAGTTTATGAGGGATTTACAAGCTCACTGCACAAGTGATTGGACACCACAGCTTACACATCTGCAAGCAGGAAAAAAAAGGAAATTAATTCACTAGGTTCCAGTTACATGAAAGAGGAAGCTGTTTGGGACCCCTTAAAATCAGCTTGAGTAAGAATAGCCATCCCCACAGAAACACCATCCTCTTGGATTGTAAGCTGTCTTAAGATGGTCCGGTTCCCTCTGTGGCAACAACTGGAAGGCTTCCATAATATCTACATTCATAACCACATAGCAGTATGAGAAAGGATTCCTCCTAACAGCCTGGATGCTTAAAACTTGTGTGGATCAGACCTCATGGGAATAATCCTGGAACGATTCAGTTTGGAAGGGACCTCAGAACTCATCTACTCCAACCTCCCCACCATGGGCACGGACACCTCTCAACTAGACTTGGCTGCTCAAGGCCTCATCCAATCTGGCCTTCAACATCCCCAAGAAGGAGACAGTCACAACTTCCCTGGGCAGCCTATTCCAGAGTCTCACCACCCTCCTACCAAAGAGCTTTTTCCTAAGATCCAGTCTAACCCTGCTCTCCTTCAGCTTCAAACCATTCCCCCTTGTCCCAGAATTATAGAATTGTCAGGCCTGGAAAGGACCTCAAGGATCATCTAGTTCCAATCCCCCTGCCATGGGCAGGGACACCTCACACTAGATCAGGTTGCTCAGAGCCCCATCCAACCTGGCCTTAAAGACTTTCAGGGATGGGGCTTCCACCACCTCATGGGCAACCTGTTCCAGTGTCTTATCACCCTCATGGTGAAGAACAACTTCTGTCCTGTCTCCAGACACCCTCATGAAAAGTCCCTCTGCAGCCTTCCTGTGGGATCCCTTAGCTATTGGAAGGCAGCTCAAAGGACCTCCTGGATCCTTCTCTTCTCCAGACTGAACAGCCCCAGCTCCTTCATCCTGTTCTCACAGCAGAGGTGCTTCATCCCTTGGATCACCTTTGTGGCCTCCTCTGGTATCACTCCACCAGCTCTGTGCCCTTCTTATGCTGGGGACACCAGAACTAGAGGCAGGATTGGAGGTGAAGTCACAGCACAACAGAGTCAAGGGGCAGAATCCCATCTCTTGACCTGCTGCCCACACTCCTCTGGATGCAGCCATCCTACACAGCCTTCTCCACAACAGCAAGCATCCTCCAGACACTGTCAGGCTCAGATACACAAACACCCCTGTGATGGCAGGCATGGTTCTTGGCTCCAGGCTAACCCAATCTGCACTGGACAGAGCAGTGCAGGCTGCATACGCAGCGGGATGATAATCCACACAACAAACTATACTGATGATCTAGCTAGCAACCATTCCACTTGCCTCCTGCCAGCTAAGCCAGTGCTAATATCACAGAACTGTGAACTCCCAGACAACTAGATTTACCTAGAAAACTTATCCTCTTCCTTTTCTCCAGATTGCTAGGAATACCATGATCCAAGGGCCCAGACTGGAAATACTAAAGCTACTGACACATTTAAATGCATAGCAGTCTAGCCTGCACAGAAACCTAGGACTTTTTGTTGGATTAGGTGGAAGGGTGTCCAGGTTTCAGGCAAAGCTCTGCTGTCTTTCACCATGTGTACATGTACGCTTACATTACCTATCACCGCTGCAACTTCAGCCTCCATGTCGAAGTCTGCAGCAACAATCAAGCATCTCTGCTGAAACTCATCTCAGCCTGCAAGTGTGCAAAAACCGACACATCTTTGTTGCATGAACTGATTATAAAAAGACTGTGCACTGCTGCTGACAAAGGGAACCACAGGTTTTGCTGAAGACTGCAAACAGCAGAAGTGGGAAATGGAGACACTGGCATTTGTAGTGAGCGACCCACCTACCTACTCCTACTACTTGCAATAGCTGGCTGCTGATGTAGGCTGTGATAGCACTGCAGCAGGACAATACCCCTTGCCATAGCTAAGATCATAATTACAAAACAGATCAAACAAACATAAAAGCATCGGCCCAGTCGGGAAATGCATACAACACTCTGGGCACAACAGAAATTATTATTAGGTGTACACAGAGCTCCTAGTTCGGGGAGAGAAAGAGAAAGCCTGTTACTAAGAGACAGTTGAGAATTTAGGGGCACGAATTCTCTAGTGTCTGGGAGTAAAGAAAAATGGGAAACACTGACAGGTCCAGATACAGAAGAGAACACTGAGAAGAATCAGATCTCACTGATGAGGACAGAAAGGAGACACAAGAGATCCATGACAGCAAGAGGGAAGAAACATCACAAGCTCCCTAGTCTGTAGAAGCAGCAAAAACCTTCAAGGTTTAACTGTAAAAAACTATGAATTCAGAAAAAGCATACACACTTTTTTAAATTCAAGGCAGTGGGGGTTTCCCCCTCCTCTAAGGAAATGAAAAGTTCTAAAGGCACTAGATGTGCAGATTTCAGACACAGCTGCAAATCCTCATACCTCAGCAAGCCCTTGAGAACAGAGACCAAAGTGTGTGCGTGCGTTCACTACGCAGAATACCTACAGGTGCCTATGAATACAATGGAGGCAGGCTTATATTCCTAGCAAAATTAGCCCTTCTGATTGAACCAAACTGGAGAGATTTCTTTCAGCCACTGTGGAACCATTGGTATTAGCTGCATGTGAAGCATTATTAACAAAGCTGGCCCCCATTCTTCATAGAGACACAACTCAATACTAATCCTCTGATAAAACTCATTGCTATACTAAGGGTCATTAGTCCTGTATTAATTCCAACTAATCTCAGTACTCATGAGAACAGGCACTACACAGACCCTATACCAAACATATGCCATTCCAGCAGTCTCAAAAGTGGTGTATCAGCCTGGGAAAGTCAAAGCAGTTGTCCTGAAGCAAATGCTGGAGAGTGAATTTTACATGGGTGTTGGTTAATGGGAATCAATCGCAATCTCTTCATTTCCATTTATAATGGACCACAAAATTCTGCCTAGTTGAAGTTCAAGATTTAATAAACAACTGCAGCAATTTAATTGCCATCCCTTACCACCCTGCCACCAGGAATAACAATCCCAAAGCAAGTTAGGCAGAAGGAAATGCCTGAGTGCTCTTTATCTGCTCCAGAACAAAGTCCAGAGGCTTACTTGAAACCACTGGGGGATCAACCCAAGAAAAAGTGACCCTTAGGTTAAACAGAGACATTTGATTATCTCAACACAGTGACTGCATCTGCAGCTGGAGAGTTCATGTAACTAGGTTTGCTCACTACACTTTTCCTAACTTCAGCTTTGCTGACAAGAAGTTGCAATCACTTAAAGGAGGAAGCAAGACTCTTATGGAGGAAAGGATGTGTACAGAAACAGGACAAGGGGCAGTGGGTAAACTAGAGTTACAGGGTATACTGCCAGAGCAGTGATGATGAGCCTTTAGTGGTCACTCTCAAGCTGTTTTGGGTTTTATCTACTAAAGGATGCTATGTAAGGCATGCAATCTACACCAATATTCATCCAAAAAACACCCCACACCACACTCGCCAAATCAAAAAAAAATCTGCCACAAATAATGCAATCTGTGTTCTCACATATTACACACACATTTAAAATACCTACTCTCCCCTTTCCCCAGAAGGTTATTCCTAAACTCCTGGCAGCAATGAGGGTAACTCCAGGTGCAAGTGCTTTGTTCCCTGACATGGGTACTACATGAGTAGTTTGTATCTTTAAAGAACATTGGCATCTACATGACTATTTGCCTTTTTTCTTTGTAGCTTTTCCTACCTATCAGTTTCAGAAACTGCAATTTCAACAAACAAGTGAAAAAAATAAAAGCTTTGTTCATTTACACATACTGACATCAAATCTAGTCCAAGAGAGGGTAAACCATTAGCACTCTGAAAGCTGGGCCTAACTTCTAAACATATAGATAGAATAATAGAATCATGAAGGCTAGAAAAAGGCTTTCAAGATCATTGAGTCCAACTATAACCCAACTACCATGACCACTAAACCATCTCCTGAAGCACCACATCAACAGCTTCTTGAACACCTTCAAGGATGCCAACTCCACCACCTCCCTGGGCACCCTGTTCCAACTCCTCACCACTCTCTCACTTCCATCCTAAACCTTCCCATGCCACCTCAAACCCATTTCCTCTCATCCTGTCACTGGTTACTTGGGAAAAGAGACCAACACCAGCCTCACTCCAACCTCTTTTCAGGTAGCTGTAGAGAGCAATGAGATCTCCCCTGTCCCTTCTCTTCTCCAGACTGAACAACCTCAACTCATAAGACCGTGGTTGTCTTTACTGTTATTTGCCATGCTGGTGTAGATAGCAAAAGCCTAAAATCAGCTGCGATTGCTAAAGAGAGCAAAATGCTTAAGGCCACACAGAACCTCTCTGTTCCTGCATGGCACTTGAGGTCACAATTCTGTGTTTTATCTATAGAAACTTTGTCTGAAGACAAAATGCCATTCTCGGTCTCCAGAAAACTTCAGGATTATGTAAGAAAAAAAATCCATCCTTGATTATTCCATGTGATATATGAGCACTTTAAGGATGGTTGTAAAAACAGCAGCTGTCATAACGCTGTTTTGTTGTGTCATTCAACTAGGATGTAAAAATACATATCTTTATTCGAAGTCTCTGAAACCAATGAGAGGAGAATCTTACAGAAAAAAAAAAAAAGTGCAGATTATTTCTTCAGTTAAATTTTACTTAACACTGACGCAACAGATCTACTTCCCCATGGTAAACCCCCAAAGTCTACTTTGCCCTCATTTTCTTCAAGCTTCGTGCAGAAAATGTGATTGCAGATAACTCGGACGTGGTTTTGTTCCTTTGAAAGTACTCAAACCATAGACTGAACATCCTTGGACTAGTCTTAATCTTTTTACCATGGGGATGGCTGTTCACACTTCCCCGCGCAGCTTGCTGCTGCTTAAGTGTGTCTAATGTCACCCATGGTAAGTTAGGATTTCAGGTGGGGAATGAGCAGCAAGGGCAGACGGGTTCTTAAGATGTGAAAGATGCTGCTCTTATGATGGCACTATTTGTAATGAAAAGCCACCACAGCCATCTCCTGCCTCTCTCCACTATTTGTCAAAGCAGAATTATGACATGTAAAAAACTTGTCTAAAATTTTTCATTAGTTGCTCTAAAGAGGAAGTTTTCCAGCTTATTTGCTTTGAAACCAATGTCACCTGTTTCTGTCAAATTGCAAGCATCTTATCTTGGAGCTCCAATTAAATGTTCAGTGCCAGGTAATTTTTGG
The DNA here is from genome assembly GCA_013399055.1 of Ramphastos sulfuratus. Classification (NCBI taxonomy): domain Eukaryota; kingdom Metazoa; phylum Chordata; class Aves; order Piciformes; family Ramphastidae; genus Ramphastos; species Ramphastos sulfuratus. Next base: position 17,815 of record WBNM01026765.1, read on the forward strand.
TAGGCAACTAAACCGTGGTGCAAAGGGCTCTAGCACTGAAGGAAAAGCCTGTTGCTACATGATGGGTCACAACTACTTCCCTTCAGCCAGAGCTGAGAGACAGAACAAGCCTGTCTCTCACCATGGTTGTTCCATTAACGCCCATGCTCACTGCCTAACCCTATCTAAAGTCCTGTGATATGTTCTTCCTAGCACTAACATTAAATCAGCAGGAAACAGAGACAGTTTCCAGACTACATGCTGCTGTTCAGTGTGAGAACAGTTAAATTTAGTACAAAAGAGAGGGCCTGAAAGAAGGGACACTGCACCGCCAGGCTCACAAGCCCTTTTGCTTTAGCTCTTTTCCTCCCTTCCTTCTCCTGCCCTTTTGGAAAGCACAGTCACTTCCTCAGTAGCTAGCAGGGGGATAGAAAATGAAGCTGAGCAGATGTTGCAAAGCTCATGGTAAAGGGTGATGAGTATCAGCATACAGCATACACGCTCAATAGCCCAAGAGGCAAAGGAGCCTGGGCTTGAAAGGAAGGCCTCCTGAGGTCAAGTGGTAACTCTGCCCAACCAAGATAGCAGACAGGTCATCCCAAGCTAAGCTGGGATCACAGGTACAGCATGATAATGAACTATCTACTGATTAAAGCTGCTAAGGGATAATTCCAATTACTTGACCCTGAAACCCTGCCTACAGGCAAACAGCTATACAGCTCCTAAACCATGTTGTATGCCACAAGTAAATTCATAGCACAGCTCAGGCTACAACAGAGAGCAATTTCTTCATCCCCATCTACCCACACAGCAGAGCTCTACCACAACGCAAACCCTGTACTAGAGATGGTGAGAACCTGCACTAGCAAGACCTGGGATGGGGTGAGGCCAGGCACATGGAATTGCCCCATGCCCAGTCAATGGAAGGATGTCAACCAGCAGCTGCACTTCTTATGCTGGCTCCAGCTTGTGCACTTGCCTCTCCTCTACAGCTGTAAGAAAGTATGGGCTCATTGGCAAACTGCCCCTTTTACACCAACCAGGTTTGCATAGTCCTGGGCTGATTTGATTTGAGGTGCGCACACACTGCCAGTCACAATGCATCACATTAGCAGAGCCTTTCAGAGGAGACCCACATCTTCCCCCTACCTTACTGGCTCACAAACAAGAGAAGAGTGTTTCCAAGTTCACCTCCAGCCAGCAGCAGAGCCAAGGGAAATGTCCCATCTCCCTTTCACCACCTCCCCTGCACAGCTATGCCACGTGTAGGGACACTGAAGCATGGTAGGCATGTTTGAGAGGAGGGATATGCACCTGACCTGTAGCAGCAATGGTTGCCACTCCAAGGTGTCACAACTCAAGCAGCCAAACAGTGAAGGGGCTCGCACTTGCGAAAGAAATACAAAGACATAGAGGCTCCACAGAGAGCAAACTCTGGGCTGGCTTTTACTTAGACAGGACAATCCGAAAAGGCAGGCAGCTGCCCAGCACACTTCATCTGAGCAGCTTCTCTGAACCACTTTGAGCTTTAGCCAAAGCGTGGGTTCAGATGTATTTGGGATGGCTCTCTTAGCACCAAAGCACGTGAATCAAGTTCATCTCCCTCCCATGCACCTTCCACAGAACAAAACCCTTTCCACCAAGAAATAAAGTTAACTCCCATTGCCAAAAATTCCTGCCATCTGTTTTCCATATTTCAGTATAATGGAAAAATAAATTCTCTGCTATTTTTAAAATGGAGTTAGTTTGCAGTCTTAATAACTTTGCTTTTTCATCAACATCCTTAGCTCACTATGTAGATGTCACTAAGAAAACAGGCTTTAGATACAGGGAAAATCTGGCTCAGGAAACCATGACAGACTCCAGAACTAGTGGGTGGTAAATCCCACTGAGATGGGAATCTCAACTTCCTAATTTCACCATTTAAACAAACAAAAGAGAAACAAACAAACAAACAAACAAACAAAAACAGTAACCCCAACTGGTAATTTTGATGCAACTGGATCAGAAAGCAATTACAGAGGCAAAGCTGAGCCATTAAAAGCCTTTTGTAGGCGGGTGTGGGGTGGAGGTGGAAAGGAGAAATAGTATGGTGACAAGTACATCAGACTGAAGAGATGCTGCCTTGATTAATTGCAGCCAGAACACCACCTCTGACCAGGTCTTCAACAGATTTCTCTCCTCACTTGCTGATAGGATTCCATATCTATTTTAAATTACTAAAGTTGAGGACATACTACAGTTTTTAGGCCAGACATACAGAGCAAAGCTATTAAGAAAGGAAGCAATACAAAGAAGTGGCTGATATCCTGTTTCTGATTAACAAAACAAGTTCTTGTAGTTATGGAAAAATGTGTTTCTGCTGCAAATGGATAGAAGAAAACTTTTTTATTATTATTACAAAGGAAAAATGAATTTTAAAAAATCATTTCTTTTGATGTTTTCACAGGAAATGTCACTTAATACTAGTTCTATTTCTATGTAATGAGGGCCCTACATATGTAAGAACACATACAATGTCCAGTCTATTAAGTTAATTAAATAAAAAGGCAGAGAGGCACTAATTTATTTCTTCCTGCAAATTCCATATTTGTGCGGGAATGAATAAAGTCTCAGTTTAATTCCTTTGTTGTTGTTAAACTCTTTATTTCTCATGTGCATGCTTTAACATATTGCCATGCAGGTGAGTTTCTAAAAGCTGTCCTGCGCAGTACCTGGAATGAATGCTGTAAATGTGCAGATGTGCAGTGTATGAGCCAGCACAGCAAAGTTAGGGTGGTAAAGAAAGACCTAAATACAGAAGAATCACCCAGGTTGGAAGAGACCTCCAGTCCAATCCTCTGCAGTCAGCAAGAGACATTCTTCACTACAGCAGGTTGCTCACAGCCTTGTCCAGCCTCACCTTGCGTCTTTCCAGGCGCGGGCCCTCAACTACCTCTCTGGGCAACCTCCCTGGGCACTGCTTCATCACCCTCATCTTAAAGAACTCATTCCTCACATCCAATCTAAATCTGCTCTGCTCTCATTTCAAACCATTGTCCCTTGTCCTGTCATTGCAGGCCTTTGCAAACAGTCCCTCTGCAGCCTTCTTGGAGGTCCTCCTCAGGTACTGGAAGGCAGCTCTAAGGTCCACCCTGAAGCCTTCTCTTCTCCAGGCTGAACAATCTAAGGAGGATACAAGAAAGCTGCAGAGGAGCTGTTTGCAAAGGCCTGCAGTGACAGGACATGGGGCAGTGGTTGGAAATGAAAGAAGAGCAGATTTAGATTGGATGTGAGGAACGAGTTCTTTAGCATGAAGGTGGTGGAACAATATGAAGGTGGTGGAACAATGGAACAGGTTGCCCAGGTAGGTAGTTGAGGCTCAGTTCATGGAAATAGTCTAAATGAGGCTCAACAGGGCTCTG
>WBNM01026767.1:2231-17333 GCA_013399055.1 Ramphastos sulfuratus
GTGGTGAGAACCTGGCACAGGTTGCCCAGGGAGGTTGTGGCTGCTCCCTCCCTGGAGGTGTTCAAGGCCAGGTTGGAGGAGGCCTTGAGTGACCTGTTCTAGTGGGAGGTGTCCCTGCCTATGGCAGGGGGTTGGAACTGGATGATCCTTGAGGTCCCTTCCAACCTTACCATTCTATGATTCTATGATGTCTCAAAGGCATTGGATGCTTCCTGGAGAGCCCCACTGAGGACAGCAGCTCCTGCCTGGAATGGACCTTCTCAGAGCTCTGCCTCATCTCTCCTGTCTGTCTGCACTTGTCCTGCAGCTCTGCTCCCCTACTTCTCAACTGGCATACTGCAGAGTGCTGCACACCTTCTGCCTGGGATCACAATGCATTCACAGGCTCACAGGGTGTCAGGGGTTGGAAGGGACCCAAAGAGCTCATCCAGTCCAACCCCCTGCCAGAGCAGGACCAGACAATCCAGCTCAGGGCACACAGAACACATCCAGACAGGCCTGGAAAGGCTCCACAGAAGGAGACTCCACAGCCTTTCTGGGCAGCCTGTGCCAGGGCTCTGGAACCCTTACAGCAAAGAAGTTGCCCTTGTGTTGAGCTGGAACCTCCTGTGCTGCAGCTTCCATCCATTGCTCCTTGTCCTGTCCCAGGCAGCAGTGAGCAGAGCCTGTCCCCCCATCCTGACCCCCAACACTCAGATAGTTATTAAGATTGATTAAGTCTCCTCTCAACCTTCTCCTCTCCAGACCAAACAGCCCCAGGGCTCTCAGTCTCTATCCACAGGGAAGATGCTCATGCTCCTGGCTCTCCACTGGACTCTCCAGCAGGTCTCTGTCTCTCCTGAAGTGGGCAGCCCCAAACTGGACACAGCATTGCATGTGTGGTCTCAGCAGGGCAGAGCAGAGGAGTTGGTCTCACTTTTTAATGAGACTTTGCCCTGCTGGTTTCTGGGTCTGGTCCCTGTGGCTAGATCTAATCACTTCCTTTTTAAACCCCGATCTGCTCTGATACCTCAGCCCTAATCTCGGCAGTTAGCCACATATCTATGCTGGGGCCATTTGCTCTTCCCAGTTCAAGCCCCCAGGGGTGGGGTAAGGAACTTTGCACCTGCTTCTTTCCACATTGCAAAGCCCTGGAGGCAGAGGTGGGGGGGGAGTACCACATTCAAAGCTGCGGTGGGGCAGGGACTTGGCTGTGCCCTGCCACACTGACCCAGCACACTGAGAGGCAAACTGGGGTGATGGAAGCTCCAGGCACTGCCTGTCATTCTGACCTGAGCTGTTATTATATCCAAACACATCCTGGAGAAGAGGAAGCCACTTGCTCTGCAGAACAGCTTATCAGGCTGATCCCTAGTGCTTCTGGATAACCTGGAAGCAGAAACCAATATAACTACAAAATAATCAAGATACCATAAAATCATACCAGTTGCTTTAATTTCCTTTTACACGAGGAAACTTCAGTGGAAATGTGTCCAGATTGGTATCACCTCTCTATCTGCTCTGTATTCCCTGCCACTGCCAGGCAGCAGATCTGCAAGTTTGTGCCTTTACTGCTTTTCTGTGCCAAAAGGAATATCACAGAATCCCAGACTGGCTCAGGCTGGAAGGGAGCTCAGAGCTCATCTGCTCCAACCTCCCCTCCATGCCCAGGGACACCTCTCAGCCAGACTCAGCTGCTCAAGCACTCATCCAGCCTGGCCTGCAACACCCCCAGCAAGGAGGCAGCCACAGCCTCCCTGGGCAGCCTGTGCCACACTCTCAGCACCCTCACACTCAGCAACTTCTTCCTCAGCTCCACTCTAACCCTGCTCTGCCTCAGCTCCAAACCATTCCCCCTTGGCCTGGCTCCTGACTCCCTCAGGACAAGTCCCTCTGCAGCCTTCCTGCAGGATCATGTTTGACCAACCTGATAGCCTTTGATGAGGACATTACCAGCCTTCTCCTCTCCAGGCTGCAGAGCCCCAACTCTCTCAGCCTGTGCTCACAGCAGAGCTGCTGCAGCCCTCTCAGCATCTTCATGGCCTTCTCTGGACCCAGCAGTTCCATGTCCTTCCTGCGCTGAGGGCTCCAGAACTGATCGCAGGACTCCAGGTACCTTCTCTGCTCCCAGGGCTATCTAAGCCTACCTGGCCTTTGACCCTCTTACCCCACTAGATAGATTATTGATAAGACAGAGCTAGAGCCTTCTGATAAGGCTTTTGTATCAGTTGTGAGTGGCAGCATTGTTTTAGCTGGACTCAAAGCCACCACTGCATCTTGAAAGCCAGGGTGGACACAGAGCGATGAAGCCGACACCGCTTCCCTCCAACCACCTCTGCACAGGCCGACAGAAAACACAAAGAGGTGACAAATGTTGTCTGAGTTTATTTACTCCCTGGCAGTAAATATCTCCCATGTGGAACAGCCTCCCAAGCAGATCGAGGAAGGGGCAATGTTAACACAAGACAGTGACAGGAGGAAAATGCGATCAGACACAAAACAAATAAATTGTTTGGCCTGCCCTACAGAGCCTGAGCTTTGAAATGGTGATGGCTGCTTAGCCATGGGATTATTGACACCTCCCTGACAGAGGATGCCTGTTATTAGATGTGACCAAACGAGAGGCTGCAGGTGGAGAGCGCTGCAGTCACGCTGCCCACAGCTCACAGGGAGTGCTGGCAGGAAGCCTTCTCCTGTGTCACTGGGAGAAGCTGGGGGCTTAGCATTTGGAGTCCTGTTGGAAGACTTCAGGAGATGTTGGAGTGGGTCCAGAGGAGGCCACCAAGATGCTGAGAGGGCTGCAGTAGCTCTGCTGTGAGGACAGGCTGAGAGAGTTGGGGCTCTGCAGCCTGGAGAAGAGAAGGCTTCCAGGAGAGCTTGGAGTGGCCTTGCAGGATCTGAAGGGGGCTCCAGGAGGGCTGGGGAGGGACTATTGACAAGGGCTTGGAATGCCAGGACAAGGGGAATGGGTTTGAAGTGGCAGAGGGGAGATTGAAAGTGGATGTTAGGAGGAAGTTGTTTGCAGTGAGGGTGGTGAGACACTGGCACAGGTTGCCCAGGGAGGGTGTGGCTGTTCCCTCCCTGGAGGGGTTCAAGGCCAGGCTGGAGGAGTCCTTGAGTGACCTGTGCTAGTGGGAGGTGTCCCTGCCTATGGCAGGGGGTTGGAACTGGATGATCCTTGAGGTCCCTTCCAACCTTCCCATTCTATGACTCTATGGTAATGGCTTTGTGTCTCTAATGTCCTAGGCTGGCTTTGGAGCTTTACCTGGAGGTAAAACACTCCTGAGGCATTCCTGGCAGCCAAGCTTCACTGCTGCTTCAAGCCCTTCCTTCAGACGTGCCCCCACGCTGTCAGGAGCCCCACGCTCTGCACAGTGCTTGTGGAAGAGGCTGGGATTAGCCTGAGTCTATTCAATGCCTTTGGTTTCAGGAGGAGCAGATCTAAGCCACTGATCAGCACAGCCATCAGCAGCTTCTCCTTACCCTCCTCTCTGCTGTCCATTTCCACTGCCTTGCTGATGAAGGGACCCCTCAAGACAACATATTTCATGGTCTGCTGTACTTGCACTTTCTGCTGCTGACAGCATGGGAAGTGAAGAATCTGCTCTAATGAATCTCTGCATTATATCAATAGAGAGGGAAAGTCTCTGTCAGGAGCAAGTGAAGGGCAGTCTCTGGTGATCTGTTGGCTGGAATGGAAGAGGTGGAAGATGAGATAAACCCTCTTGCTCCATCCTCCTCTTACCCATCCTTCTCCTTGGGACTCAGCAACGTTTCTTTGTATCACAAAAGTGACTGTGTTGTGACACCCTAAGGCAGCCTGAGAATGGGAAAGCCACAATTTTAGACTCCCAGAATGCCTCAGGTTGGAAGGGAGCTCAGAGGTCATCTGCTCCAACCTCCCCACCATGCCCAGGGACACCTGTCAACTAGACTCAGCTGCTCAAGGCCTCGTCCAGCCTGGCCTAAATCATTGGCACCACTGATGCTGGGGCAGACACTGGGCAAGTCCCAGACTGGGCTCAGCAGCAGATGGACACTGGATTCAGGACAGCAGGGACAAAGGGACTGCAGTCTGCAGGGACTATGCAAAACTATGAAGGGTTGATGCATACACACTTGTGCCATTTATCACTGTGGTACAGGATCACAGAAACCCAGCATGGAAGGAGTTGAAAGTGACCTCTGGACATCATTCAGTCCAACCCCCCTGCTAAAGCAGGGCACCCACAGCAGCTTGCCCAGGATCACGGTGCCCAGGAGGGGTTGGGATCTCTCCAGACAAGGAGACTCCACAACCTCTCTGGGCAGCCTGCTCCAGGCCTCCAGCACCCTCACACCAAACATGTTTCTCTGCCTGTTCAGATGGAACCTCCTGGCCTACAGTTTGTGTTCCTATTGCTGAGCACCACTGACAAAAGTCTGGCCCCAGCCTCTTGCAACTCAGCCTTTAGCTCTTGCTGGACATTGCTCAGATCCCTCTCAGGCTGCCCTTCTCCAGGCTCAACAGCTGCAGGGCTCTCAGCCTTTGCTCCTCACAGAGATGTTCCAATCCAACTATCACTGTGTTTCACTGAGTAACCTCCTGCCCACCTCCAGATCAGTGATTTCAGGGAAGGATTAGATGAGATCATTACTTCTAATCCACCTTTTCTGCAGGAATCTCTAAAGCCCCAGATCTTTGGATGTTTTCTGTAGAAAGCAAGCTCAGCCTCACTCACACAGCCTTGTCAGAGGAGCATCTCTCCCAAACATCAGCCTGAAAGATGTTACCTGGAGAAATGACTTCTCTTGTAGTGCTGCAAGCTGGAGTGACCCTGCTGAGATGTGAACTTTGAAGGCATTCAGTGGTGCAGAAGGCAAATGGAGCATGAAACCTCAGATGAAAGGTGTTGGTGGGAAAGTTCCTGCAGGATAGCAGTGATCCTTATCAGCCTTGTAACCTTTGTAGTAAGGAACTTGTAATCCTTTTGCAGGCAATTTACCCTGTGTAGGCAGCAGCCCTGGTCTGGATCACTCTTTGGATGGGAGCAGCAGCTGGGGAAGTAGCAGCAGCTGGGGAAGTAGCAGCTTCCCTTCACAGACACCCACTGAACAGCAGGATCCCTTTGCTTCCCTCAGTCTGCTAAACCAGAGGAGCAACCTCTTCATTTTCAGCCTTTCCTCCCTACCACAGACTTACTACTGAAGGAAAAAATGTGCTGCACGCTACAGAGAGCAATTTCATCAGCTAATTTGCTTTTATTGCTTTCCAAGGTGCCCTAGCTGGCTGTTTGCTCTCCAAGGCAGACATGGGGAAAGCTAAGGCTGTTCTCATTACCACCTTTCACGTTGCTGAAGTGTCTGTCTCAATGTTCTGTTTCAGTGATAGCAGTTTGGACTATTCCTCACGTTCCTCAGGAAGGGAATTTCATCTAGAAACACACCACAAAGTGAATGCTGGTTACAGAATGGACTGGGCTGGAAGGGACCTTAAAGATCATCTAGTTCCAAGCCCCTGCCACTAGACCAGGTTGCTGAAGGCCTCATCCAACCTGGGCTTGAACATCTCCAGAAAGGAAGCATTCACAACCTCTCTGATGTCATGGAGGGCCAAAAGAGGCCAAATAGGCCTGGTACAAGCTCTAGGTGAGGGGCTGGACTTGGTGATCTGAGAGGTCTCTTCCAGCCTCAACATGTCCATGATACTCCTGATGTGCTCACTGCTGACATAGACACCCAGCACAGCCAACAACCCTTTGGGAGGAGCAGATATTAGTTCTTTACTTGAGCAATCCAACACATTTTCTTACACAGACAGTAGCAGAGGATGATTTGTGTGCTGCTGATGGGTGCAGAACACTCCTCTGGTCTTCCTCCATCTGGGGGTGTGCAGCCTGGAGAAGAGAAGGCTCTGGGGAGATCTAATAGTGACCTTCTGGTACCTGAAGGGCTACAAGAAGGCTGCAGAGAGTTCCCAAAGGGCTGCAGGGACAGGTCGAGGGCAATGGCTGCAAACTAGAGCAGAGCAGATTGAGATTGGCTGTGAGGAACAAGTTCTGCAGCAGGAGGCTGCTGCAACACTGCAACAGGTTGCCCAGGGAGGTGGCTGAGGCTCCATGCCTGGAGATATTGCAGGTGAGGCTGGAGAGGGCTGTGGGCAACCTGCTCTAGTGCAGGATGTCCCTGCTGAATGCAGGGGCTTGGGCTGGATGAGCTTTGGAGGTCCCTTCCAGCCCAGCCCACTCTGTGATTCTTGCCTTTGCTGGAGCACTCAGTCAACTGCATCACTCAATTTCTTCTTAAGGTGCTTGGAGCTTACTCACTCAGCCCAGACCGTTCTGTGGTTCTGTGATTTCCTCACACAGACAGTGGCAGAAGATGATTTGTGTGTTGCAGATGGGCGCAGAGCACTCCTCTGGCCTTCCTCCACCAGAACTACCTCCTCCATGACCTGCAGATGCACAGCAGAGCAGCTACCCAAGCAGATGTCACAGCAGGGATGCCTGTGCCCCTCAGTCAATACTTCTTGCTGTAGCCAGCTGAGTCTGGTCATGCTTCTGCTTCTCTCTTTCTCACCTACTGCTCTCCAGATAAATTCATTTTTCCATGAGGAAAAATCATAGAATCATAAGATGGTTCAGGTTGGAAAGGACCTCAGAGCTCATCTGCTCCAACCTCCACCCCATGCCCAGGGACACCTCTCAGCCAGACTCAGCTGCTCAAGGTCTCTTGCTGGCCTGCAACACCCCCAGCAAAGAGGCAGCCACAGCCTCCCTGGGCAGCCTGTGCCACACTCTCAGCAATAAAAACACAACAGAAGGCTTAGTAACAAGGAAACAAAGTGCTGCAATTTCTACTGTAGAGCTGTAAATTGCATTCTAAACCCTGCAGATGAGACTAACTTCCCTTCAAAGCTTTGTGAGCAGTGTGCTGCTCTGCTGCCTCCAGGTTACTTAGCACTGCCTCTTCCACAGGGCAGCTCCAAGAGGCATTTGAAGAGCAGCAGCCTCCAGCCCAGCCACTGTAATTGCAGCTCCCAGTGACTGGGGGAGAATCAAGCTCTGCTCCTAGCGGAATTCTCTCATCTGCCTTCACTGCAGATTGATCTGCACCCTCTGCTATCGAGGCAGCTGGTGAGGCAAGCACCCTGAGAGGCCTCTGAAGGAGCTGCCACGATGCAGCTTTCAGATGGGAATTTCTGAGTGTCCTGCCTTGTCAGTTTTCCCATTACAAATCTTCTTTGGCAGGGGATAAAGGGAGCAGCTAGACATGATTTAGCCATGGAAGTGTTCTTATTGGCTGACTTCTGCTGGATTTAGAAATAGGGTCATGGAATCACAGAATGGGAAGGTTGGAAAGGACCTCAAGGNCTGCAGCCTCATCTTGAGCTTTTCATCACCCCAGACCCCCAGGGCCTGTTCCTCAGGGCTGCTCTCAGCCATTCCCCACCCAGCCTGGAGTTGTGCTTGGCATTGTGCCTACCCAGCTGCAGGACCTTACACTTGGCCTTGTTGAATGTCCTGAGGTTGGCCTGGGCACAGCTCTGCAGCCTGCCCAGGTCCCTCTGGATGGATCCCTGCCCTCTAGCAAGTGACTGTGCCACACAGCTTGGTGCCATCTGCAAACTGAATTAGGCCATGGGGAGGGCTTTCAGAAAAATAAAACTAATTCTGCCTCAGCCAATTAAACCCCAACCAAATCAGGCCCCTGGGATAAGAGGGACATAGAGCTGCTGGAGAAGCTCCAGAGGCCACCAAGACAATCAGAGGACTGGAAAATGTCCCCTCTGGGGACAGGCTGGGAGAGTTGAGGCTGTTGAGCTTGGGGATGTGAAGGGTCAGGCTGGAGGAGGCATCAAGCAACTGGGTCCAGTGGGAAGTGTCCCTACCCACAGCAAGGGGGTTGCAACTGAATGATTTTTAAGTTCCCCTCCAACCATTCTATGAGTCTTTGAAGAGCAGGTGATGCAGTGAAGTCAGAGTCTTCCAGCTCTGGGTAACTGTTAGATGTAAACAAGCTCTGATGAGCAGAGGATGCAGAAGCATTTCGTGCTATAGCTTCTGAGTAACTGAAAGTCAGAATTAAAGCAACAGTACAGACCACAAATCATTAATGGAAATGCCCAAGTTAGCTATTTTGGACACAGCCCTGGGCACAGCCATTAGTATTCACAGCAAGGGATTCACAAACAGAGCAGCAGAGCAATAAAATAAAAGAAAAAAAGAAAAAAAAAAAGAAATCCAACCAAAAATCCCTCTGCAGATTGCAGCTGCTCAATATAGGTCATCTTTCCATTTCCATTTGAATCATCATCTTCCCAAGTCAAATTGACTAATACCAGGGTACCTCATCCAAGAGTCATCTGGTCCAATCCAAGATCAATTTAAAATGTGTTCAATTAGATTGATTCTTCTAATTCATGGCCATAAGAAGCTTGAAGCTCAGCAGACATTGCCAAGACCTGCCTAAAGCATCATTCCAGCCACAAAAAACACACAGGCAGAGCTCAGCAGATGCAGAGCCACTGAAATTAATTTTTATTAACTGATCTGGAGGCAGATATCAGAGATCAATCACCCAGAGCTTGCCCTTCCTTGGGTATCTCAGTATGGCAGCCATGCTTCCACTTCCCTTACTCACTGGGACCTCCCCACCTTTCTTTGGGAAAGGTCCTCCAGACCTGACTCCTCACAAATCACAGGATGTTAGGGGTTGGAAAAGGAGCTCCAGAGATCATCCAGTCCAACATCCCTGCTCAAGCAGGATCACCCAGAGCAGGTCACACAGCAACACCCCCAGGTGGGTTTACTGCTCTGGTTTATGGTGCTCACACCCATCACAAAGCCATCAGAAAGGCTTTGTCTGATCATGCCCTGCTCAGCTCCATGGCCTCAGCTTGGAGCCCTCAAGTCCCTGCTTCCTGCCCAGCACCAAAACAGATCCTCTGGCACCAGGGGCACAAACTCAGGGTCATAAGGTACCAAGATACATTCAATCATCTGCAAACAAATTTAATCACCTCCTGCTCACTAATCCAAACTTTTCTCAAGTTTTCCAGCCTGGTAGCATCCCATAATGTTCTCTGCTGCAGCATATGAGAATAAATTATAAGTAACTCCTCTCTGGGGATGTTGCAGGCCAGGTTGGATGAGGCCTGGAGCACCTGAGTCTAGTTGAGAGGTGTCCCTGGGCATGGTGGGGAGGTTGGAGCAGATGAGCTCTGAGGTCACAGAATCACTGAATTAAGCAGGTTGGAAAAGACCTTTGAGACCCTTGAGTCCAACCTATCACCTAACACCTTCTGATTAACTAACCCCTGGCACTGAGTGCCTCATGCAGCCTCCTTTCAACACCCCCAGGGATGGGCACTCCACCACCTCCCTGGGCAGCCCATTCCAATGCCAATCACTCTTGCTGGGAAGAACTTCTGCCTAACATCCAGCCTGAGCCTGCCCTGGCACTGCCTGAGGCTGTGTCCTCTTGTTCTGTCCCTGGGTGCCTGGCAGCAGAGCCCAACCCCAGCTGGCTACAACCTCCCTTCAGGGAGCTGCAGAGAGCAATGAGGTCTGCCCTGAGCCTCCTCTTGTGCAGGCTGCACACCCCCAGCTCCCTCAGCCTCTCCTCACAGGGCTGTGCTCCAGGCCCCTCCCCAGCCTTGCTGCCCTTCTCTGGACACCTTCCAGCACCTCAACATCTCTCTTGAATTGAGGGGCCCAGAACTGGACACAGCACTCAAGGTGTGGCCTGAGCAGTGCTGAGCACAGGGGCAGAAGAACCTCCCTGCTCCTGCTGGCCACACTGCTCCTGATCCAGGCCAGGATGCCATTGGCTCTGCTGCCCACCTGGGCACACTGCTGCCTCATCTTCAGCTGCTGCCAACCAGCACCCCCAGATCCCTCTCTGCCTGGCTGCTCTCCAGCCACTCTGCCCCCAGCCTGTAGCACTGCATGGGGTTCTTGTGGCCATGGTGCAGAACCTGGCACTTGGACTTATTCAAACTCCTGGCACTGGGCTGTGCCCATCTGTGCAGCCTGCTCTAGTGTGAGGTGTCCCTGCCCATGGCAGGGGAGTTGGAACTGGCTGATCCTTGTGGTCCCTTCCAGCCCTGACTGATTCTATGATTCTATGAAGGGAGCACATCTAAAGGCTTTGCTCTAGGTTAGGAGCAGTCAGAAGCACTGCTGAGTATGGCAAGGCCTGAATGTTAAGCCCAAATGTAAATACTGCCCTGCTTAAATATTTATCTCAAGCATGATGCTCAGAATAAATGAAAGCACCAATAAGTACTACAAGGAGTAGCATGGAGGTATCTGTGACCTGCTCATTAGTGAGTTGTAAGCAGATACCACTGGTTGTAAATACTCCTTGTGAATTTCTAATTACCTTGTACCACTCTCCCTAATGAGAGCAAGCACATTAAGATGTGCCACACTTCCTAATAACCTGCATTATTTATGCTCCTGAACACGTGGAGATGTTTCCAGCAATTCAGAGTCCTTGCAGATTCTGAGCAGCTGACATCAGCCCTGGTTTAGGAAATCATTTCAGAAGTTGTGCTATCAAAAGGGGCTGTAATAGAATCATAGAATCAGAGAATCAGAGAATGGGAAGGTTGGAAGGGACCTCAAAGATCATCCAGTTCCAAACCCCTGCCATAGGCAGGGACACCTCCCACTAGCACAGGTCCCTCAAGGCCTCATCCAACCTGGCCTTGAACCCCTCCAGGGAGGGAGCAGCCACAACCTCCCTGGGCAACCTGTGCCAGTGTCTCACCACCCTCACTGCAAACAACTTCCTCCTAACATCCACTTTCAATCTCCCCTCTGCCACTTCAAACCCATTGCCCCTTGTCCTGGCATTCCCAGCCCTTGTCAGTAGGCCCTCCCCAGCCTTCCTGGATCTCCCTTCAGATCCTGGAAGGCTACTCTAAGGTCTCCTGGAAACCTTCTCTTCCTCAACTCTCTCAGCCTGCCCTCATAGAAGAACTGAAACCCCCAAATTATTTATCCAGCCCTTTCTGTAGGCTTAATCACAAGTGACCCAAGTTAAACAAACCAGATTCTGCTATGGCTAGGAGGGAAGGAGGGTAAAAGGAGCTCTGTTCTCTCAAGGGACAAGCAATAGGACAAGAGGAAAGGGACTCAAGTTGCACCAAGGGAGGTTTAGGTTGAGCATTAGGAAAAACTTCTTCCCCAAAGTGTTGTCAAGGTTGGGCACAGGCTGCCCTGGGGCAGTGGTGAGCTCAGCATTCCTGGAGGGATTTAGAACATGTGTAGGTGAGGAAGGGACAGAGATTTTGTGGTGGCCTGGCAGTGCTGGGTTGATGGTAGGACTGGTTAACCCTAAGGGTCTACTCTCTCTAAATCCTGGGATTACTAAAGCACTACTTACTGCACTAACCTGACCATCAAACCCATCAACTAATGCTTCATGTGAATGATTCTTTATAGTGAAACCCATGGCACACAGAGCAGGGAAGTGCTTTGCTGCTTCACCACGTGTGTGGGAAGGGCAGCAAATGCTTTGCCAGCAATGCAGCCTCTCTCCTCTCCTGTGCAATCTGCTTTGGGACCCTCCACAACTCCTAACCCACAAATGAGTCTTTTCTGCACCCAGGCATCTACAGGCAGCATATGCACAGCTTCACTCTCCATGCTGTAGTGTTTTCATTGCTCCATGAAAGCTTCACTCAGCAGATTCGTCCTGTAGGGCTGAGCCTCCACATGCACAGAGCTTCTGTCCACAAATTGCAGGCATACAGGGCAGGGCAGCACTAACACCTCCTCTGTGCCAGAAGTTAGTAGCAATTCCTTTCTTTGTCCAGCCTGAGCTATGGTTGCTCGCCGACAGGGCAATCATCCCTCTCATTTCAAACAACTTGAGCACTGACAAGATCACAGCCAAAGCCACCAGTGACAGACAGCCCTAGAGAAGAGATCAGTTGCTGGGCAGAACACATCTGCAGTGGCAGCCCCCTGGAAATACAGATCTGAATTAATTTATTGCCTCCCACGTGGAGCAGAAAGGGTCAGGTAAGCCTCAGTGGCTAAGCAGCACCTCCAGCCCCAGAACAGTTCTGCTAACCAGGAGGGGTCTTCTGGCAAGGATTGAGGCAGAGAGAAAACACGAACTGCCCCCACCCTGCCCTCCCCCCAGCAGTGGTCATCACACAGACACTGTCCCCTGGCCCCAACCTTTCTCAGACAAAGAGCTGCTGGGTCACAATTTGATATTTTAGGGCCAGGTCTGAAATATTGGTTACATGCATTCAATCTTTCTCTTTAGTTTGCATTGTCTGTTTGTAACAGGGACAGAACAGGTTGGGTTGGAAGAGGCCTTTAAGATCATCAAGCCCAATGATTATTCCAGCACTGCCAGGTCAGCATCATCCCTCAGCACCACATCTCCATTTGATTTGAGAGGCTGCTCTCAAATGGGCTCTGCTCACAAGTCATTAGTAATAGAACAAGAGGGAATGGCCTCAAGCTGCCACTGGGTAGGTTTAGACTGGACAGGAGGAAACATTTTTCTCAGCAAGAGTGGTCAGGCATTGGAATGTGCTGCCCAGGGAGCTGCTGGAGTCACCAACTCTGGAGGTGTTTAAAGGGCGTTTGGATGTGGTGCTTGGGGCTGTGGCTTAGGGTGAGCCTTGTAGGGCAGGGTTCTGGGTTGGACTTGGTGATGCTGAGGGCCTTTGCCAGCCTGAACGCTTCTGCAATTCTGGGTGGTGGTTGGGGAGTTCCCTGCCTCCCACACACTATGAAAAATCCCCCAGACTAGACTCAGGCAGCTGGAAGTTAAGGACTGAAGCTCTATTTACAGCTCAGCACAATGTACAAGCAGAGATATACACAACAGACAGGAATAGTTACAGACATAGACAAGTTAAAGGCAATACAGAAACACAATTCCCCTCCCAGCAATCAGAGTGCCCAGGAGGGGCTCCCAACCACCCTTCCACCTTCTCCCCACCCCTCTGCCTTACCCCAGGCTCTGCCTTATGTGCAAGGTGAGTTTGGAGGATGGGCAAAGGGGGTTAGAAGCAGAGTGATGAGTTGGGTTACTCAGCAGAAGCCCAGCAGACACAGCAGCTCCCAGAGAGAGACTCTCTCCTTACCTGTATTTGTGTTCTTGTTCTTGTACATCTCAGCAAGCCTCTGAGTGAAGCAGACACCACCACTGTTTGCTTTTCACAGCCTAGCATCTAATTCTTTTCTTTAAAATATTCCAATTAGCTTCAAACCAGCACATTCTGTGATTCCACAGCTTTGAAACCTCTCCAGGGATGGGGTCTCCACCACTGCCCTGGGCCAGGGCTTGAGAACCCTTATGGGGAAGAAATTGTTGCTAACATCCAACCTAAACCTCCCCTGGTGCAACTTGAAGCTGTGTCCTCTTGTCCTATCACTTGTTAGCTGGGAAAAGAGACCAACAGCCCATCTGGCTCCAGCCTCCTTCCTGGGAGCTGCAGAGAGCCAGAAGGTCTCCCAGAGGGTGCTAAGGTTTATTATTGTAAATCATATTTGTTGCTCTACCAGTTGTGCTCAGCTGCTGCACAGAGACAGAAGCAGAGGTTGCTAATTATGTGCCATAATAAGGATTATCATGCATGCTACAATTAACTATTCCTTTATGTTTGATGAGCTGATAAATAATTTCTTCCTCAGCCATTATAAAATCATTTTGCATGAAGACCCTCAATGCACTCCTGCCAAGGCCTCCACTTACAAGCCCCTCCAGGTGATCATTTGTTATGTATTTTTAATCACCTCTGGAGTATGGCACAGCTCTGATGCCTCAAGCACACCTTCACTCTTTTCCTGTTGCCAGTGCCAGCATGCACCAAGGGCTTCAGCTGGCAGCTGGGTCACTTGTGTTTTGCTGCCAAGCACAGGGCACCTCTTACCACCCAGAGCCAGTGAGCCTGCACTGTTCATTCCCTTCATGGCTTTCCCAGGTGGGTTTGATCTCCTCTGCCTTGCCAGGCTGAAGAAATGCTCCAGAGATCATAAATGCTTTGGCTTGGAAGGGACCTTTCAAGGTTATGCAGTCCAACCCCCTTGCAGTCAGCAGGGACATCCCCAGCTGGAGCAGGTTGCTCAGAGCCCCAAACAACCTCACCTGGAATAGTTCCAGGGATGGGGCAGCTCCCACCTCTCTGACTACCCAGGCCAGGGCCTCACCACCCTCAGGGGAAAATCATAGAATCATAGAATGGTAAGGTTGGGAGGGACCTCAAAGATCATCTAGTTCCAACCCCCTGTCATAGGCAGGGACACCTCCCACTAGTACAGGGCACTCAAGGCCTCCTTCTCTGTAGTCTGAACCTCCCTCTTTTAACTTAAATCCATTACCCTTTCTCCTGTCCTGTCCCAACAGGCCCTCCTAAAAACTCTATCCCCAGCTTTCTTATTCTCTTCTTTAAGTACTGCAAGGCCACCAGAAGGTCTCCCTGGAGCCTTCTCCTTTCCAGACTGGACACCCCCAACTCTCTCAGCCTGGTCACACAGCAGAGGGCTTCCAGCCCCACCAGCATCCTCTGGCCCTGCTCCAACAGGTCCCTGTCTGTGCTGAGGACTCCAGAGCTGCCCCAGCTCTGCAGGAGGGGTCTCCGCAGAGGGTGAGAATCCTCTCTCCAGCTGCAAGACATCTGTGTGCACCAGATGTGGCAGTGGGCATCAGAAGAAGGCTGTTGGCACTCTGTCTTGTGGCAACAACTTAAGGGCAGAAGCTACTGAGCAAAGATGAGTGATACCAGGGCCACATCACATGGTGGAAGTGCACAGGGCTGGGCTCAGGCACCTCCATGTTGGCAGAAGCCACAGAGCAAAGCTGCCCAAGCCTGCTACAAACTATCCCCTGTGCCCCCAGAGCAGGCAGTGCCCCTGCTCAACACCTCCCCATGCCAGAGTACACAGTGCCCCTGCTCCACACCTCCCCATTCCAGAGCACGCAGTGCCCCTGCTCCAAACCTCCCCATGCCAGAGCAGGCACTGCCCCTGCTCCAAACCTCCCCATGCCAGAGCAGGCAGTGCCCCTGCTCCACACCTCCCCATGCCAGAGCAGGCAGTGCCCCTGCTCCACACCTCCCCATGCCAGAGCAGGCAGTGCCCCTGCTCCACACCTCCCCATGCCAGAGCA
>WBNM01026771.1:0-27934 GCA_013399055.1 Ramphastos sulfuratus
CCATGTTTTTCCAGTTTGGGAAAGATCTCCTTGGACTTTTCTGGATTTCTTCACTGATTTTTGCAAACTCATCTTGGCATTTCTTGGTTGTACTTCGGATATAGTAGTATTATTTGAGAAAAGAAAAAAAAAAAAAAAAAAAAAGCAAAAAGCACCTCAAATTTTTAATCTCCTTAACTTGGTACCAGAAAATGCCTCTGTAAAACCCAGTGTGGCAGGCTAAAAATCACCCCCAAATAAAATCACCAGGCTAGCTCAGAAGGCTTGGAAGCAAATGAAGCTGTATATTTAGAGCAAGTTAAAATCTAAAAGCATGTAATACAATGCATATGGACAAAATATATTTATATATTTGCCATTATTTAAAATTTAGAAATAACACAGAAACCCCCCTGGACAAAGCCCAGAAAGGGCTAACTGCCACCTCCTTCTTCCCTGCAGAGAAAAAACCATAAAGGCCCCAGCTGTTAGCTACTCAACCAAGGTTAGTGTAGAAATCAGTCAGGGTAGAGGAGCAAAAGAGCAGGAGAAGCACGAGGCAGAGAGGCAAAGAGAAGGGAATTGTTTATGCATCAGACTTTTATCCTAAAAAGCAAATGAATGGAATGGTATAGACTTACCTATTCTCGTTCTGTATCCAATACAATTCTTTATCTAAAATTTTGAATACAGCTAGAGTATTAATGCTAAAACTACCACACACAGATAGGAGGACATTTTTGTGGCTTCTTAAAAGAGCTGAAAGAAATCAGGAAAGAGACAAAGGAACAGAGAAACCATCAACATTTACTTTAGTAGAAAGAACTCATGAAACTGAGACCTTGCTTGTAATATCAAGAGCCTGTTCTAAAGAAAGCACAGAAAACCTAACATGGATCAAGCTGAACTTTTTCATTTTAAACTTAGGACTCTTCCTCCAGCAGATGTGGCTTGGTATTTCTTTTTGTCCACCCCTGATGTGAATGAAAGAATGGGTGATTTCAAGTCAGGTAGTCTTGTGTGGAGACCATATGTGTACCATTTCTGTTTCATGCTCTGCTGTTTTCACTTCGTGCCACTAAGGCTTCCAGACATGATATTGATAATTGTCCTCTGCACAAATCACAGAATCATCAGAGCTGGAAGGGACCTCAAGGATCTTCCAGTTCCAAACCCCCTACCATGGGCAGGGACACTTTCCATCACATCAGGTTGCCCAGAACCACATCCAGACTGGCCTTAAAAACTTTCAGGGATGTGGCTTCCACCACCGCCCTGGGCAACCTGTTCCAGTGTCTCACCACCCTCGTGGTGAAGAACTTCTTCCTAATGTCTAATCTAAATCTCCCCTCCTCTAGCTTGGATCCATTCCCCCCAGTCCTATCAGTACCTGACACGCTAAAAAATCCCTCCCCATCTTTCTTATAGGCCCCCTTCAGATACTGGAATGCCACAAAGACTGCAGTGAGGACACCCACGCTGGTAGGCATGCTGCTGAGCTGTTAGGTGGGGGGTTTGGAGAGATGGTGGGGTGAGAAAGGCAAAGCTTCTCAGGCTCCTTTGGCAAGGAAGGGTGCTGGTGCTTTGCCATCAGCAGACAGATCTGTGTCACACCTGGTATGTGGTGGAATAAGAGCACCTATAGACATAATGTTTATGTTTTTCCTGTGTGCTATTCTGCCTGATACTGGGCCATAGGCAGTGAGTGTGATAGCTTGGAAGGGTTGCCTGGACTCATGAAACCCTCCCCTGGGACCAACCTGCCAGCTTGAGGTTGGCATGGGTTGAGGGTGTGGGGGCAGCACTGTCCATGAGGACAGTTGCTTTCTTAACAGCCCTCCCCCTTCCCCTTTATTCTCCTAATTACTGCAGGAGCAGCAAGCAGCAGGAAGCCTAACTCCCCACATTCCTCCATGTTAAAAATGCCTTTCTCCTCCTACTGTCTTTCCGCTGGCAGAGGTAGCCTGGCCCTGGACCCTCAGCCACAGAAGAGTGACATCCAATTTCTCCTACGCTGCTGAAAAACTTGGAGCCAGCCATGACTATGTTTATCTACTTAGTTTTACTGGATGAAAACTGTAATTATAATAGCACTGATGTAGTGCAGAGCAGGACTTTCAGCTGTTGTAATCATCACAGGTCTGCCAGCTTACAAGGAAATAATCTATTCATGCCAGTCCAGAATCTAAAGAAATCAAGTAACACTAAAATCACCAAGGTCCCTCCTGAACCACATTTATTAATATAGTTACTTTTTCTGACAGGGATAGCATGAATCTCACAGCCTACATTTGAATTAAATTCTAATGGCAAATATATTTTATTTTTTTTCTTTTAACCATGCAATCAGTTGTATAAAGAAACATAATTGTCTTTCCACCGTTTTATTCCCATTGCTTGGGCTACATTATTCAAAGTTCTGAGTAGCTGATGAGTTCATCTTCTTTCATGCACTGGTTGCAAATCTAATCAGGTGGGTGGAATGGGACTAAAATACTGCTATTTGCTCTGATTTCTAGGAATATAAATAACCACCACAGTCTGAGTTCTTAAGCTGAACTACTCTCAGGATGCCTGACTGTGTTCACTCAAGAGCCAGCAGGCATCTGGCTGCAAGGCTTCATGAACTTGCTTCTAAAAATTAGAAACAAAGCAGGGAGGATAAGAACAGCACAGCCCTAGAGGATCTCTCCTAAATTTGAGCTTTCACCATGGGAGACTGAGCAGCTCAGGGGAATTGGTAATGGGAAATTGGAGCCCTGCACCTTGAGCCTGCCAATCTGTATCTGATCCAGGCTAGTACTGGCTGGAAGCCTTCAGCATCCAACAGCCCTTTTCTTGTCTTGCAAAACTGTTAGCAGCCTCGGTCCAGTTCCTGGTGGAAATATATCCATGGCACAAGGCTACCTTCAGAGCTGGTGTAAAGCTGCAACCTCCTTCACATTTGTAGCAGAGAGACAAAGTAAGGATGAGGTGGAGACATAGCTCCTTCTTGCCCTTAAAAGGGTCCCCTGTGACCAGAGAGGAGGTATGTAAGCAAAGTGCTGTGAGGAAGGCACCGTTGCTAGTTAACATCTGCTCAGGAGAGCAGTTAGGTTCAGAGAGAGCCTGAGCTAGAGATGTGCATGGAGAGATGTGGCAAAGGATTGGACAGAAAACATTGGATGGGGCAGGAAAGAGTAGAAAGCACAAAACCACCACTCCAGAAAGGAAGCTATCTTATCAACAGCAGTCATCTTCTGTCCCTATATGGAATTTGTCATGTGCTAAATGAATGTGAGTAGAGAGTGTTTCTGATGGACAGCTGCCTCATTTCTGTGCAAGTCACGGGGAACACAGGAGATGTGCTCAGGGGGAACACAGGAAATGTACACTTTTCACAGAGAGAGTAATTGGCATTGGAATGGGCTGCCCAGGGAGGTGGTGGAGTCCCCGTCCCTGGAGATGTTCAAGAAAAGAATGAATGAGGCCCTTGTGCCATGGTCTAATTGATTGGATAGGGCTGGGTGATAGGTTTAACTGGATGATCTTGGAGGTCTCTTCCAACCTGGTTGATTCTATGATTCGTCTAAATTTGAAAATCTTAGCATTCACCCAAAAAGAGCACATCCAGCTACTTGTGCCCATGGTTTCTCAGAACAGAGAATTGCCCAGCCCTCATAATACACATTTGCTCTTCCCCAGCTCTCCAAATGAATGAAACAAACAAACAAACAATCAGAAGAAGCAATATCAGAATTAATAGCATGTCCAAGGTCATGGTCATCACAAGCACAGACTGTGTTCTTGGGCTAGAAGTGTCAAACAAACAGACCAGCAAAAGGGAGATCACATACAGCAGCAGGAGGAGAAATAATTCATTTTAGCAGAGCCAGATTTCCCAAAGCAAACTGACATATTCAATTAAACCCTCACTCCCTACCTGGGGATGAGCTTTAACTGAACTTGGGGGCTGGCTGTCCAAACACAGCCAGGTAATCAGGTAACATAAGCCACTTGATACCCACCTGGAAAAAAAAAAGCATGAGTTGGGTGTGCAGTACCTAAACTAATTACTTCAAAATGATTGCCTGGATTTGGGCCAAGCATTATCTCACTTGTCTCCAGTGCTACTGCAATGGCATGAAGAGAACAGAGAATGCAGTAACCTGAGAGGGAGATAAGAACAAGAGAGAGGGAGAATTGAGAATGTTCTTCAGCTGTGAAGGAGGTATTCTGTCTCTGCACTGCTCTTTGTCCAACCTCAACAGCAGTGAGGCAGCCTTTGTATCTTGTCTTCTCCTTTTAAAATGGATTGGCAGCCAGAAGCATTATCCACACAAATGTAGTCTAAACACTGAATTAACCTGGTTTGGTTTTTCATTTGGNCTTTTTCTTTTTCTTTTTCTTTTTCTTTTTCATTTTTATTTTTATTTTTATTTTTATTTTTATTTTTATTTTTATTTTTATTTTCCTTTTTCTTTTTCTTTTTCTTTTTCTTTTTTTCTTTTTCTTTTATTTTTATTTTCCTTTTTGTTTCTTTTTTTTCCTGTTTATCTTTGTTTTTATTTTCCCTCTAATTTTTAATTTTATTCTATTTTACTTCTTTTTCTACTTATTCTTCTCTTCTTTTTTTCTCTTTTATCATCTTTGGTGGTCATCTGTATTTATAGACAAAGGGCCCCAATGTGCTGTATATGTCTGTTTCTTTCAAGGGGACCTGCAGCCAAAATTGCCTGTGACCTTTCCCAGGAGCATGGGTAGAAACCTCTTCTTGAGTGAGATAAAGAAATTAGAACTTCATTCTTCCATGGTTTACTCGTAGGAATGCATTTTGGCAAGATGCTAAGAATAAACCAGTTATTGAAAGGGGGATCTGGGAAGTTGACAAGCATGGCTAAGCCCAGCAGGGAAATTTGATGAGGAAATAAGATGCTTTGTAGATCAGTGTGTAGTGATTAGTCTTTTGAATGCTGGGATTATTATATAAGCAAAAAAGGAGGGGGGCACTTATTGTATCTGACAACTACCACTTATAGAGGTATTCTTCGAAGCAATGGGAAACATAATGGTGTATTTGTTTATGAATCTGGAGTGAGACTGCTGCATTTTACACGGGCCAATTAAATGTGATGGAAAAGTACAGACAATGTTTCTTTTTCTTCTTTTCCTGAATTAGAATCACTACAGAAAGAACAGGTAAAAACTTACAGCAAGTATCCTGCCCTATCACTGATATGCTACCTTCAGTCTTTGAGTCTATGCTCATCTTCAAACAAAAAGAGTTATATATTTGAAGTGCAGGCACCACATTTTGTGCACTGTAAACATGTGCAGAGAATAACGAAGCATTCAGAGATCTTTTCACTGCTACTCTGACAGAAATTGCTTGTCATCATTACGCAAAAATAGATAAACTAGGAAAAGCAAGTAGTAGAAAAATCAACTAAGTTAACTTCCAAAACCACCACAAAGAAATGAAAAGTCTGAAAATATTCTGTGATAACAATAGAGAAGCTGAGACTTAAGTAACAGTCATGCTAATTATTTTCCTTTGTTCTGTGAAAACAATGGAGAAGCTGAGACTTAAGTAACAGTTGTGCTAATTATTTTCCTTTGGTCTGTGAAAGCAATGGAGAAGCTGAGACTTTAGTAACAGTTGTGCTAATTATTTTCCTTCTTCCTAAGCAACTTGTTTTAAAAACTATGGTCTCCTGTGGTGGGCTTACACCACTTAAGAGTTTGGGATTTACCCCCCAAAGGTTAACTACCACACTACTCACAATTTGGAAGTAAAATGAAACTATTATTTACAAAGCAGGCTATATGTAAAAGGTAATAAACATATACAAATATATATTTTATATATACTATATATATAGATTTATATATACAAATATATAGATATTATTTTTACAAGGTATAGTAATGACAAGACAAGGGGCAATAAGTTTAAACTGGCAGAGGGGNCAAGGCCAGGTTGGATGAGGCCTTGAGTGACCTGTACTAGTGGGAGGTGTCCCTGCCTATGGCAGGGGGTTGGAACTAGATGATCCTTGAGGTCCCTTCCAACCTTACCATTCTATGATTCTATGATTTTATATATACATTTACAACTAGACAATAGTCCAGATAACTCCTCTGGACAAAACCAGAGCCACCCTGGACAAAAGTCCAAAGGGCTGTCACCAGCTAAGACAGTATTATCTCTTCCCTACTCCCAGTCTTACCAATAGCCCAAACAAATGATCGTCACAGAGCAGGCAAGGGCAGAAGGGAGAAACAGTGGGAAAAACAAGCAAGCAAGAGAGAAAGAACACTCTGAACCTCAGGTTATATAGAAAAATAACAAACAAAATCACAGAATCAGTCAGGTTGGAAAAGACCTTCGAGATCATCAAGTCCAACCTATCACCCAACACCATTTGATCAACTAAACTGTGGCATCAAGTGCCACGTCCAGTCTCTTTTTTAAACACTTCCAGGGATGGGAACTCCACCACCTCCTTGAGCAGCTCATTCCAATCCCAATCACTCTTTCTGCAAAGAACTTCTTCCTAACATCCAGCCTAAACCTGCTCCAGCCTAGTTTGAGACTGTGTCCCCTTGTTGCCTGAGAGAAGAGACCAACCCCTACCTGGCCACAACCTCCTTTCAGGTAGATGTAGACAGTGAGAAGGTCCCCTCTGAGGCTCCTCTTCTCCAAGCTAAACTAATGCGGGTCCAGAGGAGGGCCATGAAGATGATCAGAGGGATGGAGCAGCTCTCCTATGAGGACAGGCTGAGAGAGTTGGGGCTCTGCAGCCTGGAGAAGAGAAGGCTTCCAGGAGACCTTATAGTAGCCTCCCAGTATGTGAAGGGGGCCTACAAGAAGGCTAGGGAGGAATTATTTACAAGGTCTTGCAATGACAGGACTAGGGGCAATGGGTTTAAACTGGCAGAGGGAAGATTTAGACTGGATGTTAGGAGGAAGTTCTTTCTAGTGAGGGTGCTGAGGCACTGGCACAGGTTGCCCAGGGAGGTTGTGGCTGCTCCCTCCCTGGAGGTGTTCAAGGCCAGGTTAGATGAGGCCTTGAGTGACCTGTACTAGTGGGAGGTGTCCCTGCCTATGGCAGGGGATTGGAACTAGATGATCCTTGAGGTCCCTTCTAACCATACCATTCCATGATTCTATGATTCTATAATGAAATGAGATAAATATATCTCTTATGTTCTGTTCAGGCCCTTTTGGGACATACTGCCGAATTCTCTCGAAAACTTTACAGACAGCTTACAATGAAGACCCCAGTCTTAAACTGCAACATCTGCACGTTTTAAAAACTGAATGAGCACCCATAAATATAATTTCTCCCCACAAACCTTCTTATTCCATCTTCACATGCAAACAAAAGAAACTTTTAAACATACTTGGACTGTTGGACGTAGATTCCACTAATAAACACCATGACTGTGTGTGACTGTGTGAAAAGAGGGGGGAAAGTGAGGCAACACATTCTACTTCAGATAAAACTTCGGAGTATTTTACAGAAGTTCTTCACACATGACACATAACACATGACATTATCCACACTGAAAATGCTTAGGGGAATAGAAAGGGTCATTTATAAGCTTGTCTGAATAGTCTGGAGGTTTGATTCAGAATAACCTATTGGCAGAGTTATTTGATTATCCCGGACATTATTACGCATTTTTGTTTAGTTTTCTGCACCGTAGCTAATAAGTTGGCTAAGACCACCTGGAGCTAGCTGGAGATCAGAGTATTTCCAGCCCTGTCTGCAGGGCCCTTTCCCTTATGGACAGACTAATTTGTGTGCAAGCAAGATTTATCATGAGCCTGTGCTTCTCTCTCTCATGGGGACATTATCTCAGGAAGTGTTATTCTAAGTAGCAATTCCCCAGTTCAAGTGAAAACACTTAGGGAGTTAGCTTATTGAAGGGAAAGCTGAAGTATGTTTATGAATGTTTACACATAGATGCACATACTTCTACATGCTATGGGATATAACACCACCTGGACTGAGGCCAGATCTCACTGTTTATATACACAGAATGTATGGCCTCATTTTGTCCAGTTTTGGTGGTTTTTTTTTTTTTTTCTGAATTGCAGGGATAATCTAAGTGTAAATGAGGCCCTGCCTGAGTTACAGCTTTATTGAATTAGTCACAGGGACAAGTATTTAGTTATGGTAACGTTTTATAGGTGGAACTTCCAATTAGAAAAGAAAAGATACTTATTTCCCAAAATTCACTGTGGAATTTGTATATTAAGTACAATGTGTGTTTCTAGCATACCCTATTGTGTGGAAGCTGTATGATGATGCCTGCATGAGCCTTGGGTTCAATTACCCCACCATTATTTTTGGAGCTGTCTGAAGAGGCTGGATTCAATGGCAACTTCAAGCCTTCTCATCATGTTTGTTGGTTTCTCAGGAGGTAGGTTCTGGGATAAAGTTCTAAGACAGTCTGTGGTCCTCAGCCCTGTAGATAAGCTACTGCTAAGCAGAAGGAATTGGAAGATAGTGATCTGTACAAGAAGTAAGGTGACAGTAATTAGTGCCCTTCTCTTTCTCAGTATTAGGATACCTGAAGGGATCCTACAGGAAGACTGGAGAGGACCTTTTCATGAGGGTGTCCAGAGACAGGACAAGGGAGAACAGTTTTAAGCTGAGACAGAGTAGGTTTACCTATGATCTTAGGAGGAAGAAGTTCTTCAGTATGAGAGTGGTGGGATTCTGGAATAGGCTGCCCAGGGAGGTTGTGGATGCCTCCTCCCTGACAGTGTTCAAGGCCAGGTTGGATGAGGCCTTGAGCACCTGAGTCTAGTTCAGAAGCATCCCTGCCCATGGTGGGGAAGTTGGAGTAGATGATCTCTAAGGTCCTTTCCAACCTAAGCCATTCTATGACTTAAGAGTATCTTCAGTGCTAGCTGCCACTGGTGACCCTGTTATTGCTCATTAAGCAGCAGTTGGCTGACTACTACTGAGAAAGTCCTTGGGTTTTGTTGGAGTGTCACATGAATTTTAGTTAGCTTAGTTCTGGTACCAGTGCTGGGTTTGTTTTTATGCTAAATGTTGTTAGGTAAGTTTTAATAGGATAGAGAACCTGTTGCTCACCTACATAGAATCTGCGTGGACATCATGGCATTCCATTTCTCCTGCAATTTCCCTTCATCTTTAGTCTACTCTAACCTTTATTGTGCAACTTTTTCATGTTTATCATGGTTTCCTCAGACAAATACTCCTACTTTGCTAGAGAATTGTTAGAAATTTTTAGAGCACTTGCCACAATCTGTTTACTCACTGTGTGATTTTAGGTAAGGAAAAATCCACTTCTAGTAGTACTACTGTCACCCTGAACATCTGATTTGTTGTCCTTATCTGCTGATAAATATTTTGATCCTTTTTGTTCTAGCTGAGGATCCATATAGGGGACTTAAGATGATGTCACAGAATCTCAGAATCACAGAATTGTCAGGGTTGGAAGTGACCTTAAAGATCATCCAGTTCCACCCCCGCTGCCATGGGCAAGGACACCTTACACTAGATCAGGTTGCTCAGAGATACATCCAGCCTGGCCTTAAAGACCTCCAGGGATGAGGCTTCCACCACCTCTCCAGTGGTCTCACCACCCTCATGCTGAAGAACTTTTTCCTTACATCCATCCTGAATCTACCCACTTCTAGTTTTGCTCCATTCTCCTTAGTCCTATCACTACCTGACATCTCAAAAGTCCCTCAGCTTCCTTTTAGGCCCTCTTCAGATACTGGAAGGCCACAATAAGGTCTCCTCAGAGCCTTCTTCAGACTGAATAGTCCCAACTCTCTCAGCCTTCTTCAACCTGCTGGCCACACTTCTCTTGAATCCAGTCATCCACATAGTTCTTTCTATGTGATATGTGGCTTTTTTTTTCTCCCTGTAATGTTGATACTGCATAGAAATGCCTAGGGAATATTAATCTTATTTCTTCCCTCCTCCTCTTTTCCTCAGAGACACATCCAGCCTGGCCTTAAAGACTTCCAGGGATGAGGCTTCATCCACCTCCCTGTTCCAGTGTCTCACCACCCTCCTGCTGAAGAACTTCTTCCTAACATCCAATCTGAAATCTACTCACTTCTAGTTTTGCTCCATTCCCCCTACTTCTATCACTATCTCACATCCCAAAAGTCCCTCAGCAGCTTTCTTGTAGGCCCCCTTCAGATACTGGAAGGCCACAATAAAGTTTCCTCAGAGCCTTCTCTTCTCCAGACTGAACAGCCCCAACTCTCTCAGTGTGTCTCCGCAGGAGGGGTGTCCATGATTTACAACCAGTGTTTTAGCCTTGTGATTCCTGGTGCAGAGTGCAAAGAGTGCCTTTGAATTGGATTCTATCATCATTTTAAAGCTGTTGTTTTTCTTGTCTTACCATCACAGCTGGAAAACCTGGAGGCTGTCTAGATCCAAGGCTTTTCACAAACATCTTTGATATGAATCTTTCATGACTCTTCTCCACTTGTGTTAGACTGAATAGTGAATGCAAAGACAGTCTCTTCAGATAGTGACTCACAGGAATGCACCATGCAATCCACACAAAGGAAATTTAATACCCTAGCAGCTAATTAAAAAAGCATTACCTTCCACCAGTGCTGACCTCCAGCCACGCAGAGGATAAAGATGGGTGTCTGTCAATCAAGTTTACCTAACAAACCCTGGCACAATATTATGATGAATGGACAGATCTAAAAAAGGGTGGTATTGCTCAGAACTCTAAGGTACTCTTAATACCACATTTAAAGGAGCAGAAGGCCTCACCAGTAATTTGAAACCTCAGCCTGCATGCTGGGGATATACCAGTGCTAAATTTGCCAAGTACTACAGACACCAGGCATGCAATTTGTAGAAGAACCATTGTATCACAGTATCACAGTATAAGCAAGATTGGAAGAGACCTCAAAGATCATCAAGTCCAACCCATTACCACGGACCTCAAGACTAGACCATGGCACCAAGTGCCACGTCCAAACCTGCCTTGAACACCTCCAGGGACGGTGACTCCGCCACCTCCCTGGGCAGCCCATTCCAGTGGGGAATGACTCTCTCAGTGAAGAACTTTCTCCTCACCTCGAGCCTAAACCTCCCCGGGCACAGCTTGAGACTGTGTCCTCTTGTTCTGGTGCTGGTTGCCTGAGAGAAGAAAGCAACCTCCTGCTGGCCACAACCACCCTTCAGGTAGTTGTAGACAGCAAGAAGGTCTCCCCTGAGCCTCCTCTTCACCAGGCTAAACAATCCCAGCTCCCTCAGCCTCTCCTCATAGGGCTTGTGCTCGAGGCCTCTCACCAGCCTCGTTGCCCTTCTCTGGACAGGTTCAAGTACCTCAATGTCCCTCTTAAATTGAGGGGCCCAGAACTGGACACAGTACTCAAGGTGTGGCCTAAGCAGTGCAGAGTACAGGGGGAGAATGACCTCCCTGCTCCTGCTGGCCACACTATTCCTGATGTAGACCTCCGTGTGGATTTTGAAACACCCAGCACTAGGATGGTCAAACCACAACAGTACTTACAGACATCTTAAAGTCTGAATGCTGCTATTTCACAGTCTCTAATCATTTCAACAGCAGAGTAACACTGAATTTTTAAGTGTCTTTTTGTTTATAATAAGTATAGGAACTTTGCAACTGCTGATGTTGGCTCACTCTCCATTTCTACTTTATCATTACTTAAGAAAAAATCACCTGCCATGTCCTCTGTAGATACAGAATCCATCCACACTGTTGTCACTGTGCATTTAATTACTTTTATCTCCTGCCCATCTATTTTAAAATATCTATTTTTATCATGCAGTGTTTTGCCTCAGAGTTCTGTGACAACCTTGTCACAAAGACCTTTGATACAGTGAGGAATGGCTTTTTAAAAAGTACCTTTTGCATTAGTTGAACCAATTGAGAGGTGAGAGGGTAAGCTCCTAGTCATTTATATCAGTTCCACAGTACTTATCTGAACAGACATCGAAGAGTCTGGGTTAAAATATGATTTAGTCATGCATCAGCAAAAATGTGAGAAGCAATCACCTGAATTTTGTCCCCATGAGACCTCTTTTCTCCACACAAGTGCATTTGCTGTGCATGTAAGATAGTGTAAAGGGATCCTACTGTAAGTGACAGTGGGATAGCAAGGCATTTTATGGTGGCTCATCAACCTGTTTCCAGATATTTCCTCTCCTGAGTTCCCTTTTACATTGCTCAATTCAGACTGGAACACAAAACCTCATGATTCAGAACAATTTGTGCTATTAGGACATGAAAATGTTTGAGTCACACAGGTCTAGAAGTGTGTGGGCTGAGGCAAGGACTATAGCATAGAGGGAGAGGGGACCTGGAGAGCAGGATGTCTCTCCTTGCCTTGGCCACTCATGGCAAACTTCTGTGGAACTTCTACTGGAAAAGTGACTGCTCTTTGTCCTTCTTTCCTCTTTCCCCCCACTGAGCAGGGAGTCCACCTCAATTTGTTCATACTCAAGGAGTGGCCTTACTTTGTATGGAATGGATACCTGAAGCATAAAATGAGCAGCTGTAGCTGTTACTCAAGAAATCACATGCAGTGTCTTGAAACAGAGGCTCAATGGGAAACCAATCACATCCTGTGAGGGAGAAAAAGACAATAAGCTCCATATTACAATGAAAATGAGTAAATCTTTCCATTGTATCCTTGTGTTTTAAAGACTCGATGCATAGATCTTTGGAGAGCATTGTATTCTCTTTAATGAAGACAATGCAAACTGTGTTAAAAGGAAATACTTGATTCACTAAGGTCAAGTGCCAGGTCCTGCACTTGGGTCACAACCACCTCATGCAGTGCTACAGGCCTGGGGAAGACTGACTGGAAAACTGCCTGGTGGAAAAGGATCTGGGGGTATCGGTCGACACCCAGTTGAATATGAGCCAGCAGTGTGCTCAGGTGGCCAAGAAGGGCAACAGATTCCTGGCCTATATCAGAAACAGTGTGGCCAGCAGGATTAGGGAAGTGATTGTGCCCTATACTTGGCACTTTTGAGGTCTCACTTTGAATACTGTGTTCAGTTTTGGGTCCCTCTCTACAAGAAGGACATTGAGTTGCTGGAGTGTGTCCAGAGAAGGGCAATGAAGCTGGTGAAGAGCCTAGAGAGTAAGTCTTACCAGAAGCAACTGAATGAACTGGGGTTGTTAATCTGGAGAAGAGGAGGTTGAGGGGAGACTTACCACTCTCTACAACTACCTGAAAAGAGGTGTTGGTCTCTTCTCCCAGATCAAGCCATAGGACAAGAAGAAATGTCTTCAAGTTGTGCCAGGAGAAGTTCAGGTTGGATATTAGTAAAAATGTCTTCACCAAAAGGGTCCTAAACAACTGGGACAGGCAGCCCAAGGAGGATTGGTGCTTAGGAGCATGGCTTAGTGATGAATTTGGTAGTGCTAGGTTTAAGGTTGGACTTGATGATCTTAGAGGTCTTTTCCAACCTAAACAATTCTATGATCCTATAATTCCATCACTGTGGGTCTGTGTGTTTGGGATCAGATAATATTAGACTGGTGCTTGGTGTGTTAGAGGATAATGAATGGAGAAGCAAGGCATGCTGAACTCAGAAGGGTGAAGGAGATGCAATTGCCACCAATGTAAAGCCTGACAAAAGCTAACTTGCTGAATGAATTTTCAAGGTAAGGTGCTGCCCCTGTTGAGGTTCTCGGTCTCCAGGATACAGCAGAGATGACTACCACTGGAAGATGATAGTTAATGGTAGCTCAAGCAGGTGAATGCCAAGCCAGGAGTAACCAGAAATCACAGTGCATGGAGTAGGTGGCATCTAAAACCTCAAAGCAGGTACACAGGTCACTACTTCTCTCTCCAGTCACACAACTTTCTGTTGCCTGAATGAAATTGTGCCAGATAAAATGTTCCATGTAAGAGCAGGATGAGAGTTGAGGGGAAGAGGCAGTAAAAATAAGTCAGCTTTTCTTCAGCTATTCTTCAGGCAAAGCATACATTAACATATACTTACATGGCCTTCTCTTTGCCCAATATGTTGTCCCATACTTTGGAAAAAAGGGTTGGAAACATAGTAGAGATGTGGTTCTTTGTCTCAGCAGTGTGTTGCCTTTTGACATCCTCACAAAAATCTCCCCAAATGATGGCATCTTGCAGACCTTTGACTCACTGCTTTTTGCACATGCTCAGCTATGGACTCTTAAATTTTCCCAGTTGCATGTCCAGAATATTCCAGTTGCTCTGAGCATGCTCCAGGACTGTCTCTGCAATTGCAGCTGTGGGTTCCTGTCTTGGATACAGTTTCATGATCAGCATAATTTGATCTAACTGTGAACTGCTACCTAAAAGGGATTGGCCCCATTTTCTCTCAGATCTCTAACTTCATTTTATGAACTCTCCTTCTGCATCAGATCTAGCAAGTGTACAATTATGGAACAGCTCATGGGGAATGATTTTTTTAAAATCTTGCTGTTTTTTTTCTTTCCTCTGTTTTTCAAGGTCTGTGCCAGTTCCAAGAACAGTCTCCAAGGGAAATATGCCTGACCCCAGTTTCCTCTCCTTGACTGCCCTGCTCGGGTATGCACTGCACGGGAGGAAAGATTTGCTTACTAGGATGTAGCAAGGGCATGAGCCAGAGCTGTTGTAACATATACAGGCAGTTGTAACATACACATAGTGAAATAATACATACAAACCCTTGTGCTATGTAAAAGACAGCAGTACACAATGCCCAGGGTATTGAATCTGCAGATGCTTGTCTAGTACCTAAGCTGTTTGGGCATACAATGTCATACCTGTCTGTATGCAAGCATTTTGGTGGCCAGCAGTAAAAAGGAAGAATTCAAGCATTATTATTAATTCACCATCAGATACCTGAAAAACAGCAGTTAGTTTACAGGCATCTCAGACAAGCAGATCCTCCATGAAGAGCTCACACATTCAATGTAACAAGTATGGGAACTATATCTGTTGTTCTATGCAGGGTAAGAGAAATGTAGTTTATGGTGCTGAAGGAGCCACTCTCTCCATGGGACAGGGTTCTGGTTAGTTATGTCTATTTTCTTTTGGTGTTCATCATCTAGACAAGCCAAATAAAACAAGGTTCCTTTACTTGAAACTGAAACAAGGTGCATCAGTGATCTCCTGTTTCCTTGCAGATGCACCACGCTTCCCATGCTGCCCTCTGCTCAGGGGCTGGTGGATGCCAGAAGCCACCTTGCTAGTGGTAGAGATATTCACATAATCACAGAATCAAACATTCAGGTTGAAAAAGACCCTCAGGATCACCAAGTCTAACTGATAACCCTGCTCTACAAGATTTGCTCTAAACCATATCCCCAAGCACTTTTAAACACATCCAGGGGCAGTGACTCAACCACCTCCCTGGGCAGTCTATTCCAAGGCCTGACCACTCTTGCTGGGAAAAGATGTTTTTTCCTAATGTCCAGTCTAAACCTACCCAGTGGCATCTTGAGGCCATTGCCTCTTGTTCTATAACTAATTACCTGTGAGAAGAGACCAGCACCAACCTCTCCACAACATCCTTTCAGGTAACTGCAAAGAGCAATGAGGTCTCCCCTCAGCCTCCTCTTTTTTAGACTGATTCCAAAGCTCTGTTTTAACATGAAGTTCTCAGAGGTGAAAGCAGTGCTTTACCTGCTAACTGCTGTCTGTTGCATTAAAACAAAAGAGTAGCTAATAACTCTTCTATAATACTCTTGAATTTGTACATGTAAATTCATCTACTCACCACAAACTTTTATAGCAAATGTCTCCCAGAGGATGACATTAACTTCTAGCAAAATGACCATCATCCCTCAAAGATCTCAGGAGGTCCCTTTCAACCTCTAAGGTTCTGTGATTCAGCGACCAGGAGAAGTAGCTTTTAGTTGTTTTCTACATATACAGAACACAGTCATGGGGAAATAATGCACAGACATGCACAAACCCCAAAGGTGCTACAAGAAATATGGCTTTCAATATATTACCTAATCCAATTCAGAGGAACTCTCTGAGTACAAAGGCTGAGCTGGTGTGATGTGATTCGAGCATATGGATATAGAGAAATGCTAAAATAAATGGAATTAGGTAGCATATTTATGTTCCACTCTACCCAGAGCACAACACTGTTATCATTTTATCAGGATCCCCTGACATTCCTGATGAAGTGTGAGCAGATTGACTCACCAAAGCCACAGCCCAAATGAGCCTCTCTTCTCTGATGTTCATAGATGGCTTGTGAAACTTTCCAGTTGGTGCTGAGATGTCCTCTGGGAATACTACAATGAGTTCAGGAAGCCTTTTCCTTCTTTCTTTCTTCCTTTTCCTCTTTCTTTACCATGATGTCTTATTTTATAGCAGAGGGAACTAAATTGCACTGTGGGAAATATGAACCTGTAATAAATGCGAGGGTTAAAAACAAAGGAAAAATAACCACCCAGATTTTTCCAGGTCTGACCCATCATTAACAGCAGGGAATTTGGGATCATTCAAATTACATGCTCAATTTTTTGGAAGGGGAAAATGGAACACTTCAAGTGTTAAATCCTTTGTCACAATAGAGCTTCCCTCAAGTCTTCACTCTGTTATAAATGAGACCTACTTCATTGCTATTTGATAGCTCAACAAGATATTTCTCAGTGTTACCAGATGATTGCAGCCTTTGTAGCTGTTCCTAATATCTGCTAGTGAGAAGTAATTTATTAAACTTCAGGAGCATGGGGAAAAGAAAAAGACGTTTTGAAAAAGATAATATATAAGGGATTTAGCTTTACCTTCTTCAGTCTGTGAGTTCAGTGTCTCACTATCACTCCTTTGTGGTACACCAAAACCTCACTCATGCTGAAAACAACTGCAAAAATAGACCACCAGCACCAAATACAGTCAGAGCTAAGAGCAATATCCATGCCATAGGCTTGGGTAGGCTCATCAAAAGATGGCACAGCATCTGGCACATGAATGGAACCTATTTAGTCTTTAAACAAGGATACCCATCTATGCCAATGTAGCTTCTGTCTTCATAGGCCAAGTGTAAGGTCCTGCACCTGGCTAGACACAATCCAAAGCACAAATACAGGCTGGGTAGTGAATGGCTGAGAGCAGCCCTGAGGAAAAGGACCTGGGGGTCTGGGTTGATGAAAAGCTCAACATGAGCCTGCAGTGTACGCATGCAGCCCAGANGAAATATATTGTAACCAGATCATCCAATATTGTTGGCTTTTCTGTTGTTTTTTTTTTTTTTTTTCAATGCAGATGTGACCCAAAGGACAAATGTAGTTGACAAAGACCGAATCAACACTTCTGTATAACAGCGGAGAGAAAAGTCACTCTCATTCTAAAGTAATGTAAACAGATCTTGAAGGCATCATTTTTTGGTCTTGAGGGTTTTTTTTTTCCTTCTTTTTTTTTTTTTCCTTCTTTTTTTTTTTTTTTCTTTCTATTTTTTTTTTCCCTAAGTACCAGGGTGAGTTTAATTTGCCAGCTGTTCGTTTCTGTCAGTAATTCATAAGTAAAGCAAAGAAAACACTTTTCAGGAATGCTTCTCTGCCTAAATAATAAACCATTATTGTAACTCAGAAGGGTCTCAGGAAGGACAAGGTAAAATAAGCTCCTAAGCTGTAAAATGCTACCTAACAATCAAATAATGAACTTTGCTCCTCACATCCAAGATATGCCAAGGGTGTGATGAAAAACTGGTAGAGTGATTTTTTAGTCTACTGAGACACAAACTCTTGTTTCTGAATTTCTTCTGTAGTTATGGTTACTATCCCTAGCTAGGGAAATAGGCAGTTTTCCTTCCTCTTCTGCTTTTGGTGCAAGTGATTTTCAAGGGGAAGCCTAAACTAATGAATCTTCACCACTATCCACTCTATGAAATAAAAATTTTAAAAGTTCTTATTTTTAAGTATTTGTCAAAAAAGCAAGTAACAAAGTAGTTGCCAATACCTTGTTGATATATATATCTCCATGTTATTTTTTATATATATAGATATATATACATAACATGACTTCAGCAGGTTACAGAACCTGAAGACCAGCTAAGCTATTTATTAAAGCAATGACAGAACCTCTTGGGGACTGCTGTTACTTTTTTGCAGAGTTACCTCCTTGTCCCTTTTGCTTCAATCTTCTGAAAAGCTGAACTGTGAATCATTTCTGTGTATGGTTACCTAAACTTCACAGTCCAACTTGCCTTGACAGCTCTCATAGTCCAAGAGGAGTTATTCTCTTCTCTGAGATGAGGGTCAGGAACTGCAGAAAAGGAGAGGAGTGATGATTCTGCAGGCTGGCACTGGCTCTGTGCCACCCACCTGAGACTAAGGCCTGTGACATGACTCCCACCATGGTGACTGACCTGCCCCAGCAGCTTCTATGCCTCCTCCTATGGGAGATGTGATTTGAGCTGGAGCTAATCCTCCCCCACTCTTTTAAGCAGTCAGATCATTGGAGGGTTTGGGCCATGTAAAACACTCCAGAGCTGCAGCAGATTTCCAGTCCCAGCTGTAGTATTTGCCTTTCAATTCGGGGTGGTTTTCAGCCCAGAGGATGCCAGGGAGTTTGTGTGCCAGGACAGAGCTGCCCAGGGCCAGGCTTTCGTGCTCCCAGTTGCACAGTGACAGTGAGTCAAGGCATTCAGCGTTTCCTTCGGCAGAAAAAGCAGGGCCTCAGCACTCATTCACAAGAATGCTGTAAGTCCTGCTGGTGTGAGCAAAGCCCCCTTCCTGTGTCATCTGGAATGCCAGACTGGCAGTGGGTTGGTCTCATACTCGCAAGGAAGGCTGTAAGAGAAGTTCATCTGCTGCACCTGTTAGAAAAAAAGTCCTGAAGACAAGCAAAGTTGTTGGAACAATCCCTCATGACACAGTCAGTGGCACTTCAGGAATGATCTTGTATGCCAGCCAGACTCCAGCTTCCCTGATTCCTCAAAGTCTTGTCATGGCTTGTACATGCCACATGGCACTGAACAAGAAAAACTGAGACCACTGATCAGCCTGCTCTAAAGAATGGATTCAGGGCACTGAGAATCAACTTTCCTTTTCTTGGCTTGCTTATTTGCTTGTTTCTTTAAGGCTGGTTTCCTTCTCTTCCTCATCCTTCTCCACACCTTCACTATGTTTTCAGGCAACTTGACAGAGTTTGTGACTCTACTAATTAATTTATGGTTAGACTGCAACCCTTATTCTGTGAGGGGAAAGGCCAGCACACATAAGGAAAAAGCAAGGGATCAAATGGTTTCAGGGCTACCTGAAGCTATAGAGGCTCTAAGTGTGAGCAGAAGATCATTTCCCACTCTGCTGCACTGAATCCCTGCCTGTTCCTACCCTAGAGGAATGAGGTGCAGCCTTCCAGGGTGGCTGATGATTCATATGGTGATATATGTATTTGTGCAGGCAAAGAAGGGACCTCTGGAGACTCTTATTCCACACCAGGCATTGTGTATAAATTGCCTTTTCCGTGATTAGTTTCAGTAAAGAACTGGCCTAAACCCAAACATGTATGCATTTTATGCCAGTGAAATCCAGCTCTCCATCTTTCTCTTTAACACCTTTTTATGATAGTTCTAACTTACATGCATTGGCATAAAGCACTTCATTCCATTGTGGAGTAAATCCTTCCCTCCATGTTCTTTGCCCAGAGTGATTGCTGTGCCCTGAACAGATCCTCACTGCTCACTTGCAGGGGGAAGGGCTACACATTTATAGCCACTTACCACTTTAGTGCCCAAAGTTAAACTATCTGGAAAACACACAAGTAAGACTTGGGGTTAGGAAATGGAAGAGTTGGACCACATTACCGAGTGCTTAAAAAAATTCAGCACTGAGGGCAGCGTGATCAGAAACCACTTTTCCCTGAGTCCTCATGAAGTAATGTCAAGACAGTGTCTAACTTTAAAGACTAAGAGGAACGTGAACTTACCTAACCATCAGGTTGAAACATGCTGAAATTCGGGCAAATTCAAGTCCTACAGGTAATTCAGACTAATGACAGGTTGAGAATTATAAATTCAAGGCAACACAGTCTGGCAGGAGGCTCTGAGGGAAACATGGCAATGCCAGAATCTTGAGGACATAACACGTGGCTCAACTAGCAGCTGTCCCACATGG
Organism: Ramphastos sulfuratus; assembly: GCA_013399055.1. Lineage (NCBI taxonomy): Eukaryota > Metazoa > Chordata > Aves > Piciformes > Ramphastidae > Ramphastos > Ramphastos sulfuratus. The sequence continues at coordinate 20,053 of WBNM01026771.1, forward strand.
TGGAGTAAAAGGAAGCAAAACATGTAAACAAGGGAGAGGTTCAACAGGAAAGCATCCAACAGATGAAAACAGCAAACATGAAGCAAATCCCAACTAAAGAAATCTCTGCAAAGAGCAGGAGAGGTTGGCCTGAAGAGCAGAATGAATGATGGTCCTGACATTAACAAGCCATGCTAGGACAGCAGTAAAACCATATGCCTGTAAAGAACTATGGCCTAATTGCTCCTTACTGCCCCACAAGTCAGCATATGGTGGCTCAAAAAGCAAAGCAACAAAGAAAACTGATAATGCCAAGGATGTAGGAACTCGTATGGGATTTCAAAGGTGAACTACCTACCAGAAGGAGGAGTCTGAAGGAAGCAGGAAGATATCAGTCTGAACATGTATTGCCAAAATGCCGTGAGTACACATACACAATATCTCTTAAAATAATTATTCTAAGAACAAGAGAGTTTATTTTTAGAAACTTTGAGTCTTCTTGTTTTGTTGTCCTGAATTTAGTTACTGAAGGCAGATCATACAGTGTAGATGTAAAGCCTGCTTTGACACACTGATTACTTGACTGGCTCTATGTGTGCTGTCTGTCACAAAAACTTAACATTTCTTAATTAAAGCACATGCCCTCCAGGCATGATATGTATCAACCACTCACATGACAGCTGCAAGGGATTTTTATTGCAGTGACAGTCACAAGGAAGGACATTCAGAATGGTTTGACACAACTACATTAATTTCTAAGTATGTTGGCTGCTTGCTGATGTGTGAGTAATGCAAATGTTTTACTTAGTGGGCTGAGCTCGACAAGACCTGACTTTCCTGCCAGACATGGCAGGACATGAGATGTTTTGGCTTTGAGTTCTGAAGTTGCACCTCTTCTGTATCACAGAATTTTGTGAGTTAGACAAAAGTATTTCTGGATCAGGAAGAAAGCAGAAATATTTTTACCTGGCTAAAAGTACCAGCATGCTAATTGCAAAGCATCAACGTACTATCACCTGTAGTAGCCAGATACTCTTCAAAACTGAAGTTTTGCACATGTGAAACTGCTACACACTGGGTCAGTAATTAGCTGCTTTTCAGAATCTTCCATGGTTTATTCCCTTATCATTTCTTTGCTGTTGATCTCTTAGTGAGAAGTAATTGCAAACATGAAATGAGAAACACTATTAGACCATAAATATCAAAATACCTGTTAGAGTAATTAAGAGAAGATACAGCTCTAGTATCTTCTAGTATGAAGAGAGTCTGTGAACACAATCTATCACATCATCAAAATGCCCACAGTGTTAGCCTGTCCTGTTGGCAGAGGGGAAGAAATGCTGAAGCAGGCAATCCACATTTGCTGATTGATGCCTTCCCTTGTCGCATCAGAAAGCTGGAAGGTGTGATCCATGGAGAAAGAGTAGTGCATGCTAACCATCTTCGGATGCTGCATGGACCTATCTACCAAACAGAAGGTGAGGTCACTGCGAATGTGATGCTCACTTCTGCTTGCCCAGTCACCTCTTCCTTGAGTTAGCCTATTCTCAATGGGTTCTGAATTTTGCCTCTGTCCCATGAAGGCATGAAAATATCTTGGACAGACCCCATCTGGAGTACTGTGTGCAGTTCTGGAGCTCCTAGCACAGGAAGGACAGGGAACTGTTGGAGTAGGTTCAGAGGAGGGCCACGAAGATGATCAGAGGGATGGAGCAGCTCTCTTATGAGGACAGGCTACAAGAGTTGGGGCTCTGCAGCCTGGAGAAGAGAAGGCTTCAAGGAGACCTTATAGTAGCCTTCCAGTATCTGAAGGGGACCTACAGGAAGGCTGGGGAGGGACTATTTACAAGGTCTTGCAATGACAGGACAAGGAGCAATGGGTTTAAACTGGCAGAAGGGAGATTTAGACTGGATGTTAGGAGGAAGTTCTTTCCAGTGAGGGTGGTGAGACACTGGAACAGGTTGCCCAGGGAGGTTGTGGCTGCTCCCTCCCTGGAGGTGTTCAAGGCCAGGTTGGACAAGGCCTTGAGTGACCTGTACTAGTGGGAGGTGTCCCTGCCTATGTCAGGGGGTTGGAACTAGATGATCCTTGAGGTCTCCTTCCAACCTTACCATTCTATGATTCTATGATTCTGGCCAGGAATTGGTTAAAACTCCACCCCAAAGAAACACCACTCTCCTGCTACTGACTGGGAGGGTGCACTAGAACTGATGTTCTAGAAATAGCAACAAGTTGGAGTTGCCTGAGATTTGTCTTTTGGAGCTGATCATCAAGAAGGTTGCTGCTAAAGCTCTGGGGTTTGGTCACTCATATGTCACAAGTGCTGTAGTGTGATTCAGACTGGCTGCAGGCTCAGCGATGCAGAGCACACCTCTCAGCCCCTAATCACTGCTGTCCTTAGCACATGTACAAAGGGGTTAACAAAGGGTCTGAGGAGCAGCCATGGTGTGGATCATTGCAAATCCTCTCCTGAACCACTCAGTACAGACCCTCCGCTTTCCTGAAGGAATGGCTTCTGCATGCTTGTGTCCACATTCAGAAAGAAACAAAACACTCAAACACTCTCTTTGAGAAGGTAATAACTGAAAGTGGGAACTCGGAACTGAGTCCTGAAGTCCGTGACAAAGAAATCCGTGTTACCTTCTGCTTCATTTCCATGCTTGCTAGGCTTGTCTTTTCCTTGGTTTTGAAGGATTAGGTCAATGATGGCTAAGTACTTTACAGGGTGCTTTAAGTGAAAGGCTGAATGAGGCTAACCATAGTGGGTGCCTTATTCCACAGGTAGTAATTCTGGTATTTTAAAGACAGTCCAAAAAAGCACACTATAAATTGACCAGTTATCGACATAGTCATATTAGCACTGGCAAAAGATTAATTTCCTATGCATCTTCCAGACTGTGAAAATTACCTGCTTAATGAACAAAGTACTAATGACGTGGATGGATACTAGCTGATGGTTTCCAATCCCCTTAGAGTCCTACCCTGGGCTATACTTGCCTGCTTCTGTTGGAGGGGAAAAGAACACAATGGTGCTTTTATTCTTTCTTACTCTTTTCATCTGAAATTCCCTAAAAATTTCTCCTTCACATTTTTACTTCTGTTCTAAAGTAGACTTGAATGTGCCACAGAACTGTGTTGTGTAAGAAAAGCAGAATCCCCTGAGATGGTGAAGTGAGAGGTGTGGAGGACGAGGAGATATCTGGATCAGGCCTTCCTCCATTGTTCTGCTTTTCCTCACAGGCTTTCTTGAGAGGCTTCTTTTAATGTCTTGCCCCCAGGTAGCTTTTCAGCACATCAGCTCTCCTGTGCTGGGAGTGCTTCATAACATCTGTTTCAGATTTGTTGCTCCTTTGTTCCTATTTATGTCCCTTCTCAACCATTATTGTTTCTAGGCCAAAAATATTAAATTGTAGAGAAAATATCCAGATAGGCTAAGATTGATGCATGCGTGAGGTAAATTTTATTTTAATTGTTGTTTTCTACCATATTAAGCACAGAAGCTCAGCTGCTTTGTTGACAGGAGAAGGAAAATTTTTATCTGCCTTCACTTAACAAAACAAAGCCGGTAGAGAGGCTCCATCTTTTATAGAGCAGCTATAGCAGCCAGAGAAACATGAAAAGGTTTTGAGCTCAGAGCCCTCATCACATCACACTTCTACCATCAAATCAACACTACTACAGCAAGATGAACTGATTTAGAAATGAAGCAATTGCTTATTGCAATGAATCTCTTGATTAGTCTAGTCCTTGCAGGATGACAGTGCTATGGGAACTGCACCTTTAGAAAGTCCTGGTACACATCTTTGGGTCTGGTTTTTAGACTATATAGGGGTTGTCATTAGTGCAGGGCTGATCAATGAGCACTCAGATGCTGAATGAAAACACCAGAATTTTTGTTGGCTTCTCATGGTTACTGAATAACAAAACTCACACGTTGATTAAAACAAAATAACTTGGGAATAGAAGTGCTTAGTTGTTACAGTTTATGGAACAATTTAGTCAGTGCAAAACAGGAGCTTAATCTTTACCCAATATGATAAACTATTATAAAGTAAAAATTTTGATACTGTAGCTAACAGATAAATACAGTGTAAAAGAGCCTATATAGTGCAAAGCAAGAAAACAAAATAAATGCATGTGTATGTAACAGATCTTTGCCATTTCTGTTCGTGCTGCCCGTTTATTGTTGGTGATAATTTCTTTTCTCTTCTCCCATTCTCTGTCCTTCATGCATCCATTTCTAGCTCAATGAGCTGTATCTGCCAATATGAGAGGTAGCAGAAGTGGAGGTTGGAACGGCTTTGCTGCTGTTTCCCAGTCCAAGACATTTAACATACCCTAGGACAGCGCAGGGAGGTTCGGTATGTGCCTTACACTTTGGGAAGCAGAGGTCATCTGGCAACAAAGAGAAGTGAGCACCTTGCTGCTTGGAAGATTGCACTGTTTCTTTCCAGTGTAGCATGTCTAGCATTTAAGCTTTTCCCTGACTGCAGACATTGCTCCAAGCCACATCCCATTCAATGGAGTTAGCAGAACCTCTGTGTAACTTATCTGTGGGGCCATTTTTATGTTCCATGCTGGTTGGACATCAATAGCTCTGTACCACAGACACGGTTTTGGCTGGGCCATGGAGTTCAGAGGCAGCCTCCAAAGAAACTTGCTGCATTCTTTGGCAGACAAACTACAGAAGCATATGGCACGAAGTTACTTACTGGATAATATTAAAAATGGTATGAGGCTGTGTGTTTTAGCTGAGCAACTATATTGCTGCTCATTAAACACTTCAGAAATGTCCATCTTCATAAATATAAAATTTAAAATAACATATTCCAAAGAAAAGCATTATTACAGTTCCTTAAAATGAAATCTTCCAGGTCTTAAAATGCTTAGTAATACTGGCTCGCTGACATCCTTCTTGTGACCTTAAAACAATTTTTTTGTTGTTTCCTCTTAATAATTTACTGAGTGATTGCTCAGTGATGATGTTTAAATAAAAACACAATGTGATAGTTAATCTGCAAGACACATGCTATTAATATTGGCTGGATGCAGTTTCAGAAGTATTCTGCCTGAATCTGAAGTACTAAGCTGGATATAAATAGTGGTGGATTTCCCTTCTGTGGAAAATGTAACAGCCCCATTAAGCATGTCTTCACTGCAGGCTCGGGTAGTATAATGGCCCTCAGCTTTGAGCACCAGCTTTAGCCAAGGCAAGGTGTGAGGAGCCAGGCTGCCAAGATATGCTGGGCCGATGAGTCGGCATTAGCTCAGTGCTCCCCTAGATATTTCTCTTGGTCTTTGCAGGGCATCTCCCTTAATCCTTTCTTGCTGTAGTAAAAGGAGTTGTTCCAAACCCAACACTCTGGAGAAGCAATGCTTTTGGGTACAAGGAGGGAAGCAGGAGATGAGGAGTGATGGGATGACCCTGTGCATCTTTGAGTAGTTGAGCTAACAGCCTAATCACAATCACTTTAAATGAAGTAATCTGTCTGTGTAGCAAAAACTAGTGGGGGGTGATGTCCATGGCATTGCCTTGGAGACAAGTCACAGAATCACAGAATGTCAGGAGCTGGAAGGGACCTCCGAAGCTCATCCAGTCCAACTCCCCTACCACAGCAGGATCACCTAGACCAGATCACGCAGGAATGTGTCCAGGCGGGTTTTGAATATCTCCAGAGAGGGAAACTCCACAACCTGCCCTGGGCAGCCTGTTCCAATGTTCTGTCACCCTCACAGTGAAGAAATTCCTCCTCATTTTTACATGAAACTTCCTATGCCTCAAGTCCTATAGCTGAAGGCCACTGACCAATGGCCCAGGAACAGGTGTGATGCCTTGATGTGCTCTAGATGTTTCCAGAAAGTCCCTGTGCTTGTGAGTTGGTCTTCCACAGTAAAGAGGGAAAAGAAGAAAGCTGAATGAAGGTAAAAAGTTGTCTCTAACTTCTCTTTTCAACCTCATTATCCAGCAGAGACTGAGAGTGTCAATTTGCGTGCAGGTATGATGGAGTCAAATGCAAACCTCAAATAAGAGTACAAGAAAGTAACTCCTCTCTGAGTACATACTGTTACAAGGAGCTGTTATATGGCCAGGTCACTGTCCCCAAATCCCCATGATTACAACATTAGGTAGGAGAGATGCCTCTGTGTGTCTACATGCCAACAAAATGTTGGCATAAACCTACTGCTTTCTTTCTAACCCACCCTTCTTTCTGCTCTAGAGAAAAGAAATGTTATAACTACTGCTACTTGTTGCAGGCTGTACCCACAGCTACACATTCAATTATGCTTAAGCAGTTCCAGTTACATTTCCTATAAAGGGATCCATTTTCCCCTTTGTCCTTTGTTTTGTTTTTTTTTTTTACTTTTACTAGCAAAATAAAAGACAGATCAGCTAAGGGGTTTTACTTAAATATTATTGGCATACGGTAAATTTAGTAATACTAGAATTAGCCATGGAAGGATGTTAATAAGATTACTCATATTACCTATACACTTAATAAATTTTTGCTGGCTACCGCTGGGTGCTCCACAGCTCTAGAAACTTGAACTTGAAGCTAGGGAGGTTCACAGTTCAGTACTGAGGGAAAGGCTGATCCAGTCATTCGTTACTACCTCAAGTTTCAGAGATACAGCTGCAGTTTCCTTGCTTTACCAGAGACATCTTTTCACAACACACATGGGATAAAGTCCAACACAGAGAAGTATAAACTAGATCAGGTCTCCATCAGGAGCCTCGGGGGTGTATTTCAGCTGTTTGTCTCAAGTGACTCAAATCAGAAACGTTAAATTTTGTTTCAGCTCCCTGCTGTGTCATTTTCAGGATAATTTAACCATTTTTCTTCTTATTTGCAGTTCATTGTAAATATTGGGACAATTCTGGAAACAAAACTGTGCTGTGGAAGAACATTTTTCAGCACTAGAACATCATCTATTTCCCCCAGTCTTTTGGCCAAAGCAGTCTTATATACTTTGACACTAATCTTCACCTCATCATACAAAAAAATTGACATATTTCACTGAATTTATTGTCTGCTGAAGAATATTTCTGAGTCATGTAATGCAGAAGCAAGTTTGAAAATCTGTGTTTAAAGACCTCAGTTTTTTATCATTATGAATAAGAATGATGCCACATACAACAAGCATTTGCACTACTGAAAGCTGGGACAAGGATTTTGGAAGCCACATCCAGATTTTTAGTTCTTCATGCACACATAGTCTTCTGCCTCCATTTTCTAGTAGAAATATATTATTTGAAATCTATGTACTTCTTGTAGAGATTTGTGTCACTCATACAACAAAAATTCAAAGATAAGATGGTTGGATTTTTTACATAACTTATTTGCCAAAACATCCTGAACTAACACAAGCAGCAAACAAGCCTCTTGAAACACCTTTTTTTTTTTCCCTCACTCCTCTGATACATTTCAAAGTCCCTAGAATCATAGAATCATAGAATCATAGAATGGTAAGGTTGGAAGGAGACCTCAAGGATCATCTAGTTCCAACCTCCTGCCATAGGCAGGGACACCTTCCACTAGCACAGGTTACTCAAGGCCTCCTCCAACCTGGCCTTGAACACCTCCAGGGAGGAAGCAGCCACAACCTCCCTGGGCAATCTGTTCCAGTGCCTCACCACCCTCACTGTAAAGAACTTCCTCCTAACATCCAGTCTAAGTCTTCCCTCTGCCAGTTTAAACCCATTGCCCCTTGTCCTGTCATTGCAAGATCTTATAAATAGTTCCTCCCCAGCCTTCCTGTAGGCCCCCTTCACATACTGGAAGGCTACTCTAAGGTCTTCTGGAAGCCTTCTCTTCTCCAGGCTGCAGAGCCCCAGCTCTCTCAGCCTGTCCTCATAGCAGAGCTGCACCACCCCTCTAAGCACCTTTGAGGCCCTCCTCTGGA
>WBNM01026774.1:0-12575 GCA_013399055.1 Ramphastos sulfuratus
CAACCCATTCAATGAATCTATGACCCTGTGAAGTCTCAGCTGAAGTGAGCTGCCTCTTCCCATGGGAGTGCAGCTGACTCTCTGCTCCCCAGCCCAGGCACTGAGTGCATTGCCTTCAAGTGTTGGTTGGGTGCTGCTCTGGAGGCTTTGAACCTTTCCTCTCCCAGCCTTTCCCTCAGAGGTGTTGTTTGTGTCTCTGCAGGATGGATGACATTCAGCTTTGTAAAGAAATCAGTCGGCTGAAGAAGGAGCTTCAAAAACTCACTGCTCTTCCAGGTGAGGCGTTGAAGGAGCGTCAAAAACTCAGTGCTCTTCCAGGTGAGGCTGTGCAGGAGCTTCAAAAACGCATTGCTCTTCCAGGTGAGGCTCCCAGTGGGCAGGTGACTGCTGCCATGCACGGGCACTGCCCACGGCCAGCAGACAGCACATTGGCTCCTCCTGGTAGGATTATGAATCTTGGAGCCATGGAATCACAGAGTCATGGAATCATGGGGTCATAGTATCATAGAATGGTAAGGTTGGAAGGGACCTCAGGGATCATCTAGTTCCAGCCCCCTGCCACAGGCAGGGACACCTCCCACTAGAACAGGTCACTCAAGGCCTCATCCAGCCTGGCCTTGAGCACCTCCAGGGAGGTTGTGGAGCACAGAAGACCTCCAGGGAGGTTGTGGTGGAAAGCTCCAGAGAGCTGCACCCTGCTGCTGCAGCCAGCAGAGAGCTTTTGAAATGTGAGAGGATCTCTTGTGTGGTTCCCACCCTGGGATGCTCCCAGAGTCCACCACTGCCACAGCCAGAGCCAGAAAGGTGGCTCCTGAGTCCTATCTGAGATCATAGAATCATAGAATGGGAAGGTTGGAAGGGACCTCAAAGCTCAGCCAGGTCCAACCCCCTGCCATAGGCAGGGACACCTCCCACTAGAACAGGTCACTCAAGGTCTCATCCAACCTGGCCTTGAACATCTCCAGGGAGGTTGTGGAGCCATGGAATCATGGAATCAGTCATAGAGTCATGGAATCATAGATTCAAAGAATCATGGAACCATAGGATCAGCCATAGAATATAGGAATCAGTCATAGAAACCTGGAATAATGGGATCAACCATAGAAATCATGGAATCATAGAGTTACAGAATCCTGGAATCACACAATCAGTCACAGAATCATGGGATCATAGAGTCCTAGAATCCTGGAATCACACAGTCAGTCACAGAATCATGGAATCAGAGTCCTAGAATCCTGGAATCATGGGATCAATCATAGAAACCATGGAATTATAGAGTCATAGAATCATGGACCCATGGGATCAGTCATAGAAGTCATGGAATCCTGGAATCCTGGAATCCTGGGATCAGTCATAGAATCATGGAGTCAATCATGGAATCACAGGGTCCTGGCATTGCAGAGTGGATGGGATTGGAAGTGAGCTCCAGAGGCTCTCTTGTCCAGCCCCTTGCAGGCAGCAGGAACCTCCCCAGCGTGATCTCAGCTCCCAGCTCCATCATGCCTGACCTTGAGTGTCTCTGGGGATGTGGCCTCCACCACCAGCACCCCTGGGCAACCTGTTCCAGTGCTCTACCACCCTCACAGCAGAGAACTTCTCCTACTGTCTAACCTAAATCTACTTTGCTGTAGTTTCAAACCATTGTCCCTCATCCTGGCACACCCAGCCCTTGTCCAGGGTCCCTCCCCAGCTCTCCTGTGGCTCCTTCAGGCACTGAAAGGCTGCTCCAAGGTCTCTCCAGAGCTTTGTCTTCTCCATCCTGAACAGCTCCAAGTCTCTCAGCCTGTGCTCAAAGGAAAGCTGCCCCAGCCCTCTGATCACCTTTGGGACCCTCCCCTGGAACCAGGTCCAGATCCTTCTTCTGTTGAGGGTTCTGGAAACAGAATAGTAGGAGAAAATCTTTAGTAGGAGAAACCTTTGGCTGCTGGGGGATGTTTCTAACAGCACAGCAATTAGGAGAATTGCCTCCCAGCAGCATATCTGATCAATACAGAGCAGACTTTCAACTACAGACCAATAAATGCTGTGCTGAGACCCAGCCTGTGGCACTTGCTCCGTGCTGGGGACTTGGCTGCATTTTTATTTAGCTGAGGAAGGGCTGCAGATTGATCCATCCCCTGCTGGATTCAGCTTGGGGCTAGCTGCTGAATGCAGAAGTGATGTGAAATGGCTGCAGCACAGACAGGCAAAGCTTCCACCCAGGGCAGTGCTGCATTTGCACTGAATGCTCCTGTCTCCATGTATCTCACTTGTTACACACAGGCCCAGCATGGTGGGGTTGGAAGGGACCTGCAGAGATCATCCAGCCCAACCCCTCTGCTAAAGCAGGGCACCCACAGCAGCTTGCCCAGGATCACAGTGCCCAGCTGGGCTTGGAAGCTCTCCAGAGAAAACTCCACAGCCTCTGTGGGCAGCCTGCTCCAGGCCTCCAGCACCCTGACAACAAAGAAGTTTCTCCTCCTGTTCAGATGGAACCTCCTGGCTTCAACTTTGTGCCCAATGCCCCTTGTCCTGGCACTGGGCACCACTGACAAGAATCAGGCCCAAATCCTCTTGCCCACCACAGCTCCTTTAGCTCTTGCTGGGCATTGCTCAGATGCCCTCTGGGGCTGCTCTTCTGCAGGCTCTCAGCCCCAGGGCTCTTATAAGGAGAGCCTGAGGGAGCTGGGGCTCATTAGCCTGGNTAGGGCAGAGTGGATTGGGAGGAGAACCTCCCTCAACCTGTTGGGCTTCAAAGGAAAATCAAAGCTCACACATTCAAAATAGCCTAGCAGATAGCTGTGGTCACTCTTGCCTCTGGGGTGGGACAGGGCTGACAGTGGTTTGCAAGGGCAGATGTAGAGATGAGGTCACTGGGACCATGCTCAGCAAGAGAATAAGGCAACAAAAGCAGTGGATCATGTTTGCTTTCCTGGCTCTGTATGTGTGGGGTACATGGTGGTGAGAGGTGCTCCCAGGGCCCCTGGGCACCTTGGTAAGTCCCTGCACACCTGAATCCTTGGCTGCTTTCACTGGCCTGGGGAATGTGAGTTAAGCACATCCTGGCTGGAGGACAGCATCTCTGGTTTGACAGTTCTGAGCTTACTGAGACCCTGCCCCTTCACAGTGCAGGGTGAAGGCCCCAGGGGAGCCATAGTCAGCAGTGCTGGTGAAGGTCCTAGAGGTGAAATGATCATCTCCCACCAGAGAGCTCACCTTGCTGAGGGACCCTTTCTCCACTTGCAAAGCTCACAGCTGCACAAATACAGGCTGGGCCAAGCACAGCTCCAGGCTGAGTGGGGAACCTCAGGACATTCAACAAGGCCAAGTGTAAGGTCCTGCAGCTGGATAGGCACAATCCCAAGCACAGCTCCAGGCTGGGTGGGGAATGGCTGAGAGCAGCCCTGAGGAACAGGCCCTGGGGGTCTGGGGTGATGAAAAGCTCAAGATGAGGCTGCAGTGTGAATGCAGCCCAGNATGGCAGGGGGTTGGGACTGGCTGAGCTTTGAGGTCCCTTCCTGGGCAACCTGTGCCAGTGTCTCACCATCTTCACTGCAAAGAACTTCTTCCTAACATCCAGTTTCAATCTCCCCTCTGCCACTTCAAACCCATTGCCCCTTGTCCTGGCATTGCAAGCCTTTCTCAATCATCCCTCCCAAGCCTTCCTGTAGCCCCCCAGACCCTGGAAGGCTGAAGGAAGGTGTTAAATGCATTCCCTTTGCTGCAGAGAATGAGAAGTCCAACGAGGAGAAGCAGAGGGAGGAGGAGCTGGTGCAGCAGATACACAAGCTGGTGGAGACCAGGGATTTCCTGGTGGACGATGTGGAGTTCGAGAGGCTCAGGTAGCTGCCTGCAGTTTCTTCCTCACCCAGAGGACAGTGCAGTCTGTCCCCTGCCCTGCCCCCTGCCATGCCAGTTACTGCTGGGTGCCTTGCTGTGCCCTTCCTGGGTGATAACCAAGCTCTTTGCTGCAGGGAAAGGGAAGAGGACAAGGAAATGGCAGAGTTCCTGCAAAGTAAGCTCTCCAAAAGCTACCTCCAGAAAGCAAGTAGGTGGTTGATGAGTTTCATTCCTTGCTCTGAACCTGGGTGGCAGTTTCTCCTCTTCCTAAGCATTCTGCATGGGGTTAGCTTGTCTGCTGGAGGAGGAAACATCCCCAGATGTAATGCTACAATTTCCCTCCCAGCCACCATGCCCCATGGGAATGGGGACAAATAAGTGACCTTTTATGGCCCTTTCTGACCAGCTCCTTACAGTTCATCACACTATTACCTAAGGCCACAAGTCTGTGGTATCTCTCCAGTCATGCTCTCTCTGTGGCCTCTGGCCCTCCTCCCTCTGCCTCCCATCATCCCTGCCCAGGTGCTGGGAGGCATTTCCAGCCCAGGGCCCCTGTGCCTGTGTCCTGCCTGTGGCCATCCCTGGTGATGTACCTCTGGGATGCTGCTGTGCTCAGCTGTGGCTCTAGGGAGGCTCAGCAGCCCAGCCCTGCAAAGATGCCTCAGAAGTAGTGCTGGGCTTGTGCCCTTCCCAGGCAGACACTGAGTCCTCTTTCCACAGCTCCTGCCAAAGAGAAGAAAATGACTTCCAGAGGACAGCAAACCTCCACACCCTACATGACCAAAACAGGCCTCACCCTGCTCAAGGAGTGCTGTGGCTTCACCTGCTCCATCATGTAGGGCAGCCCCAGCTCGTCTGCACAGGACATCACTATGGTAGTGTTACATGTCCTGGGAAGCTGGGGCTGGGCAAGAGGAGCTTCTGTGGTGTTCTGGAATGGCCTGGGCAGGGTGGGAGAAGCTCTGTGTGCCCCAGAGGACACACACACAGCTCCTGGTGCTGCAGGCATGGGATGTGAGGGAGCACCAGGCTGCAGCTCTGCTCTGAAGGGTCTGGCACCAGGGAAATGTGCTGGAGGCCTGCTGAGCCCTGAGAGAGGAGCTGGAAGGGGAACAACAGTGGTGGGGGGAGAAGGAGATGGAGGCAGTTGAGTGGAGGGGGAGCAGAGATGGAGGACAGCTGACAAGGAGGTGTAACCTCCCACTGAGTTTCCACCTTCCTCCGTGCCTGGGCTGCACTTGCTAGGTGATGAGCATGGCCAAAGCTGAGTCCAAGTCCCACCTGACAGCACTGTGTAAGAGGAAGATGATGGCCATGGAGGTGCAGTGAGCTCTGTGGGAGGACACATCTCATCCTTGTTATGGCTGGGGACTTCCACTGGGGCAAGAGGTAGTCTCATTGGCATTAGGTGCTCTACAAAGCAGGGTTGACTCTCTTGCCACTGCAGAAGGGAGGCACCAAGGGCATCCCCTGGTACCAACCCATAGATTCCTGTCTCTTGCCTTTCCCCTGCAGGTCTCCAGCCAGAGTCCACAGCCTGCTCTCCTCCCAGAGTTTCAGCTTCCCATCACTGTTCATGCTTCCCACTGCAGCATCACCACCAAAGAGACTTTCCAAGCAGGCTGGGGCAAGTTTGACTGATGGCATGTGTCCTTGGTGCCACCTCAATGATCATCTCCTCCATAACATCGACCAACACCAAACTCCACCCAAGCTGAGCTTGGAAGAGGTGTGTGGAGCAGCAGCAGCAGCAAGCGGCCCCACGACAGAGCTGCTGCAGTGCTTCACCTGGACAGGGTAATGCACACAGCACTGAGAGGCAGTGCTTGCAGAACATTGTGTTCCTCCATCCAGGGCATGCTGTGGCCACAGAGGATGGCTCACCCTAAACCTGAGTGTCTGTGGGTTGGCTCCTGAGGACTCCTGGTGGGGAACGTCTCTGGTTTGGGTCTCATTGTGTTGGCCTCAGGTTTATTGCAAGGTGCTCTGTGGCTGAGCAGTGTGTGGAGAGCTGTGCCCAGGGCCAGCTGAGTGAAGGGCCACTGAAGTTCCCACTCCAGCAGGGCCCTGGGCTGCGGAGCTGTGGGCAGAGGAGTTGCTTTCCCCACCTCGCTGCCACTGGATTCATTCTTCGGCTCTGAGGAAGAGGAGAATTCAGAGCAGGGCAACAGACAGGAGGAGATGAAAACCACACAGGAGCCAGGAAAAGTGGCAGGGAAGGTGAAGACAGCAGGTGAGAGAGACTCACTGCTAGGAGGACATTCAGTCCTACCCTCCAGTGCCCCAGCCAGCACCATGGCACCATGAGCTGAGCACACAGCTCTGTGTAGGAGGCTGTGGAGGTCACCAAGTGTCTCAGTTCCTTTGTCCTCTCTGAGCATCCACCCGTGGTGAGGTGGCACAGCCACAGCTGCTAATGCCCACTACAGCAGGGCAGGGGCTCTTCCTCACTGGCTGTGAGGGTCTCTCACATCTCCTCTCCTTCCTGCCCTTCTGCCCTCTGGGCTGCTATGGCTTCCCTGGGGGGTCCCAGAGTGGCCTCCCCCTCGGGTGGCTGCTCAAGAGCTCTGGCTGCATTCTGGCCAAAATGCTGATTCCTCCAGCTCAGTCCTGCTGCCAGTTGCTGTAGAGTTTTGAGATGGTGCTCCTGCTTGGGCCACTGTCTGGCATGCCCAGGCCACTGAGATGGCTCCAACCCATTTGGCTCTCTCCATGGCACCTAAGAGCACCTTCATCCTTAGACACAGTGCAGCTGAGCTCCCTCTTAGTGCAGTGCCCCAGGCAGGTTCCTCCATGTTCCTCCTCCCAGGAGCTCCAGTGTGTGGCAGCCTGTTCTCTAGCCTCTGCAAGGGGGTTGCCTCTCACTTGTCCTTGCTGAGCAACCTCCACAGAGACCTTTCCAGCAGCCAGGACTAAAGCAGCCCCTCTGCAGGCTCAGAGACCAGTGAGTCAACATGACAACTGGTAACTGGTCACCTCTAGCAGATTTGAGCCTGCTTTGCTTCCTCTCACCTCTGAGCTGACTTCAGTGGTCTCAGTCTGAAGCCTGATCCTTTGTATTGTTTATTTTTAGTGTGCTGCAGCATCCTTGCAATCACCACCTGCCTGATCCTGCTGCTCTCCTTGCTTGGGGGAGGCTTCAGTGTGGGCTGTAGGTCACAGGGGCAGATTAAGCCTCTGAGGGCTCCTTTTTGCTGTGCCAAGCCTGTGTGGTGAAGTGAGGTGCAGCACACAGCTGGGGCAGTTGTCCAGGCAGGGTTGGTGGCCACCATTGGCACCATCCAGCCTGGAGCAGACAGGACAGGTTGGGACACTCCCTCCCTGCTCTTCCAGAAATGTGCAGTGGCTGCTTTGCTTGGTCCCTCTGCAGTGCCCCACGTGTGCTGCAGTGCAGCTGTTTGCTTTGATCCCCCTGGACCAAAGCCTCAAGACCTAGAAGACTCCTCTCAGTGTCTTTGCCTTGCCCAGAGTCTTCTTGGGAAGGGTGAGCAACTAAGCCAGGTGGGTTGGTTGGACTGAGAGGGAGCCAAAGGCAAAGAAGTGCTCTCGGTGCAAAGCTTGCTCCCCTAATTCATCCCTGCTTCCACCCCACCAAGCCCCAGGATCTCAGCCTTCAGGTGCTTGAGCAAGGGGGGAGGATGGCTGGGGGGGATGGGCAAGGTCCTGGCCTGGTTTGGTCTGTGTCAGTGGGCATGGAGGAGCCAGGCTGCTGGCCTGGTGACAGCAGGGTGTGTGTGACCTGTGTTTAGCTGGTGGCAAAGGTGTGCAGCACACAGCAGTGACCCTGTTCCATCTCCATTGCTTTCAGCACATACAAATAAATGTCTGCTGGGAGCTTGCTTGGGAGATCCTTGCCCCACCTGGGACCTGCTGCAGAGAGATGTCTCGGGTTGTGTCACAGGCAGGTGGCTGAAATGGAGAAGAAACAAGATGCTGAAAGGTCAGGCTGGAGCTCCTCTTCAGCCTGGAGAAGAGGAGGCTCAGGGCAGACCTCATTGCTCTCTGCAGCTCCCTGAAGGGAGGTTGGAGCCAGCTGGGGTTGGGCTCTGCTGCCAGGCACCCAGGGACAGAAGAAGAGGACACAGCCTCAAGCTGTGCCAGGGCAGCTTCAGGCTGGATGCTAGGAAGAAGTTCTTCCCAGCAAGAGTGATTGGCATTGGGATGGGCTGCCTGGGGAGGAGGTGGAGTGCTCATCCCTGGAGGTGTTTAAGAGGAGGCTGCATGAGGCACTTAGTGCCAGGGCTTAGTTAATTAGAAGAGTTAGGTGATAGCTTGGTCTCAGTGATCCTAGAGGTCTTTCCAAGCTAGTTAATGCTGTGCCTCTGTGGTTCCCTGGTACTGCAGGATGCAGAGCAGCAGCATAGCCAACCCTGGCTCCTGACCTAGCATCTCACTCTAGGACCAGGCTGGGAAATCTTTGAAAAGGCAAGAAACAGCCTCCATGGGTTGATGTCCTTTGATGCTCAGACTCCTGAACTCTTCTGTATTTGTTCATTGCCTTCTGTCCCAGCAAGCATCACAGGCAGGTTGTGGAACACCAAAAGTCTGCTGTGTGTGGAGCTGAAGGGAGTCTGCCTGCAGGTTCAACTCTCTTGGCCTCCTGACTCCCTCCCTCCTGCATCTCACCTCCCAGGTGCTCTCAGGAGGAAGAGCCCAGGCAGACCTGGATGCAGTAGGGGCTGTGGGCTTCCACGGAATCACAGAGACTGGTGAGGGCTGGAAGGGAAGACACAGAAGCCAAGGCTGTGCCCCTGGGGTGTGAGCAGCAGCTGTGCACTCACCCCAGCAGCAGAGACACTGCAGCTGCCCTGCTCACTCTGTGCTGTAGCTCAGCTTGGTTGTGGAGAGCACAGGTGGGTGATGCTGAGCCCCTGGGGTGCTGAGGCAGGGGAAGCCAAACCAAAGGAACCCATCTGATCCACCCTCTTGTACCTCAATTCCAGAATTCCAGAATCCCAGCATGCTGGGGTTGGAAGTGACCTCCAGAGATCATCCAGCCCAACCCCTCTGCTAAAGCAGGGCACCCACAGCAGCTTGCCCAGGATCACAGTGCCCAGCTGGGCTTGGAAACTCTCCAGAGAAAACTCCACAGCCTCTGTGGGCAGCCTGCTCCAGGCTTCCAGCACCCTGACAACAAAGAAGTTTCTCCTCCTGTTCAGATGGCACCTCCTGGGTGCCAGTCTGTGCCCATTGCTCCTTGTCCTGGCCCTGGGCACCACTGAGCAGAGTCTGGCCCCAGCCTCTTGCCCCCCACAGCTCCTTTAGCTCTTGCTGAGCACTGCTCAGCTCCCCTCTGGGGCTGCTCTTCTGCAGGCTCTCAGCCCCAGGGCTCTCAGCCTTTGCTCCTCACAGAGTTGCTCCAGGCCCCTCAGCATCTTTGCAGCCCCCACTGGACTCTCTCCAGCAGTTTCTTGTCCCTCTTCAGCTGGGGAGCCCAGAACTGGACCCAGGACTCCAGATGTGTCCTTACTGGGGCAGAGTGGCTTGGGAGGAGAATCTCCCTTGACCTGCTGGGGATTCAAGGGACAATCAAAGCTCACACATTCAAAATAGCCTAGCAGATACCTGTGGTCAGCCTTGCCTCTGGGGTGGGACAGGGCTGACAGTGGTTTGCAAGGGCAGATGTAGAGGGGGAGGAGAATTTTGGTGTTTCCTACCTTTGGGATGGGTGACTACAGGACATAGGAGAAGCAGCTCATGATGGACCTGCTGAAGACAGAGAGGTGGGAGGTTGTTTGAATGCCAGCAGCAAGGTAGGAGAGAGTCTGTGCTTCACTGAATCTTGTCAGGTGGTACCAGGGGGGCTTGCAGTCACTTACATATGTGATGCTTTCATGCCAGCAGCTGCTCAGAGGGCACCAGGAAGCTCCTTGCCCCACATCCTCTCTTGACTCAGGTGCTGGAAACTCCCTGTGCAAAACCACTGCTCCAGTTTGGTTTAGTGACCTTCATAGAATGGTTCAGGTTGGAAGGGACCTCAAAGTTCAGCCAGTTCCAACCCTCTGCCATAGGCAGGGACACCTCCCACTAGTACAGGTCACTCAAGGCCTCATCCAAGCTGGCCTTGAACATCTCCAGGGAGGTTGTGGAGCACAGAAGACCTCCAGGGAGGTTGTGGAGCACAGAAGCACCCAACGTGATCTTCGATCACGTTGGGTGCTTCTGTGCTCCACAACCTCCCTGGGCAACCTGTGCCAGTGTCTCACCACCCTCACTGCAAACAACTTCCTCCTAACATCCACTTTCAATCTCCCCTCTGACACTTCAAACCCATTCCCCTTGTCCTGCCATTCCCAGCCCTTGTCAATAGTCCCTCCCCAGCCTTCCTGTAGCCCCCTTCAGATCCTGGAAGGTCACTCTAAGGTCTCCTGGAAGCCTTCTCTTCTCCAGGCTGATATCTCTGCCATTTGGCATCCAGTGGTGCTTGGCATGCCAAGCCTTGGCTGAGTGCTAACCATCAACCCAGCAATGCCTTGGGAAGTCCCTGCTGAAGCCAGTGGTCAGTGCTGGCAGAGGCTGTCCCCATCCCTCCTTGCAGGCTGCCTAGGAGCAGGTCTCCAGAAGAACATCCTGGAGCTGTTGGTGCCCTTCTGGCTAGGCAAGCTGTGTGCCAGAGCATGTTTCTGTCACTTGGATTGCACAGTGCCCTCTCTGCATCTGGCACAGACCCCCTCCAGTGGGAACCTCACCATCAGTGCTGTGGCAGAGAGCTCAGCAGTGAGCAGCAGCAGTGCCAGCTCATGCCCACGCTGATGGAGCAGCAGACTGCTCCAGAGGAAATGTTGACAGGGTCCAGATGAAACCAACACAAACATCTCAGTCTGCTGGGGATCTGCCATCAGCAAGAGGCAAAACAGTCTTGTAGATGCAGCCAATGCTTGAATCATCTTCTCTCTGTGCCAAGAGAAAGAAGTCTTACCCCAAAAACACTCCCAAGCCCACAATGCAAGCAAACCCAAGACCTGTGGTTGCCCAAGGAGAGGGCAGCCTGGTACCACCAAACAACTTCTTGTAGAACAGTGGCACAGACCTGAGACCCTGACAGCTGGTGAGGTGGTTGTAGTCTTTGTTCCACATCCCAGGGCATCAGGAGTCACAGCAGCCTCACTTGGCTCAAGAAAGCTCCTCCAGTGCAACCCCCTGCAGAGGCAGCCCCAGCCAGAGCAGGCTGCTCACATCCCCACACAGCCTGCCCTGCAATGGTGCCAGGCATGGGGCAGCTCTCACCTCTCTGGGCAACCTGGGCCAGGGTCTCAGCACCCTCAGGGCCAAACATTTCTCCCTTCTCTCCAGTCTGAATCTCCCTCTGTGAGGTTCAGGCCACCCCCCCTTGTCCTCTCACAACAGGTCCTGCTCAGAGGTCTGTCCCCAGCTTCCTCCAGATCTGTGGTGGAAGAAGGATTAGTTGTGATGCCTCTGAGTGATCTGGAAGCTGAGGATGGCTTGCTCATGGCTGGGTAAGGACTTGGCACTGAGGGAGATCTGTCTGTGCCCTGCTGGTGTGGCACAAATGGCACAGAGGAAAAGGCAAAATGTGTCCCCAGGTTTCAGTTAATCACAGAAAAACAGAATTGTTTGGGTTGGACAAGCCCTCTGAGATCATCCAGTGCCACCCTCAACACCACCATGCCCACTAAACACTGGCCCCAGGTGCCATGGGCACACATTTCTGGAGCACCTCCAGGCATGGGCACTCCACCACTTCCCTGGGCAACCTCTGCTAATCCCTAACCACTCTTGCACAAATTTTTCCTCATCTCCAACCTAAGCCTCCCCTGGCACAATTCCAGGCCAGTTCCTCTCCTCCTATCACCTGAGACTAGGGAGCAGAGCCCAACCCCCAGCTGCCTGCAGCCTCCTCTCAGGGAGCTGCAGAGAGCAATGAGCTCTGCCCTCAGCCTCCTCTGCTCCACACTGCACACCCCCAGCTCCCTCAGCTGCCCCTCCCCAGCTCTCTTCTCCAGACCCTTCCCCAGCTTTGTTGCCCTTCTCTGGACATGTTGTGGCCCCTCAGTGTCTTCAGTTGCTGGTCTCTGACCTTC
Source organism: Ramphastos sulfuratus (assembly GCA_013399055.1). NCBI lineage: Eukaryota > Metazoa > Chordata > Aves > Piciformes > Ramphastidae > Ramphastos > Ramphastos sulfuratus. The sequence goes on from WBNM01026774.1 coordinate 11,862, forward strand.
TAAACCGAGATATTTCCCTCTAGAGGGTCATGGCTGGGGCCGCAGAACCAAGCTGCAGAGCAGCATCCAACCCTGCTGCAGCTTCACATTCACAGCTGGTGGGGACTGGTCAGGAGCAGAAATCTTCAGCTTGGCTTTCCAGTGAGCCACAGGACATGCAGAGAGTGATGTACTGGGTGACAGATGGACACTGCCAGCCCCAGACTGCTGAATGAAGGGAGGAAAACTTGCTTGAAGGAGATCAGAAGGTGCCTGGTCAGACCCATGTGTCTCATTGTCCTCCTGTCCTGTGCTGAAGGTTCCTCAGAGGAGCTCAGCTCAGGCATCCAGCTACAAGACAAGTCTCCAGACTGGCAGTTCTCAGTGCCCAAAGGACTTCAGCAGACCTGGCCCAAAGTTCTCTCCCCTCCACAAGCCCAGCCTGGAGACAGTGGTGCCCTCAGAGCATCACTTGCAGGGTGGCAGGCTCAGAGCTGCAGCCCCCAGCAGTGGCTGGGCAGAGCTGATCCTCTCCCATGAGCTCCCAGCAGCTGTTACCAGTGAGCATCAGAACCTGTGAGGAGGTGGCCGTGGGCAGGAGAGGGACTGCTGAGTCACCTCTCAGGATGGCTGTGAATGCTCCTGGCCCCTTGGGTATGGCACTGCCCAGAGGAGATGCAAGGGCACAGTGGCACAGCCCTCTCTGCTGGGCTGAGTCATAGAACCACAGAATGG
>WBNM01026776.1:0-19075 GCA_013399055.1 Ramphastos sulfuratus
TTACTGACTATACCTCACCCCATTAAGACAGAAAGAGCAGCAGACCACAGAGGCAGACACAGCTCCTATTCCTCCTCTCCTCTTTTCAACACACACAGAAGTTGCACAGGACCAGACACAGAGCCTGCAAAGAGCAGAAGTGGCAGTAAGGTGGTTTCAGCTTGTTGTGTTTCTCATCCTCACACTCTTATCAGTTGTCAATAAATTCATCCCCCCCCTTCCCCCTCCATGAGCAGTTAACACCACGGACCAGACTGTGTTAGCTCCCTAGCTCCAGCATAGGCCCTGTTCTACTACATTACCTTCCCCTAACCTCCTGCAGAAGGGGAGAGGAGCTTGTCAAGCACCTGACAGACCACATCTGTCCCCTTCAGCCCTCTCCCTCCCGTCTGCAAAGTCATTAGCAATATCCTCCCCCATGCACCCTGACCCTTTCCCCTATGGCATAACCTTTACATTGCCTCTTTAAATGTCTCCTTTCCCCTTGCATCTCAGCAGCCACTACAGGTTTTCTCTTTGCATGGAAGCACCAAGAACTGTCAGTGTAGCTCTTGGTATTTTTGCCATTTCCCATCCTGAACACCTCTGGGTTCCCTTCCATTCCCATCTGCACACTACCCTCCCTGGTTTGCACCACAAAAGATCCCAGCACCCCCTTCTGCCAGTGCCAGCAGGAGCAATGTGGTATCTCTCATTCCTCACACCCCACCTGTGATTAGGTTTAAATCTCTAAATTAGGTTGAGGCACAGGTGATTCTTCACAGTACAAGTAAATATTTCCTTTTATTATATGAAAGTAATGATGTTGACAAGCAATACTTGTGCAAGTGAGAGGGGTGATGAAAAATTAATGCAATCCTTCAACTGCCTGATACCTCTTGAGAATGTGATCACACATCAAGGTCACTATGTGGACTGACAACGGAACAGAAGGAGGAGGTTTGGACAAAAGGCTATTCAAAGGGAATAAGTGTTGAAGGAAATGCTGCCCTGCTCAGAGCTGGGATAAAAACATCTCTGGCACAGATATTGGCTAGTGCCATACCTCTGTGCCTCCAACCTTTTGACCCACACTAAATTCCTGGAAGCAAATTGTCATTACATATCTACTGGCTTAGAAAGGACTTCCTAAACATATCCTCTGTCATTTCCCAAGTCACCTGCTCAGCCAGGTCCTTCACTCACTCCTCTAAGCCATGCTTGCAGAGCTCAGTTTCCAAGCAGTTCCTACAGCAGCAGGCTAGAGCAGCTACTGTTACACAAAGGAGAGTTGAACTAATTTATTTTAGCAGGGACTTAGCACAAGAGCAGCTCTTTGTACCCAAGACAAAAGTATTAGCCCCACAGTGAGGTGTGTCCATGGTCTGCAGAGTGCAGCAGCAAACCTGAGCCTCTCCAAACCCTGCAGGGCTCCTAACACAGGGGATGATGCTCTGTGATGCCAACATCTAGGTGTGAGTCTGCAGCAGCCCACCCCATCATAAGTTACTGATTGAGTTGCTGTTCCTACACAATGGAGTCTGGTACAGATGCAAGGCTTCATGGCAATAAACCCATCTGGTACCATCAGTCCCTGCCTCCCACCTCTGATGAAGGCTTCCACTGTCCAGGAGCATCATCTGGGAACCAAAGCAGGGAGCTGCCCTCATCAGAGGCTGATGTTTTGGTGTTGCTAAGGAAGCCATGGACTCAAGTGAACTTCACTCATTATAATATCATTGTAATACCCAAACACAACTCCTGGCCTCAGGCTACCTGTCTCCAATGCCTTGGGTATGCCTCCTTACACCCAGAGCACACCTCAGGGACTCCTTCTGCATCTGTGGAAGCCTTATATGGTGAGGGGCATGAGGGGTGCAGAGGGGAGTTGGGTCAGCAGCAGAGGCAAGGTTGAATATTTAATTATCTCTCCCTCACAGCAGGTGAGAGGCTCAAGAACATCCAGGAAGAGCTTCAGGAGCTTCAAGACAAGAACAGCAAGAGCTCCTGCTTGAGCTCTCAAATTCATCTCTGCACTTCACTGCAACAGAAGAGGTCTCCTCAAGCAAGAACCAAGGCTACATCAACAGCAAGAACAGGAGGATTAGCAGGACTGCACCTTGGGACCAGAGAAGCGTCTTTGGGCTCCTTGCATTGTTGCAGCTATAGGACCTCTTCCCATTGCCTCTCTTCACTTTTCCCCTTTCTCTCCTCACTCTTCTCTATTTCTTAAGGCCAAACAATAAAGGTCTCACTGCTGGTTGAAGTAAAACGCCTTGGCACAAGTCACCTGTGGTTTGCACTTGATCACACCAACCAGGCACCACAAGTCCGCTGTTTGGACCCTGACATCAGACTTGCAGGACCAGTGAACATCACTGAGGCTATCCAATAGACAGGTGCACAAAACTACTGCTAGATTTTGAAGAGTGGGAGCCTTCCCCCCCACCCCAAAGAGCCAGATAACTGCAGTGGAACTTCATTTTAAGTATTAGATGGGCTATAAAAAGAGTGAGAAACAGCAGTGATATATTTTAAGTATTGCCTCAGTTGAAATATTTCTCCTTCAGCCTTAAGATTTGTTCCATCTCTGTTGTGATATTCAAGTATAGCCTTGTTTTGAAGGGAAACAAAAACATCCCTAACTCAGGACATGAGGGAGCAGCGCATTACAGGAACACCTAACCACTTCTCTACAACAGGTCATGTGTGAGGTCTCCATGGTGTCAGGCACTCCATTTTCTTTACTGTAATCTACGCCATAAGAGCTGAGAACAGAGGAACCAACCACACAGTTTGAGGGAATCGGTTTTGTGCCTCAGAAGGAGGAGGTTAAAAAGCACAGCGCTTGTTTTAGTACAGCTCAGGCTTACTGTGACATTAAACACACTTGAGAGAAGCTCCATACAGCCAACTCACAAGGATGCTTTCCACCAGAACTGGGATCTAGAACCACAATTCATCAGTAAGGCAACCAAACACACCAGAGGACATCCATTGAGAGGGGCAAAATGCCAACTGAAGTGTTGCCCTGGTTATGTGCTAATAACCAACGACTGAGCATCCCTGCTGCAGTAACACTGGAGCCTTACACAAAGGGATGACTCCCAGTTCCCAGGATTTCAGGATACCAGTATGTCCCAGAACGCAAAGCCAAACAGATTTAAAAAGCCCCAACCCTAACTGGCTGACAGAGTTTCGAAGAAGATTAAACAAAAATTCCTGTTTGTTCACCTTCCTGAGCTAGAGACTCCTGGGAGGTAGACAATTCCTCAGCAGAAAACACAGAATCAAATCAGATTAGAAAAGACCTCTCTAGGATCATGGAGTCCATAGGGGCTGAAATTTTCATGTGTCTCATCTCTAAGGACTGGTGAGAAAACAAACCTCCTATCATGTAATTTTTATCATCTGAAAGGTTAAAGAAGTGGGTTCAAGAGAACTGAAGAATCTTAACAATAAAACCAGATGCTTGCTTGGGATTATTAGTAGTAGCTGTGGTGAAGGACCCAAATTCTATTTGGGACACACATCCCGGATATCCGCCTGGGCACCCATCTTGCCCCCACCCCACTCCTCCTTTCCCCCCTTCTTCCCAGGTAGAGGAAGCTGGAAAGCAGACAAAGGGCTTGGCGCCTCTCAGTCTGCAGAAGTCACGGTGATGGACTTGTGACTTCTGCCTCTTTTAGTAAGGTAACTTGAGATTGGTCTTTTATCGGTTGCTATTGGTCAAAACACTCGGCCAAAATGCTTAAAACCTCCAGCCAANAAATTTTTTTGCTAATAAAATATTTAATATTTTATATCAGCCTCATTACAATTTACTCATAACCCAGATTCAAAAAAAACCCCTACCACCACATTAGCAATGGCAGGAGAGCTTTAGATATTAAAAACTGTAGGCAGAGGATAAAGTTTCTACTTTCAGTATGGAAGTTCAGGGTGTCAAATTGCACTGAAAGAATCAGTAAATGCAGCAGATTGGAAAACACCTCTGAGCTCCTTCAGTCCAACCTCTCACCTAACCCTTCTTAACTAACCTATGGCCCTAAATGCCTCATACAGCCTCCTCTTTCCTCCAGGCATGCGCACTGCACCACCTCGCCACAAAGCCCATTCCAATGCCAGTCACTCTTGCTCTAAAGAACTTCCTCCTAACATCCAGCCTGACCCTGCCCTGGCATAGCTTGAGGCTGCATCCTTTTGTTCTGTCCCTGGGTGCCTGGCAGCAGAGCCAACCCCAGCTGGCTACAACCTCCCTTCAGGAAGCTGCAGAGAGCAATGAGGTCTGTCCTGAGCCTCCTCTTCTGCAGGCTGCACACCCCCAGCTCCCTCAGCCTCTCCTCACAGGGCTGTGCTCCAGGTCCCTCACCACCCTCAGCCTCTCTAGCTGAGGTATCTTTCTGGTAAGAGGGAAAACAAAATCCTGAAAAGGGAAGACCAAGAGAACAAAGAGAGGTTCTGACTGAGGCTGTCATACTGCGCAGTCCCACAGAAAGAGGTGACCACAGCAAGTGATTTGTGCTTTCTTGGTAGAAACTCAGGAGTGGAAAGAAAAAGTGTTCTCTCCTACAAAAGTGAGGGTCTCTCTCATGGAAGTTCACACTTGTTAAAGGAAACTCACTGACAAACACTTCGGGGCACTATCTGTGTCTTTAATCCCCCTGTGAAGTGCTGCTGATCTCCAGCAGGGATGTGCTGTAACTGCAACCCCCAGCTCATGCCACAGCCAGACTCTGTAGATGCATGGAAAGGTCTAACAGCCTTGACCTCAATGTTTGTCTCAGTGAGGTATTGCCAAGTTCAAGTCCTCTACCTCACGAGACATTCAGAGATGATCTTTCTAAAAATGTAACTTACTTGTTTTGACCAAAAAGGATTTTCTACACACTTCTGCTGACTTTGACAGTGGAGTCATTAATGTTCTTTAAATGCAAATGCTCTGCGTGCAGTATGATTGAAGCTTGGTTTCCTTCCAAGTTATCCCACTGGACCAGAATGTATACATTTAAGGGCAATCTATGTTGAGATGGGTTTGGGATGTGTCTCATCACACTGAATAATTCCAGTTCTGTTTGTTTCCTTGGAGGCTTCTCAACTACTTTGATGCATTCTGCTTCTCTCTGTCTTTCCTTTCCTCAAAGTCACAATGAATCCCCATTAGAGGCATTATAAGAATATATCCTCAGGGTTATGATTTATCCTCAGTCAGACTGACTAAAGCTGAATTTTCTTCTTCTATCACTATCAATATTCACTGGGGATTTAGAAACACTGAGTCTCACTGGCTTAGATTCAAAGTAAATTTAGGAGCCAAAGAATCCAAAAGTCTAGTTTTTAAGCACTGGTCCCAGGGATGAAATCATACTATTAAGGCCCTGATAGGATTCACTCAAGGAGTTAGGCATCTTAAAGTAGGATCCACAACAATGTGTATCCCCAAAAAGCTGGCTGTGTACACAGCATTCAATTCCTCCTTCTCTATTCTGAGGTCCAGGCTATGACTAACTAATCATGCCCCAGCAGGACCCTTCTCTAGTGACCATATTTGTCTATTTCTTAGTGCATGCCACATGTTCAGATGAGCATAGGAAGATCCACCCTCACTGTTTCAGACTGATCTGCATTTTCATCAAATCTGATTTTTCCTAGTGCATGCACACATGCAAGTAGAAGGAGCAATGTGCATGCACTGGGTGCCATGCCAGACCTAGGGCCTCTAGAAACCTCCAGCTGCTGGTCAAAGTGCTGCCACAGAATGGTAAGGTTGGANAAATATCATAATTATTAATTCTTCTTAATTAATACATTTATATTGTCATCTTCCCCTTTTCACATGAGGTCTTCTGCCCTACCTACTTTGTATCTTTGGCTACTTTTGGGGGCCTTGCAGCAGTAGATTTTCCATTGCTCTGTGACCGTGGCAGTCCCATCAAACTGATTAGCATGCCAGTGATAATATTCAGCAGTTTTTTTCTATGAGTTCAAAGCCCTTTGTCAGGACACTAATCATGACTACTACCACTTGAAATGTGTCACTTCAACTTCCATACAGTATGTGACCCACGGCAAGGTAAGAGGCAGCAGCAGAGCTGTGGAGGAAGTATGGGTAGGCTAAACCCCAATTAAGCCAGCACTGCTGGTTCAGATCCCCTCCCAGGTCACACTGCACTGTTTCATTACAGGGTTGCATTCTTAGAAGGTTGCCCTTGACAAGAGGAATTACTTCTCCTTGGGCTAATTAGAGAGGAAGCTCCAAAAGGAGGAAGAGGAGACACTGACCCAAGCCCGACACAGATGCACTTCTGCACCCATGGCTGCTGCTATCTTTGCTCCTCTGTATGTTACCTATACAGCAGTGATATAGAGAAATGTGCCCCTAGAAGTGAATAAAAGCTGGCTGGTACCTAAGCAAAATGATTCCTCTCACCTAAGAAACCTAAATTCCATTTCCAGCTCTGCCACAAACCTCCTGTGCGATTCAGAGCTACCTCTCAGCCTCATCGAGACACAGTTGTCCTCTAAGTAAAAATTTCTTAATGTCTCCCAGACAGAAATAGAATTGCTCAAAGTGTTTCAGATCAATGATTTGAAGGCTCCAGGTTATTTTTATCCAAAGCAATACTTGTTTCACTCCAACAGAAACAACACAGCCATGCTCTCTGCCTACAGATAGGGAGACCTTGCACCTGCATTTGGTTGGTTTGGTCCAGTTAACACCAACAGACATTGTTAATGCAGTTCTGACAAGCACTATGAGCAATATTTTTAATTACATGATTAACTTCAAGCTGTACACCTGCATGGGAATTTATGGTAGATTTATACAGTAATGTGAGTGATGCTAATGTACTAGATCTGAGTATCATTAAGGCAGTGATAGCTAATGTCTTGGTCTCATTATTAATACTATTAATACTGCAATTAATACTACTATAAAACAGAAAACACACTTAAGAGTTTTCCTTCATAGTAGCAAAAAACATAGAGGGAGTATTAGGGCATTTTTTCTCTCATTGGAACAGGCTGCCCAAGGAGGAGTCACTATCCCTGGGGCTGTTAAGAGAAACAGAGATGTAGCCTCAGGTCATGCCAGGGGAGGTTTGGGTTGGATGTTCGGGATAAATCTCTTTCCTGCCAGAGTGGTCAGGCCTTGGAAGAGCCTCCACAAAGAGGTGGAGGAGTCACTCCGCCCAGAGGTGTTCAAAGAACATCTGGACACAGCCCTTGCAGTCACCCTGCTGTTGGGTCGATGGTTGGATTGGATCATCCCAGAGGTCTTTTCCAACCACAATGATTCTGTGATCTACAAGCAGTTATTAACCTACACACACAAGACTGTATTTATTATCCCTCAAACAAGCAGAGGCATAATGCATAACCCAACCCAATTTAACATCATACCAGAAGGTAATTTTCAGTGTCTGTATCTCTCTCTCAATTCTTCTGAGCCATAGAAAAACAAGCAACACAACCATGCAGAATTACAGCAATAAAGGAAAACAATTCAGAAAGAGAAAACATGTCCTGAGGCAGTCTCTAATCCCTGAAGATTCGTAAAGGGTTTTCTCCATCCAAGGTTTCTATGCAAAATGATCACTACCTGGCTCCTTTCTCAACAGCAGGTTGACCACTGGTAGGATTTGCTATGGTATTTCTTCATTTCAAGTGTAAATATAACAAGGTTTGGTAATTTTCTAGGTTTTGGGGTTTGTGTTATTGGGGTTTTTTTGGGGTATTTATGGGGTTTTGGTTTTGTTGTTGCCTTTTTTTTTTTCCCCTCTAGATGAGTGCATGTAGTCATGTTTAGCTGAAAAGCTCAAGATGAGCCTTCAGTGTGAGCACAGCCCAGACAGCAACTGTCTGCTGGGCTGCAGCAAGAGCAGTGTGGGCAGCAGGGCAAGGGAGGGGATTGTGCCCCTTTGCTCTGCTCTCCTCAGACCCCAGCTGCNCGGTGCTCCCAGTGGGGTCTCAAGAATCTTCCAAGCAAAGGTCAGGAAAGGTAGGGGCAGTAATCTTGTGACCTTCTCAGACAGTCTGTGCTGGGATTGCAGGGGAGAAGCATCCTCCTCACCAGTTAGCCGTATCTCTTCTATGAATCCAGTTGTTGTCAGGCTGCATTTTTGTTAGGTTAAGATTGATTTCTAAGAGGCTGTTGAACAAAAGCAAAGCATCTTCAAAAGGAGTGCTGCAGATTCAACCACAAATATTGCTCAACCACAGCTTAGCTGAGCAAATTTTGCCCTTCTCTATTTGCCAGCATTAAACATCCTGCATAAACAAGTGGCTGCAATGTTGAAGCTTTAGAGCTCTAGATCATATTTTCAACAAGCCTGCTAATTAGCTTAGTACTAATAAGGACTAGTAGAAAGAAATATTCCAAAGACATTGTGGTTTGTTTCATTTTCATAGGGAAGGTTAGAAGTTTAGGGCAACCATTTGTTCTCAGCCCTGAAGAAAAAGCCCAACAGCAGGGCTTGCTGGAGCTGTTTAATGGGATACAGCTAAATGGTGATGCTTCTCCCCTGCAGTCCCAGCACAGACTGTCTGAGAAGGTCACAAGATTACTGCCCCTACCTTTCCTGACCTTTGCTTGGAAGATTCTTGAGACCCCACTGGGAGCACCGAGTCCAGCTCCAGAGTCCATCACAAGAAACATTTGGATGTGCTGGAGAAGGGTCCCGNGCTTCAGCATTCACAAACCCTACTGACTGGAGACTGCTGCTGGTGCTAACATGCACCTTGTTTTTATGACCTTAGTGAGAACTGGCTCCATTAACTTGAGTACAGATGGTCAAACACTGCCAAAGAAATATTTTCATTTCAACAATGGCTCACTGAGCCTGACTGTTTTGCTTGACTCATCTCAGGTTTGACTACCATTTGCCAAATCCAAGGCAAATCCTCCAGTCTTGCCAGGCTGCTTCAGAGCAATCAATTTACCACTGCCAAGCTTGGCAGAAGAAAGGCTGCCAGAGAATTTCACCTATAAATGATGAAAATTCATCTGAGTCGGTGGGTTGCATCCATGACAAAGAGACAAAAGAAAAATATCCTAACTGCTGTGACATTTCTTGCTTTAGATAAAAAAAAATCCTGATGTCTTTATCAGATTTAAAAACTAATGATGGGGAAAAGACTGAGGAGAAAAACTTTTCAGGAGATTCCCCTTAACAGAGGGAGTCTAGCTCTGCATTATAAACTTTTGCCTTCCCTAGAGGAGTTGGATAAGTGAGCCCCTGAGAAATTATGAGCAGTGAATTAATGACCAGCACCACACAAAAATATCCACACTGCTGAAAGGGATTCAGACAGAGGTGACAGCAATCTGTAGCTGGTACATGTCCTGGCACATGCTCTTACTCCCCTTTCTGTGTGTCACTGTGTCAGGTGTCCCAAGATGGGGTCATGACAACACACAAGTGGTTTGGCTGATCTCATCTGGACTCCTGAAAGAAGCTCAGACACATCTCTGACCTGCAGAGTGCAAAATCCAAAGGAGGCTGAGCCTGCATATCAAGAGCTACAGAGAACTTCAGCTTCACATCTGAAGCTGGAGAAAATGAAGCTACAATAAAGAGTGCCAGAAATTTCAAAGCTTCTGTACCCTGCTCACTAAACTTTGCCTTCCACTAATTATTGCTTCAGTGGTGAAAATAAAGATGGGTTTGGATCTGATGTCACCTGAGGAGACAGGTGCCAGGCAAACACCACAGAGGGTGTCACTGTTTGGTTGTAGGCAGGCTGAAGGAGGACCACATGCTGGGCAGGAGGGCATGAGGATGGTTTGAGAGGATACCATTAAAAGGGAGCTGACAGCAAGGTTAGAAGTGAGAAAATCTCACCTGGGTAACATCTGGCAAAGAAACAATCAGTTTGACACTTGCCAGGTGAAAGACCTCACATCACAATGGAAGTCAAGAACTCCTTTTCTCAAGGCAGCTCTGCCAATGCTGGGCTCACTAACCCATTCTGGACTAAAGGAATCATTTTCTTCCCGTGATGAAGATGACAGATGAAGAGTTCTACAGTGACACTAAATATTGCAAGAAGCATTGCTGTAAAGTGCACTGCCTCCTGCCTTGCTGTGCTATTGAAAGGTTGATTTCAGTGTTGAGATAACTCCACTTCTGATTACCTCCTCCCCCCCATTTTAAAAGTTCTATCATGTCCTCATTAACATCTCATTACTAAGCAGTTAGCACTGGAAAAGGACAAAGAAGGGAAATTAGATGCAACAATATAGGGCATATTTTCACCTTGAAAGAGAGACTCATTAGGGGTTACTCAAAGTCACACAGATGCTTCAGAGGAATAATGCCCTTAAGGTACTTCAAATTATTTATGTTAAAGCAGAAATTATTCATGTTAATGAAGAAATTAATGTTAAAGCAATTCTATTGATTTTTTTTTCTATAAAAGAGTAATTTATGTATACCAGATAGGAATAAACATAGCCCAAAAAATCTCACAGACAAGAGAGAAATAAGAAACAATTCTGCAACTGCTTAATTTTTCTTCCCCCCAAAGATGGTGGGAGAGAGGAAATGTGAGAATGAAAAAAAGACACTGCAATTTCAATGTCAAAATGGTTAAATACACCCACAAATTATGAACAGGTTCTTCTCTGCTATCCAGGGACTTCTGGATATTGTCTCATGCTCCTTTTCAGAGAGGAAGGAGGAAATGAGCTTTGAGAGAAATCTGAGAGCTGACTGAGTGCCAACTGAAATCCAAATGCCATCTGACCAGGCACACTGCAGCACAGAAACACTGTGGAAGAGACCTTTAAGATCACCAAGTCCATTATCTAGAATGAATCATAGAACCATAGAATGGTTTGAGTTGGAAGGGACCCCAAAGCTAAGCCAGTACCAACCCCCTGCCATAGGCAGGGACACCTCCCACTAGCACAGGTCACTCAAGGACTCATCCAACCTGGTCCTGAACACCTCCAGGGAGGATGTGGAGCACAGAATGGAATCTTTGATCACTTTGGGCGGTTTTGTGCTCCACAACCTCCCTGGGCAACCTGTGCCAGTGTCTCACCACCCTCACTGCAAACAACTTCCTCCTAACATCCACTTTCAANCCACACTGCTCTTGCTGCAGCCCAGCACTGCAGCTCTACCTTCAGCTATACCACGCAGAACACTTCCACACTTCCAAGGATATTTCACAGACTGTCACTTTGCAAGACATTATCAATTAGTGCTGGTGCCACTGGTCCTTGGTTCTACCTCCTTGCTCAGAAGGCAGAAAGCAGTCATACTTGAGGCAAATTAAACCACACTTTAAAGCAAGTTTCCTAAATGGGGAACACTTGTTTGAGCAGTCATTTTGGGTTAGGAATCCTTTTGATAGCAGCAAAACAGCTTTTTATCCCAAAAACTCTTGGGATAGGCAAATAATTCCCTTCATTGATGTGACTGAAGCAGCCACTGAGGATGCTCAGAGGATTAATGCAACTGACTGTGTGTAAAATCACAGTGGAGACAACAGTGACGCCTAGAAATAGCTGGCCCCAGCTGAGCTGATTTGGGTGCCAGCTGCAGCCTGACAAGAGTTTGGTGTGTGCTTTGTAACGTTGTGAGCTCTGTGCTGCCAAGCCTGTATGGTCACAAATAAACTTCAGCTCTGCAGCCTCTAGTCTGGCTTCCCCCCTCCCAGTTCTTTGCATTACAATCAGGTTGCACAGTGGAGCACAGGAAGGGCTCTCTAGGAGCTGATACTTCTGCAGAGTTTTCCTTGCAGTTCTGCAAGGTGTAGGAGGACTCTGAATCTAGGCTGGGTAATGCCTCATTAAATGATTTGTACCCATCAACAGCTACTTCACTATCCAGATTCCCACCAAAATTGTGAAAGAGAGCCCTGCAAGTAGCCTGCTCCCAGGACAGCATAGCCTAAGCCCCTGCCTGCCCTTCTGTCCTTCAGCAAGCTGAAATCTACTCCAGCCAAGGACAGTTCACAGATCCTTTTCTACTTCTTTCCCTGGGTGAATGGATTGGAACCCAGTGCACAAATAACCTCTGACTTGCACAGCTTTCCTGTCTCATCTCAGGTCTGTATTCATTATTAATGGCACTTTAGAGAATATTTACATATTTTGGGAGGACTACATTTAGCCTCCATTATTTTTCCATGCTCAAAACCACATGCACCAATGGCAGCCAAAATGAGCAAAGAGTTTGTTGCACTCTACTGGGAAACCTAAAGGAGAGGCCTCTTACCTTGAGATACTGTAATTACTATTTTGATTGTCTAAGGTCTTTAAATCTTAGGCCAGTAATTTGAACAGCTCCACATCAGCTCAGTGTTAGTTCTTGGCTTGAGTCTCTTTTTTCCCCCATTTTTATTCTAAGACATATTGGCAGCTTGAGGCAAACACACACAATAACCAGAAGAGAACACACAAAGAGCTGGCATTTGCAAAGCATTCCCTTTTGGGAAGGGGCAATGCAATCATCTCCTCTTTGGGAATGGAAGAGGTGAACAGCATTGAAAGCCCTCAGAAAGGCAGAGTCTAAATGACAGTGGTTAGCAGCAGGGAGCACTTCAGGATGTTACTCCTGCTATGCCAGTTGGCATGCAAGGCTCCCACTCAGCAGCACAGAACACTGCTAATGTGCCTCCAGTGTTCCCAAATTCAAATTAAACACTTCCTCACTCTGTCTGTATGCTGGAACCATTCTTTCATGGCTTGAAGAGCTCAAATTGCCTCACTCAGGACAAGAATCCAGACCCTTCACCAGCTTCATTGCCCTTCTCTGGACACATTCAAGTCTCTCAATGCCCCTCTTGCAGTGAGAGGCTCCAAAACTGAATCCAGTTCTCAAGCTGTGGCCTCACCAATGCTGAGGACAGAGGGACAATGACTTCCCTGGTCCTGCTGGTCACACTATTCCTGATCCAGGCCAGCACACTGTTGTTGGCCAGCTGAGCACGCTGCTACCTCAAATCTGGCTGCCAATCAACACCCCCAGGGCTCTCAGAGTGGACAGAGAAAGCATACAACAGTGAGACTTTAAGCACATCCCACCCACAAGATAAAATTAAAATGCTTCAATCCTCAGCATGATGTTAGAAAGCTCTGTGAAACCAGGGAAGGGAGAGGCTTTGTTCTTGCTCTTACAGGGCAATCAGCTCCCAGTGCCAGTTCATCTTGTCCCACTGAGTTTGGTAATCTATTAATACCCTCATTTGCTCGCTGGGGCTCAAGGGGGAAAGGTACCTACTGTCTCTAAATGTCAGCATCATGGAGCTGCATTTTCTAGTGACTTCTGTGGAATTAACATTTTCTGTTTACTCTGTCAAGACCCTAGGAAATTACACTTTCAGCACATCATCATTATTAAAGTGAGAAAGTCAAGATCCAAAGAGAAACTGCCAGATGAAACCTGCATATTTAAACCTGATTTCTTTCCATACTGTTAAGTATGGATTTACAATTTGGCTCTGGATTGTGTGCTCACTTGTTGCAATGCAATTGCAGAAGTATCAGCTACCTTCCCCAGTCTTTTCTCATCTCATCTGATCAATAAACATTTGCTTATGCTTTACTGCTGCTCATTTCTCAGTGCTCTCTGCAAAACCAGAAACAATGTAGTACATGCAATTGTTTCTCTCAGATATTTTTCTTCCCCCTCCTTGCCAACAGATCTTTTTAAACTCAGATCTTCCTTATTGCCAGGTAATCATTTGTTCTCAAGTCATCATTTAGGAGTTATTTTCTGTATAATTAGACAGTGGCTTCTCCCTGGAGGTGTTCAAGGCCAGGTTGGATGAAACCTTTGAGCAACCTGGTCTAGTGGAACTTGTCCCTGCCCATGGCAGGGCAGTTAGGATTAGATGATCATAGAATGGTAAGGTTGGAAAGGATCTCAAAAATCATCCAGTTCCAGCCCCTTAGATCGTCCATTCCCAACACTTCCCACTAGTACAGGTCACTCAAGGTCTCTTCCAGCCTGGCCTTGAACACCTCCAGGGAGGGAGCAGCCACAACCTCCCTGGGCAACCTGTGCCAGTGTCTCACCACCCTCACTGCAAACAACTTCCTCCTAACATCCACTTTCAATCTCCCCTCTGCCACTTCAAACCCATTCCCCTTGTCCTGGCATTGCAAGCCCTTGTCAATAGTCCCTCCCCAGCCTTCCTGGAGTCCCCTTCAGATCCTGCAAGGCCACTCCAAGGTCTCCTGGCAGCCTTCTCTTCTCCAGGCTGCAGAGCCCCAACTCTCAGCCCGTTCTCAGAGCAGAGCTGCTGCAGCCCTCTCAGCATCATGGTGCTCTTCTCTGGACCCCCTCCAATCTTTAAGGTCCCTTCCAACCCACACCATTCCCTGGCTCTATGAATTAACACTCTCTAAGAACAAAACCACACAAACAACAGACTCCAAAACTCCAAAGATGTCATAGCTGGGCATAAACACTTAGCAAGAAACTCAACTTTTCCTCCCCTGTGCACCAGGAACCATACACAACACTGCAGGAGTTTTCAGCAGCTGAGGGGGTTTTGGTGTGCATAGGAAATCCATAGAGTTTTGTCATTGCTTTGACAAATAACCTGCCACTGAAATAGACAAGAAAACCCTGGCAGCACTCATGCCCAATCAGAAACACTTCCCATAAAGACCAGAATTAACAAGCCAGTGCTGATTTTCTCTAACTTCATTCCTTAATTTTTTTTTTTTTTTTTTTTTTTTGCCCTGCAGTGATTATTTAGTTATTGGATGTCAAATGAGTAGGGGAAAAAAAGGGGAAATGTTTTCATTGTTACACTTAAAATAAATAAATCTCACAGCCACTTCTTTTGCAGGGAGTCTGTAGGCAAAAGAAATGAAGTTCATCTGAAAGCTAAAGCTTTACAAACTAACCTTCAGCACAGAGCTCTTCATTGTCCTAGAGGAAATGTGCTTCCATTCAACAGGATGCTAAAGCCTCTGAGCCCCTGCGCTGAACAGACACAGCAACTTCTCCTTTGCTAAGCTCCTCAAGTGCCCAACTGAGAAAGGATTCCCTGCACATGAACAGGAGCTAAATTAGCTGTGCACTGAAAGCTCTCACCCAATGCAAAGCTCTAAGTCCTTGGCAGAAGCTAGGCCCCAGCAAAGGGCTTCTGCATGCTCTGTCAGCTGCTCCAGACATCACCCAACCCATGTGCTCCAGGATCACTTCAGTAGCCTTTGACTCATCTCAACTCTAAGCCATATCTAACAGCAACTCTAAAAAGTTGGAATAATTGCAGTTGCTCTGGGGAGCTGAAGAAGTGACAGCTACCTTTCTGGCATTGTTGCCTCTGTTTCTGCCACTCTGCAGTTCCCTGACTCTCTTCAAAAGAACTGAAGTAGGTTGACCATTCCACTTGTTCATGTTCTCACCAAATTGGTCACGCAGGATTATCCAAAGTGACCCACGTGATTGCTGGTGTCTAGATGGAGTTTGTTTGGTTTGGGGGGGGCTGCTTTTTGTTATTTGTTTTCCCTTTCAGCCATTTTCCTTAAAGAGAGAAGACATTTCACAGGAAGAAAGAACTTAGAAACAGCTGCAACCAGCTCCTTACCTCAGGGTGTCTTGAGAAGAGTGTGGCCAGCAGGTCAAGAGAGGTTCTTCTTCCATTCTTTTCTGCTCTGGTGAGGTCACACCTGAAGCATTTTGTCCAGTTCTGGGCTCTGCAGTTCAAGAAGGAAGCACTGAAGAGAGTCCAACAAAGAACCACAAAGATGCTGAAGGGACTGGAGCAGCTCTTCTAGGAGGAGAGACTGAGAGACCTAAAGCTCCTTAG
Source organism: Ramphastos sulfuratus (assembly GCA_013399055.1). Taxonomy (NCBI): domain Eukaryota; kingdom Metazoa; phylum Chordata; class Aves; order Piciformes; family Ramphastidae; genus Ramphastos; species Ramphastos sulfuratus. Next base: position 15,760 of record WBNM01026776.1, read on the forward strand.
GCTGGGCAAGAGTGAACTGAGGAGCTTCAGGAGTGCTTTTAAACATCTAATATGGGGTGGGGATCATGAGAAGGGGGCTGGGCTCTTTGTAGGAGTGGCCAGTGGTAGGATAAGGGTTCACAGGTGTGAGTAGAGCACAGGAGGCTTCAGTTGCACTTAAGGGATAGCTTCGTTACTTTGGGAGTGATGGAGCACTAGGGTAGGACTTCAGGAGAGGTTGTGCAGGCTCCTGTTCTGCTGTAGTTTAGAAAATACAGGTCCTGTTCCAGCAGTATAAAACCTGCCCCGTTGTGGAGTGAGTGAAGTGCTCCTTGCTGGAGCTGGAACAGCTCCATAGTGTTATCCAAACTGAGAAAGCTGCAGTGCTTGCTGTGGGAATTGGAACAGGACAATAGCTTGAGAGGAGCTTTTAATTCTGCTACAGCCATGTGCTTGGAACAAAAGTAATGTGACAGACCTGCTGAAACTTATGAATGAATTATTGCTGGAACATGGAATGCAGGAGTTCTGCACTTGAAAATCAATCTCTGGGCACCATAACTGCTGCAGATGAGAGGGGAAAAAAGTGGCTCTCAGCTTTTATTCTTATTCATGTGTTGACCTTAGTTTACCCTCTTTCCCAGCTGGCCAGTCAGCTCTCAGCTCTGGAATGATAACTGGCACCATTATGCTTGTCAGGCCACTGCAGACCTGTTCTCCTTAAGTTCTGTGCTGTCTGAAGTGCCAGAAAAAAGAAAAATTAAACATCAGAGATAGTCTCTTCTTGACAAAGAGAGGGGAAAGAACATAAAAGATAATTGCCCTAGAGCTTTGGAGGTATTGTTTCCTCACTATTTTTTTTATTTAGATCTACTCAAATGAAATCAATTCTGTTGCCCCAGTGAGACAAAGCTACCTCCTTCTTCTGAGTGCAATTCATCAATCATCCCACCACAAGCAAGGCTGACAGAAGAAAAAACACCTTCCTCTCAAACATATGCTTGGGCAAACTTGGCCTCATGGTTGAAGATCAACTCTCTAAAATTGTTTAGAGAGGAGGAAAGAGTCCTAGCAGGAAAGGGAAGAAAAATGCAATCGCAGAACCGCAAAGGTTGGAAGGGACCTCCACAAATCACTGAGTCCAACCCTGCTGCCAAGGCAGGATCACCCAGGGGGGTTTGGGAAGTCTCCACAACCTCTCTGGGCAGCCTGCTCCAGGGCTCTGGCACCCACACTGCAAAGAAGTCTCTCCTCACGTCGAGGTGTGACCTTCCCTGTTGCAGTTTGCAGCCCTTGCTCCCTGTCCCATTGCTGCAGTCTTTGTTCTGCACAGTACGTTTTTCTTCTGCATCCCTTTGCACATGCTCCCAGCTTTGTGCTCTCTGCCCAGTTCAGCTCCACTCACCAGGACTGCTTACAAAGCACAAAGTGAAGCTCGGGTGTGAGGCTTCACAGTAGCAAGGAGAACAGCAGCAGCCCTGGGCACTCGCATCCCCTTAAGCTGCTCCTGTTTCCCCTGCGCCTCCTCCGTGCTGCAGCTGGGCGCTCAGAATACCGATCGCGCTGGGGTCTGCTGGAAACTGGAACAGACACTTGAGAACCAAATGTTCTTCCCTGGGATTTCCCTGGGGGCAAAGGCACTAAACTACTCATACATTCACTTGGTGCTTACCCGATCGATGGAAACACCACCACAAATCATTTGACTAATGTTGGCTGCAATTGGCTTTCAAATTCATCCCTTTCCACGGTTCCACCCGAGTCAGAAGGGAAATAACATCATTCAAAACATATTAAGTGTATTCTTCCAGCTAATGTAGTCCTGATCCCTAAGATGTAGATAGTCCTTTTTTTTTTTTTTTTTTATTCTGACCCCTTTTTTTGGTTTTTTTTGTTTGTTTTTTTCTTTTTAAGTGGCTGTTAATGACTTAAACCTCGTTGGGTTTCTTTGTGAACAAGAAATCAGCTTTCCCTTCTTCTGTTGTATGTAGCTCCTCAAAAAAGAATCTCACCATGATACATCTAAGGCTTTAGTTTCAGTAAACTGGCCAACAGCTACAGGTAGGTGGAAAATTGCTATTTGGACAACTACTAAGCAGATAGAATCGTGGAATGGTCTGATTTAGAAGGGAGGTCACCCAGTCCAACCCCCTCTGCAGTCAGCAGGGGCATCCTCAGCTAGATCAGGTTGCCCAGAGCCCTGTTGAGCCTCACCTTGAATATCTCCAGGCATGGGGCCCCAACCACCTCCCAGGCAACCTGCTGCAGTGTTCCTCTGCCCTGATGGTAAAGAACCTGGCCCTAACATCCAAAGAGGTGATATTAACAGGGTGCTAACTGTTATGATTGCCTGTTCTCAGATTTCAAGCACACAGCATGACACAAGTATAATCTACTGTTTATATATAAAACAGTGTAACATGTCCAGAAGCCTTTGTGTGTTCAGAACTCTTTGAGTATTTACACAGCTGATGAGGTTTGTGGTTATTGATAACCTTTTACTAAATGGCTTACAAATCACTCCAGTGATGCTAGCAGGTCTACCTTCTCTCTCTCTTCTGTCTTAAAAGTAGATTCTTAGTCACTGTCTTCTTTCTTTTCCTCCTACCTTTCTCCACTCTTACTCTCCTGAATGTCTTATTTTTACTTTACATTGTCTAATCTGGAAATTACCCACAGATAAGAGAGCAGGACAGAGGTTAACCTCCTCTCTGACACCATTTTCCTTTTATTATCTGCCCATACAATGGATTCCCATGCAGCCTTTGAAATCCTTTGGAGTGCTTCTGTGAAGGTAGAGAAGCAAAGAGGAGAATGATAGAATGGGTTGGGTTGGAAGGGACATTTAAAGGTCATCCAGTCCAGCCCCCCTGCAGCATGCAGGGACACCTTTAACTAGATGGAGTTGCTCAGAACCTGGTCCAACTTGACCTTGAATGTTTCCAGGAGAGTGGCATCTACCACCTCTCTGGGCAACCTGTTCCAGTGTTTCACCACCCTCACCATAACATTTTTTTTACTTATATTCAGTCTGAATTTACCTTCTTAGGTACAAGCACCAAGCAGGGTTAAGTAGCAACCAACTTCATTAGGGCTTGCTTAAAACTGTCTCTGCAGCAGATGAATGTATAGAACATTGAACTGTGTGCAGTTCTGGAGCCCCCAGCACAGGAAGGACATGGAAGTGTTGGAGCCAGTCCAGAAGAGGCCACCAAAATGCTGAGAGGGCTGCAGCAGCTCTGCTGTGAGGACAGGCTGAGAGAGTTGGGGCTCTGCAGCCTGGAGAAGAGAAGGCTTCCAGGAGAGCTTGGAGTGGGCTTGCAGGATCTGAAGGGGG
>WBNM01026787.1:0-23241 GCA_013399055.1 Ramphastos sulfuratus
AATTCTAAAATGGTTACTAAATTCTTTTTGCTGTTGAATTTCTTTATTTCTTAAGATTACATTTAGTAAATTGTCATATGAGCATAACCTCTTTTTAATAAAAGCAGTAAAATTGACTGCTAAGGTTCCAAAGGTCCTGAACAGTAGCAGGCTTGAGGCGGTAGTAGTTTTAGAAGTTCTATCAAATCATGATGTCTGTTGTTCCCCTAAGGGGAATCTCTTAATGTTTGAGTGTCGCAGAAAGTGAATGAAGAAATGGCATGTCTGGAAGTAGTATATGTTTCTATTTTTATATGCAATTTTTATTAATTCATCTGGTGATTATTAATTTAAGATCATTTGCCAGAATAATTTATAGCATGCCTTTAATCAATAAAAAAAAAAAAAGATGGACTGCTTTGGAGTTAAGAAAACATTGTTAGTCCTTCATATATACCTCCTCCCTGTGTTTTTTTATTAGGGCTGTACCAGGACTTTTGGGTAGTAGAGGACATTTCAAGAAGAAATTTTCTGATCCAGTGGAGCACGGTCAAAGGCACACTGCAACTAAAAGGGAGCTAGCAATGTGTCGTAAGGCCATGGTGACGCTAGCCAGAAAAATATCTGGCTCATTCCTGAGACGTACCAAAGACCTTATCAGTGACCAGTTGCCAAAAAAGGAAGACAGGGTAAGGCTAGCTGCACATTTTAAATACAATCCTAATGTGCTAATGAATGTATCTCTCTTTTGTTGTTTTTCAGGTTTTGAGTGTGGGATTTTGTTTTGGTTTTTGTTCTTTTTTTTGTGTGTGTGTGTATTTTGTCTTTCATCATGCCTGTAGTAGTTCACGATTTCCTTTGGGTTTATGAACTTAAGAAGAATCCAAAGCCTTGGAAAAAATGCACATTCAGTAGCATGCTTTGTTTGTGTAATTACTATGATTGTGTAATTTTCATGTTTGATCAGTTAATCAAACATGAAAATGCTCAGCTAGACTTCTATCTAGTGATTTAGACATTTATTTTATGTGCACTTTTTAACTTACCTGTGCAGAGCCAAGATAGTATATGTAAATCTTTTGAAATTCTGCATAGGACTTATGAGCTTGCAACTTGACAACTTGTTCATGGAACAGTGTTAGTTTTTAACTCCCTCATTTTTGACTGCTAAATAATACAGCCCCCCTAGACTAAAAGCTGATTGTAAATGGGTATGGAATCCTGTTCGTCTAATGCTATTATTAACATTATATGAAGTGGTAATACTTTATGACTGTAGCTAAGAGTTCTGATAAATTCTTGTAATTATTTGTGCTTTCCTTCTAAGTAGACAAATACATTGCTTTGCAGTTTTGGTTTTTTTTTCTTCATCCCTAGTGTATAATAATGTTATCTAAACTATCTTCTGAAGGAAAGATTAACACAAATGTCAGTCAATTGCTTTTCTAAATGTAGCAGGTTTTACTCTTTTCATTCTCTTGTTAATGTGAGTAATGTTCAAGTCACTGCTGTATTATGATAGCTCAGCATGGTGCAGCTGCTGTGTGGGTGGCCTAACTTAGGGAATAATCTTGGGATTTCTGTCTCCTGCTGTTTAAGACTAAAGATGTCACAGAGATGCCACCCATGCCCTCTAAGAAGAACGGTAAGAGTTTTAGCCATAGCACTGTGTAGAGATCCTTGACTCCTCATGGCTTATTCTGTATGTCCTGTATGTTGTGCCCTACAACAGCTAGACCTCAAAGAGGAAAGAAAGGGCAAATTAAGCAAATTGCAAAGCAAAGGGGAATCCATAATTACAATTGTGTATTTATTTCTGTCACTTCGCCATCCTCCTGTACATCCACAATAGCCATTATAGTGAGGTTTATAGAAACCTGACAACAGGTTATTGTAACTTGACTTTGATACCCTCTGGTTTGTTTTTTTTAAGGGAATATGTACATTTGTATTACAATTTCATGCTGTTTTGGTGGCAAGAGTCCCACTTTTTCATTTGTTCGTAGAATAATTTCCTTTAACTATTTGAGCAAACGAATTTTCGTTTTCTACTTTATTTTCAGTGTTCTGTGTTCTAGGCTTTTTGATGCAGTGCTTTTTGCTTTTCTTGATGTGTTGTGCATAATTGTGGTGTTTGGGTTCTCTCTGTGACAGATTGTGTACTGTTTGCTGACTGACTTCCAGAAAGCAGTGTACCAGGCTGTGCTGGAGACAGAGGATGTAAGCTTAATATTAAGAGCAGGAGAGCCCTGTAGTTGCAACAGCGGCCGTAAAAGGAAGAACTGTTGTTACAAAGTAAGAACTTGCACTGTTACAATTTTAGAACATAGTCCTCTAGTTTTCTAGAGAAAGTCTCTGCCCAGCAGAATGGCAACATGGTTATGGGCCATCTATTTGGGAAATCTGAACTGGAAACATAGGTGGCTATATCACAAGACTGAATGGAATTAGGCACTTTGGAATTACAGCAAAGCTGCTCTGCACGTCTGTCCCAGGTTGGGAACTACAGNATACCCATGACCACATCCGAAGCAGGTGGTTGTTATTTATACAGTAAATTCTGGATGTATTATATTAAGTACAGTTATGATACAGTTATTCTGGCAAGGGACGTTGATGTGTCAGGCCTGCTGCTGCTGTGTGCGTCAGGCAGTCTGTGCATAAAATGCAAATCAGAAGCATCCAGGACCGTACAGGCTTCTGTTTCTAGTGATGCCTGTAGAAAAAGTAAAATGCTAATGAACTTGAATTCACAAAGGACAGTAGCCAGGCCTGCAGAACTTAAGTGCTCTTATGGACTGTCTTACTCCAAAGTTCACTGTGAAATTCAGGAACTTGAGAAGGAAAAGGAAAACAAATATTGGTCTAATCTGGCAACCATATCTGAAAAAATAGCTGATGCTCTTGCTGCTGCTGCATTGTAGAGTGTTTAAAGTTATTTGAATTATGTAACTCAAGTCGTTTGTAAAACTTTACTTTCCTCTACAGAAAAAATGTATGAAGTCAGCAGCCATTGGCTAAGAAGTCAATCAAACCACTCTGGTTTGCTTCATATTGAGATTAGTCATGAAGTTATTGTCTTTTTGTCTACTAAGGAATTCTTGTTTGTCAGTGTCCTGGATACTATGATAGGGTTAAGTTTTTGTTTTATGTTTTCGTCACAAGAAGCTTCGAAGGGTCAAATCTATGATGGCTGGCAGAGGCAGCCAGTGGTATTGGATACCACACTGATGTCATGGCCACTAGATAAGGGAAGGGGTGGCTGGGGCAAGTGCTGGTGTTTTGAGCAGGTAACTGTGGCTATGGTGTGGCTCAGGCAGTGAGACAGGATCAGGCAGATGGGCTGGGCCAGGCCATAATAGTCACTGCCGTGTTTTGTATCACTCACTTTGTATTATTTTAGATTATTTATTGTTTTGAGGAGTATTTGTATAAATGTTCATTCCTTTTTTGTTGTTTTTTGTTTGTTTCTGTGGTCTTCGGTGGTGTTTTTGTAGGTAAATGCTCATGGTGAAACAGTCAAGTCACTGTGCTTCAGCTACCTGACAATCCTACAGAAGGTTGCAAATCATGCTGCACTGCTGCAGACAGACAACACTAGCAAGCAACAGGTTAGTTTCAGAGGTATCTGAAAAAATGGTCCTGTGGAAAATGGGATGAAAAGTTTGGAAGAAAGTTGTTGCTGACCTCTTTTTTTAAGTACTAACTAACTGGAATTAAGGTATCTTGCAAAACTGCTTTTTCCATTTGGTAATTCACAATGTAGCTCTTTTAGATAAAGGTGTTACACAACGGTATGTCTGTTTAGTTGATGATTATCTGAAGTAAGGATTGTAGAAACATTGGAGAGTTTGGGGGGAGAATAGTTTTTAGTGGTTTGTAATAGTGTCATTTGTATTCTGTTAATGACAAGTGCCTAGTAAGGGAAATGTCTTTCTTCAAATAAATAGTAAGCAATTACAGTGTGTTGTTTTTTTCTCTAGTACTTCAGATTCAGAGCTGACCTTCCTTAAATAATGAGAAACATGTTTTAACAAGATGTTAACAAGAGAACAGTTAATCTTGTTACTGTGGCAAGTAACCTGCAAGACCCACAAATGGCAGTGTTTTCAAAAATGCTTGTGTGTGATCCTTGAGATCCAAGGACAAGCAAAGGGAAAGGGATTTTACCACTTCCATTCAGAAGCCACAAACAAAAGGAAATTAGGAAATCTTAGCTAATTTTGTCAACTTTGTTCCATTAAAGGAGATTCATTTTTCAAGAAATGTTACTATTGGTGTCTGCCTTATGTGCAGTATAGACCAAAGTGTTTCAGTGTTGCTTTTTTTGGTACTGTGTGTATAGTTTTTGTTGTAATAACATCTGAAATAACCACTGAAATAATATTATATGAATATTTTGAGACTTACTCTCTTTTACAGCATGCATTATTTTTAACCCCTCCAAAATCTACTGAAAAAAAGTGGTATTTTATAATATTTCTTACATACAGTATTCAAGTGCATTACATATATTAGGTGAGAAAATAAATATTTTCTGCTCCTCTGGAAAAGTATACTTGAAGTGCGTGGCCATGTTTAGTTTCAGAGCTACCAAAATTGTAGCAGTGGAGCTTTATGTGGGTTTCAAGCAGTTTAAATACGTTTACCATGTTGGCTTTTGTTGTATCCATTGGACAGTATGTAATTCCCATACTGGCTTGTCATGCCCAAGGGTCAAGAGAAATACTGCCACATGACTGTTGAGTAATGCAAACCTCAAAACAACAGAATGCTTGAGGCTGACAATTCAGGCCAGTCCTATTGCAGTCTCTGTCCAGGAGAAGAAATTTTGGACTCTTCTCTGGTAATCAGAATCTACAGTTTCAGATTAAGATCATCATTTGCTGTTTTAAATGAAGCAAACCAAAACACGCAGATGTTTAATTGCTACTTCTGCAGTGAACTGATTAAAACATGTAACTCTTTCTGCTTCAGTTAGATTCACAGATCACTTGTTTCAACCTGTTAACACCTTGTATAGCTTGCTCTAATTTTTAATGCCTATTCAGACTTTTTGCTTTTCTTCCAGGAAGCACATATCAAACGGGTGTGCAGCCAGGTATTTTCCAGTTTTCCAGATTTTGTGCAGTTAAGGAAAGATGCAGCCTTTGAAACGATTTCAGATCCAAAGTACAGTGGAAAAATGAAGGTAAACTATTAGAAGACAAGTAAGTATTAGTATACTAGTTTAGGAGTGTTCCACAAACTGAGAGTAACTGAAGGGTGAGAAGTTAGGCAGAATGCAGTTTTGCTTTCTAAAATCCTCGTTATTCAGAGTTGGTGTCTGGGACTGGTGGGAAGCCGGTGGCAGGGCTATTTTTTTGTAACAGTAATGTTTTTTATTACTTTACTGATTTGTTGTTACGCAAGCAACATCTTTTCTGTTATTAGATACCTACATATAAAGTTGACTTTCATGAGGTAGTTATTGTTAGGTTACCTATCAGCAAATATTTAGTACATATCTGTAAAATCGTGACATTTTCACTGTTGCTTATGAAACTCTTCTTTTATTGGATAAAACTAGAAATTTGTCTGTTGCATACATCACTCCAGCGCTACCTTACAACATTTTCGTTATGTGTTGTTTTGTCACAGTTGTGAACAACACAGGCAAGCAAAAATGCCCAAGCTAAGACAGAAGTTCTAACATTGTGTCTAAAGCCTGCAACTTAGCTGCCTATTGGACTGAATCCATTCCAAACTATGTCCACAAGTCTGAGTTGCTTCTTGGACAGCATAAACTACAACATCATCTCAGTCATGTAGCTGGCTGTGCCCCTGTGGGATGTGCGTTACCTTGACTGGTAGCAAAGTGAGTTGGCAAGAGAGTAGAGTTTGTCACCTTCTTAGGTGTACTGAGCTTGTGCTGATGTCTTGATATCGATGAGATGTCAGGCAGGTTGAATGTTTACTTTCCATGCCAAAGAGATCCACACAGTTAGAAAAATGAGTCTCTAAGGTACTGGTACTTAAGTTCCGGGTCAGTTTACCTTTCTGAATAAATTGCCCAAGCATAAGTAGAAAGATGAGGAATACGTGATTAAAAATAGTGAGCTACTAGAATGGTAACTACTTCTAAGGCTTTTTTATTATTAGTGAACTCTAATGCTCATTTTCTTTCTGTGTCACTACAGACTTTCCTGATATAGTGTGCTTTATATTGCATTTTTTAAAAAATCTTTTAGCTTGTTGGCCTATATTGATCAATTTTCATGCATTTCACATTAGTTTTTAATACAGATTGCAAAAAAAACACTGAACAAAATAAGCTAAAGATATCCACAACTCTCCCAAAAATCTAAAACCCAAACACTAAATAAGCACATATTCTTGAGAAGATCCATTTAAATAAATAATATTTTTTAAAGTGCAGCATGTATCACAGGAAAATTAGTTTTAAAATGCAGTCTTGTATTTATTGAAAAATATTTTTTCAGTATGGTTGGTAGATGAGAGTTGAGGAGTGCAATGTAAATTTCTGTTGAAAAGTAAGAAAATAAATTATTGGAAGTTCTATAGTTCTTTCAAAGAACATTTTATTTGTCTTTAAAAAAAAAAATCAGACATTACACTACAGTAGAAGTAGGCAAAGATACAAAACACTATGGACCTTTCTTTTCTCCAGCATAGGAGGAGTTCTGCTTGTTTTGTTTTTTACCTTCTGAATTACAGATTAGAAGGATTTTCAAATGCTGTATGTATCACAGCCAACAAGAATTACAAAATATTTTTCCACTCTTGATAACCTCTGATTTTGTATATATGGTGCTTTGTTTGCAAACTGGTTAGGATTTATCTGAGAATCATGGAAGGAGTTGCTTGCTTAGAGAGAAATTGCTCTCCTTTCTCTTTCAGGGAGAGCTTGAATTTTGTGTCAGTTAATGAGATATATCTTAGTATAATCAGAATATTCTGAACTGTGTGGTGATACCTTTGTGCCTAGAAGGAGAATTTATGTAATGAACCAAGTAAGCATCATTGGAAAAATAAGGTGGCTTTTGTGTCTATTAATTTTGACTTCAGAATAATTATGATGTCGAAAGTTGGTTCATGTGTCTGGTGTTACAGTGGCTTTCTTTTTTTAATCTACTGATTGTATTAGAGATTTGTCATATGAGAAGAAGTTATATGAGCTTTTTTGTTTTCTGAATTTTAAAGGAAGCTGTTTGGGATAATTTTATTATTGTGTTCTGGAAGCAAGGTCATTCAGGAGGTACTTAGAAGTTCCTCTTACCATCAGAAAGTAATCAGAAAGAGTCAACAGACACTAGAGATTGAAAGCAATTTGATCTATTTATAACACGTATTGGGAAATAAATGAGACAAGTGGTAGTAAAACGTTTTTAATAGCCTTGCTGCACTGTACCACTTTATGTTTTCTGTTCTATAAATTTTAGAAACTAATTGAAATACTTTTCCTGGCTCTTATGTACTCTTATGTATAGGTGTATATACTCTGTATATATACTCTGGCTCCTATGTATAGGTGTAAAAGGTTTTATTTAGTCATTTAGAATAAAATGTAGTACAGACTACCAAGAAATTTTGACACAGGTGACAATTTTTTTTCAGGTGAGTGTATTTGTGAAAGGAAAGTTTGTAGCACTTACTTAAATTTATTCAGGACCCGAAGGGAAAGACTAAGCAGTTATAATGTTTTTTCAGAGGAGAAAAGGTTAACTTGTTAGCTTAAAGTGTGTTTTGTTTGCTCGCTAAACAGACAAAACACATAGGAAAACATAGCTTTTTGTACCATTGAATATGTCTGGTGCCACCTGTAAGACCAGAATTGCCTGACTGTAAGTTTGAGGGTGGCCTATTGGTACTTTTGTCCTGAATGGCTGCCATGTAAATGAGTAAGGATGGTTCAGAGAGCCTGCAGTAATTCTTATTACTACCTTGTCTGCTTGTTTCTACAGTTTAGTAAAAATTCTGACTTAAAGAGACACTAAATGCTTTCTATGTGAAAAGATCTATTGAGCACTTGAAATAACATATAGTATTTCCACAGACATGCTTTTATGGAGAAATGGAATACTGTTCTTAGTCTAAATCTCTTACCAATCCAACATAGTTATTTCTTTGTTTATTTTTGCCTGGCATATCATCATTATTTCAGTAGCATAATGAAAGTCTATTGAGGCATCTTGCAAATCATACTAATGTCTCCCATTAAACATTACTGTTACCCAGGCAGGTGTGGTTTTGAAGGCCTAAAAGCACTGTAGACTAACCTCAATATCTGTATACAAACAAGGTATTCTCAAATATGCGAGGTAAAATTTTATTCCAGTCAGACAATTCACAATATGTAGTAATGGGGAGATAGGCTTACAGAGAGCATTTAACTTTTGCTTGAGTACGATCAAATATTTCTTTTTCAGACTAACAACTTTAAGGATAGTACTCTGGCCCACAAGCATAGCATATACTTCCCTCTGGTGCAAAACTGTTCATAAATTTTCATCAAAGCTGTTCTCCACTCTAGAATATCTGAAAAGCCCAACAAGCATGACATCGATCCACTTTATTCAAACAAAATGGGTGGATTTGTTTGTATTCTCCTATAGGAAATTCATTATTTGAGCTGTACAGTACAATACAGAATCCAAATACCTTCTACTTTAAAAGCATGTCACAGCTTTTGTTCTTTTTCTTAACGTGGCTACAGAAAATGCAAATGTGTCAATTAATTCTTTCTAAATTACCTGATGTAGATTTTTTCCCTAGTAAAATGAATCCTGGTTTATATGTTCTTGTACAATTAAACTAGGCAAAAATTGTATTTGTACCTTGCTTGCACTTGTAATTGACTTGATAACGTATACAAAGGGGCTTTTAAATGATGTATAATTACCATTTTATATTCTAGATGTTATCCAGAACTGTAAAATTAATATAAACATTCATCATCATTTGAAAGGCTTTTAGTGAATCCAGTGTTGATTAACAGTTTATTTATTTATAACTGAATAAATATCTTTAAAAAAAAATATTTATTGCCCAGTGGGAAAGAGCTACAGACATGGTACAAAAAAATTCCTTTTTCTCCTTTGTGTATTACTTCTGCACAGTACTCTAGGGCTGCTGGAGCCAGATGTGGACATGCTTCTTTTGTAAATAACAGTATCACTATTATACACAAGGCTTTGGATTGTTTGCTTCCCCACCAGAAGAACATTGTGTGTGGGCGAATTATTGGCATTTCAAGGTCCGTGCAGAGTCTGAGAAGCTGGAGCCTACAGTAAACAGAGCAACAGATAAGAGTGAGATCAGGGAGGGGAATGCATTTAACTGATTATTTTAAGAAGTAAGTTCCAAGGGGTTCTGAACTAAGATATAGTACAGAAAACTTAAAGCAACCTTTGTTTTTTCAAGGGAAGCATGTGCATTGATTCAGTGCAGAAAGTTCACAAGCTCAGATAGTGCATGAGATAAATAACATTTTGTTGCAATCTATGCACTGACACGATTAGCTTCTGAATTTACACATTAGTGGTATGATTGCCTTTTTAGAGCAGAATTTTCATGTAGGTGGCTGAAAAATACATAGCTCCAGCATCTCCATTATCTTTGGCACATTTATTGTGTTAGTAATTTTTTTTTGTTATGCCTCTGTTTGGCTTGGCAAGCAATTAATTACAGTGTAGTCTGTTTAAAGGTTGAAAACACAAGTGTGCCTGTAGATAACATCTCTTAATTTGTATTTTGTGGTTCATACACAGGTCCTTCAGCAGCTTTTAAATCACTTCCGAAAAAACAAGGATAAAGTTCTTCTTTTCTCCTTTTCCACAAAGGTGAGCTACATGTGATTTTTATCAATTAACTCCAGCAGTAACTTCTGAAGTTTAAAGAACTGAGGTGACAGCTGGCACCCACATTTCCTTTCTCTCTGTACTGTTGGAAATAAAGATGAGGACAGCGTACTACACTCCAGAAGCATATTGAAACCTTACACTATTTCTTGGTAAAAATAGTGATGGCAAAAAAAAGTTCTGCCTGCCTTAGAGCTTTTAAAAATCATTGTGTTACCTCAGCCCATTTTGAATTCATCTGTTATGTTTTAAGTTAGAGCATCGTCACAGCAAAGCACAGCCAAAGCGCCATACCACTTTTGTGTTCACACTGAAGGTAGTTAAATTTCTGCTGCTTTACTGGCTTTTCACCACCAGCAGTGTCAGAACTTCAGTCCTGAGACTTATTTGAACATAAACCAGAGTTTAATTTAATTGGAGCAAGAGGTGTATGCGTACTTCGCTTTTGAGGGACTTGCTCCTTGGTTTTCTTATTAGTGTGTAATGTGTTTCCTGAAATGATGGAATCTGTGGTTTGTTTGGTTTTTTTTCACTTAAATATTGTACAATAACAGCATGAATGAGTTTGGAGTCTCAAATATTTAATAATGTTATGTCTTTAAAGAAGACTGCAAATTCAATATATAGATGCAGTAGTGCAATGCTCATGTATCTTAGGCTGTACTTCAAGGCAGAGAGACTGCAATTACCAGCACTCCATCCGTCTGAACTCTGAACAACCAGAGCGTTTCTCCATCCTTGTCCTGGTGCTCATTTACTGTATTTCAAGTAATTGTAACTTGATAAGTTTTTAGGAAACTGCTCGAGTAGCCTGGCTGCTTATTGGATTAAACTGGTTCAGAATAATTTAGAGAAGGGCCAGGAAGACAGAGGTGGAGAACCAACATTAAACACCTTGAGTGCTGTAGAATCACAGCTAAAGAGTCAAGGGTATTGATTCCAAGTGGTGAAGATTTACTCTCATTTTGAATGCCTATTGAAAATACATTTGAGAAACGTGGCTTCCATGATCGTGCTTAATTTATAAGGTAATGGTAAGCACATAATCTTGTATTATTTTTTTCTGTCTTTATTCAGTTGCTAGATGTGCTGGAGCAATATTGTATGGCATCTGGGCTAGATTACCGAAGACTTGATGGAAATACAAAATCAGAAGACAGGATCAGAGTTGTGAAAGAGTTTAACACCGTTCAGGAGATTAATATATGTCTTGTATCTACAATGTAAGAAAATGTAAATCGTAGTCTGTTTTGTTTTGCATTTCTAGTGTTTAATAATAGGCTATTTTATATTTCGCTTGATGGCCTTGTGAGGGATTACTTTTTTGAGAAATTGGATTGTTCTCTTGTCTTTCAGTAAACCTAGACTCACTGCTGTGGTCTGAAGCTTCTCGAAACATCTGGCAACATCCTCCCTTCCCTCCTCTTTTACTTTGTGATGATTTTAAAGATCTGGAACAAGAGAGATCTTCCAGTTCCTAGTTTTAAATTTCTGGTTGCTGCAGATGTGAGGAAGCAGTTTTAAAACATTATTATTAAAACTTCCTTATTATGTCATTTTCCATGAAAAGCTGTCATTTTATTGTGGACAGACTCAATTTATTTTATTGCAGTAGTAGAACTAACAAGAGAGTGTGAACATTAAGTATTGTATCAAACGGAAAAATAATTTGTTGGTATTAAGGTATTTTATTAATATGTTAATTAGCCTGTGGCTACTTAAAGTACTCAATCTTTGATTGCCTTTTTAAAACGTATCTACCCATTACATCTGCTTGTCACTTCATGATGGGTAGTGAATTCTTTTGAAATAGAGCAGTATGTTCAACTACAATTAATGAAACTATTACAGCCGTTCTTTTTTGTTTGATTGGTTTGGACTTGATGGGTGGACCACTCCCAAGGAACTGGCTGGATGGTTGCATGCAGAGAGTGGTAATGAATGGCACAATGTCCACCTGCAGACCAGTGCCCAGTGACAAGACACTGAACTTCAGGGTTCAGTTCTGGGGCCAGTGCTGTTTAGCATTTGTCAGCAATACAGACTGAGGAATCGAGTGCACCCTCAGCAAGTTTGCAGATGACACCAAGCTGTGTGGCACTGTTGACTTGCTAGAGAGCAGGGATGCCATCCAGAGGGACCTGGACAGGCTGCAGAGGTGGGCCCAGGCCAACCTCATGAAATTTAACAAAGCCAAGTGTAAGGTCCTGCACCTGGGTCGGCGCAATCTCAAGCACAAATCCAGGCTTGGTGGTGAATGGCTGGAGAGCAGCCCTGAGGAAAAGGACCTTNTGGAAGGTTGGAACTGGATGATCTTTGAGGTCCCTTCCAACCTTACGTTTCTCTGATTTTGTTGCAATTCTCCTTGTTTCCTCTTGGATGAAGTTTGTGACCAGGCAAGGGCAGAAAGAGAAAAAAGGAGAAACTGTGACCTTCCTTCTCAGAGGAAGACTCAGTGAGATTCCATGAAAGATGCAAACATGATGTTCTTGCCTCTGCACTTGAATCCTCATTTATTGAAAGTGTGCACGTTGGACTTAGATACCAGAGTCCACACTAACTCTGAATTAGAAGTCAGATACAGTCTTAGAGTTGATTGCAAGTACATATCAGAACTCCCTTCAGATGGATATGGGAAGGATTGTGAAGAGATTTGTGGTGTTAATCAAGCACACTTGTTTGTGGTCTCTGTCAACTGTGGAATCTGGCCAATCAGCTTCCCGAAGACTTTCATGAATCCCTGTTGCTTGCCTCTGAAGTCATCAGGGAATTACTGCATCTGTAACATTTGGACTCTAGTTTGTGTATTTATCAGTTTAGTTTAGTTGCATAATTGCAGCTTTTCCTGTTCTTTTCCACTGATATACATAGAAATAAAAATGAAGATGGATTTTTCTCCTGTCAGTTATGAGAGTTTATGAGTACAGTGACTGGTGAGCTATCCATGCCTGCTGGTAGTGCTTGAGACTAGAGTCTTGGTTCTTTTGCTTATAGTGTTTCTCATCTTGCTGAGTGCGAAAGAACAAACATTGACAGAATTGCAGTCAAAATAACCATGTTTACTAAAAAAGACAGAAGGTGCAATTCTTTGTCACAGATAACAAGAGTGGTCTTTTTGCTTTCTTATATACTATATAAGTACTATATAGTATATAGTAATGGAAACAGCTTTAATTTTATAATCCTTTGGAATTCAGAAGGTAATTTATCCTAGTTCTACTCTATTACAGATTCATCTCCCTCTTACTGAGATTGTGAGCATATATTTCTCAACACATAGCAGGTTTACAGAATTGGGACATACTCTTCTATCTGTACTTTCTTGAAAAGTTTCTGGCCAGCATTTGCGTAGTCAACTTTTATGTGATCCGAAGGTCCTATTGCTTGGAGAGCTACATGATGATTTTTGTTGAAAATACTTGCAGAGTCTTTTGGCTGCAGAAGTGCATTCTGCAAAGGATAAAGTCCCTGCATAGTGATCTGGAGTCTCATTCTATTCCACTGGCACAGTTAACATACAAGTTGGAACTCCAATCTATAAATTAGTGAGTTACAGTGCAGATAATGGTGATTACTTCACTATTAAATTTACAATACTGGCAAGATACTGTTTCTGCCTGCAGTTGCCTATGTATTGCCCATAGATATTTGAAATCCTAATTTTAATTGTTTGGTGAGGTTTTTGAGAAGTGGGGCCTGAAACAATGAAGTGAAATAAATAAAAACTGTCTATAACTGCAGAGCTTGAGATCGAGCTATAATGTTAGCATAAAACATAGTTACATAGCTATACATAATGCTTTTATTGTTAAGCACAACTAGCATAGCTGTAAGGAGAAATATATTTTGTGGGTGTTGAGAGCATATACAATTGATTTCTTCAGAGCTTGTAAATTCCATCAAACCATTAGGTATAGACTATGAATTTCAGCCTTGAGCTCCTTGGAAAAATACGTATACATCTGTTGGAACTTCTAAAGCTCACGCAGTAAAATCTGGTTTAGAATACTTCAGTCCTGTGCAGATTCTTTTTTGGAAAATATATGACTATTTGGAAGAATGAGGTTTTTGGGTATGCTTAGAAACATTAGAGTAGTTGCTGGAGTTGCAATAACTTATAGGAGAATGTCAGAGCTTGCAACTCAATTGTTGCTGCTTAGCCTGAAGAAGTGGAAATGTAGGTGCACAATACTGAATTCTGTGCACTCCTGCAGAAGAAATAAGAACAGTGAGTATTCCCATCTTTAAGGCTAAATCATTGTTTCTAGTTTTTCCACTCTAGTCACTATTTTTCTAGATTAATTCCTTCAGAATAATTATAAATGAAAATATTTCTGCTTCTCAGTTTTCTTTATTATTTAAAAAGAAGTGCTTAGATGATGAAGAGACAATGATTACAGAAATTGTTAGTCAGGGGTTTTAGGTTTTAGGAGTTACAGTATGCAGTACCACTCTACCTGCAGCATTCTCAATGACTGTTACTGCACTGCTATCCATTATATTTTACTTTTACAGGGCTTCATTTAACTAGGATTTTTCACCACTGTGTTGCAAACAGTTTTAGTGTGCACTTAACTACTTTCAAAGAACTTTTAGCCACAAGTCTTACTGAAACAGAAAATTCTATAAACTACAAATACTTACCTTAGTAAATAGAATTCCATAATCAAAGGTTTCTTGAAAGCTTTCGTAATGTATTACTGCTTTTGTAACTTCTGAATATTGAGGTATTAGGTTGTTAGTGATAGGATATAAAGCTAAGCAATTCATTTAACAAAATATGTGTGTTTTAAAAAGGTGATTTCTTGAAAACTGTTGTTTGTAACAACTGTCACGAAACCTTTCATACAGAGATCTTCATTTGAGTCATTTTATAGTAATAACTAACAGATAGATAAAATGCCAGTTAAAATAGGAGATACTCATTACAATGCACAAGTTATCTACTGTGTTCATTCTGTCCACAAAGGATATAGGAACCATTATTCATCCGGTATGGATTATCTGAATTTTTTGTGGCATATATAAAAATTGTAAAAGGTAAAAAGCTGAGTATCCTGTTTAGTTAATGTTTAAGTCAGTCTGTTTCACTTGCGCTGAGGCTTTGCACTGAAGTTTATTTCCTATTTCATTTCCACACATTGCAACTTTTTATGAGAGAGCATTTGGAAAAATATGTTGACTTATGTTTCAGTCTGAATGCAGGTTCAGTTTGGTAAGATGAGAGACTAAATTCTGTCCTCACTAAAAAGCAGTACTTCAACATTCAAATTACAGTAAGGTGTTCTGAAAAAAAACCAAAAAAAGAATAGTTACTCATGATTTCAAATCGAGAATGCTTGCCTTCTGGAAGAACCTCCATTAATATTGGTAGGTTCCTATGTCCTCTTCCTTTTCAGATTTAACTAACCCTGTGTCACATCAAACCTGCACAGAAGAGGCCACAATTCTACTTACATTGACAAGGATTCCATGAAGGCTGTGAAGTGGTGGGGCTCCATAAGCTTCTTGATTTCTGTTTCCGTTCATTCTTATACCTGGAAACTTTACCTTTCCTATTGCTTTAAACAAGCAAAATGTAAAGTATTCTATTAAAACCAGGTGCTTGGTAAATTAAATGAGATTAGCTTTTTAATTTGTGCAATACCTCCTTCAGGAGAAAGACCACATTTCAGTGCTGACTATGGCAATGTGAAGAATTCTTTTAACTAATAATAGTACTTAACATAGGCTTGTATAGGAAATTCTAACAGGAATGTTTGCTGAGCCAGTTGAAAAGAATTTTCAGTGTTTGCTCGTTTTGTAGCTGAATGAAAATGGTGTTTTCCTTACTTTTGTTACTATCAAGTTGTTCAGCTATGTCCATGCCAAATTCCAAGTAACTCAGTAGTTTTTTTGGATGCAGTGGGGCATTAGTTAGCTAATTCAGGCTAGGCATGTGCTTAAATTCTTTCCTGGCTTGCAGACTTTACCTGAAAGCAAACAGCTGTTCTGCACTTTAAGCTAATGAAACTGGTACCTCTGTGATCCTACCCCTGATGGTAGGTGTGCTGGTTTGAGCTAATTGGAATATTTTAACAGAGAAAATTATATTACAGGCTGTGAAAGGAAAAACAATGGTGATGTCTACTTCACTCATAGGCTTGCTGAGATGTTTAGGAAAAAGGACTCAAAACAGAAGATAAGCCACTTGGGCTTGCAGCAGTCTCGGGGGCGCAGCGTCTCAGTCTAGCAGCTTCTGAACTTCTCCTCTCTGCTGATTAATTTCACTAACCACTTTTTCTTNTTGTGCAAGTATACTTGTGACACTTGCTGATTCTTACAGATTTGATATACCTTAGACTGTGTTTTAGACTTTTTATTTAAGCTAGATTTCTTGCTTCTATAAAGTTAACTGGCATAAAAATTGTTATGAATTTCAGTATAATTGTTACACTGGCCTGTGTAGTGCTCAGTGGATGTGAAGTATCACTCAGAAATTTTACTGTAATAAGGTGGTAGCCATTATGATTCAGTTAGTCACACAGTTTGTAATCTTCTTAATACTTAGGTGGGAAATCTCTATTTTACCACAGTGCTTAATTCCAACTGGCTGGTTATAAACACAGCAGTAACTCAAAGCTGTAGCCCTATATTTATTTTTGTTGGGGAAGAGTATATCAATGTGGACCTAATACACTGGAAAAAACCCAGAATTGTGTTTTGTTTTTCGTACTGTCAAATCCTTCTGTTTTCTCATTTTTACATTTTTAGGGCTGGTGGACTGGGTCTTAATTTTGTTGGTGCCAATGTTGTCATACTTTTTGATCCTACATGGAACCCTGCAAATGATCTTCAAGCTATTGACAGGTACATACTCGAAATACATGACTTGATCCTTACTATACTCTTCTTTTGCATTGATTCTATAATGTGTTTGACCAACTAAAATTTTCCTTAGGGGGTAATTTTTTCAAGTAGTGCGACTTGTCCAGAAGACAGTAAGAAACATCTAGCTAAATTTATTATTTTTTTTAGCTTTGATGTTCCTGTTTTTAACTTTGAATTTTGTTCTTGTTTTTCATTTTATTTTTGTGGCACTATTAGGCTGAGCTTATTTAACAAAAAATATTAAAAATCCATAGTTAATATAACTTTTCATCATCTCCAGAAGGGGGGTATATGCGTGTCTGCATGTCACCTTTCCTGTGTTTGTCAGGACAGAGTAAGTTGTAGTTGTTCATAGTTCAAGTGATGATTTGAATTCCAGAATCCCTAAAGAAAAACATTTATGTTCTCTTCTGCCTCAGCCTTGTAGAGATCAGTGTCTTTTCAGCATTCACTTCCATCTCTGTTACTATGCCATTGGAGTATTTCCAGGAATCTGATTTTTTTCTTTCAATGCTTTCTTGACTGTAGGCTGTTCCCCTAAAAGAATATTGGAAGCTTTCAAAATTTTCTAGATATATATCTTTGCAAGCAGAAATAAACTTATTTCTGTTGTCCTATGCCATTGTGTGGTTTCAGTTTAAGGGTCTTTGTGAATTCTGAGAGGTGTTTATCTGCATCTGTTCTACAAAAGTTAGCACATCAGAAATATTTATTATTGAAAGGGGCTATTTTAAAATTACTTTTATAAGATCACATTTCTATAAATTGAATCAACCTCTCTTGAATTCTTCCGAGTCTCAGAGTTTACCATTTAGATGTAACACTGACTGTTCATTAGCTGTTTTTACGATGTAACTTGCAGAGTGCTTTATAAAGTTAAGAAAGAACAGACTGCCTCAAGTAATGCCTCAAGTAATCCATGATCTAGCTCCTATATAATGCAAATAGGAGACTATCTTGTGCAAAAGCAGATAGAGACAGAGGGGAAAAAAGAACACCTGAGAAAACATATTGGAAGATGTGTTTTCAAGAGAAATAGGAACCAAGCATTGTGATACAAATGGGGAAAAAGCTTTTTCAGCTGGATAACATCTTGATTTATTGAAATACTTTTATTTATGTATGCATTTATTTATTTAACTAGTCCTAAGAGCTATCTCTTTTTTCAATTTTTCTTTCACTGATGAAAATGTCTTCTAATATATCACTGTCCTTGCAGAGCTTACAGGATTGGCCAGTACAAAGCTGTTAAAGTGTTTAGATTGATATCCTTGGGAACTGTGGAAGAGCTGATGTACTTGCGACAAGTTTATAAACAGGTGAAGTTCATGAACAGTTTAACTTGGGGGCTCTTTTCAATGTTTTCCATTACTTGAAAGCTAAGATAGCTTATAGCAAAATTGTAGTTTACCTTGATTTTATAGTATATACTGTTACCTTAACTTATTAAGCAGAGATAGTGTACTAATTGTCAAAGAAGAACAAAGCAGACTTAATTTGTATTCAAGTTTTTCTGTAACTTTTGACATGTTAATTGTTATTAATACATTAATTAGGCTGTATACATTAATTAGGCTTCATTTCCTATGAAGATTTTCAAAATAAATCTGTGAGACTTGTAGTTAGTTTCTGCAGCAGGCAGTTTAGTCAGCTTTCTTTTGTGAAAGGAGATCAGAAAGAAGGCTTGCTGCGCTCCTGTTTGTGAAAACTTGCTTGTAAAAGAAGGGGAAAACAACTTGTGTTGTTGTCTGTTATGAAGATGATAAATGATGTTGCTTAGCAGAATACCTAATCTGAAACACTTGTTCTTTCTAATTTTTTGCACTAGTATTGGTAGGTTAAAGACCTAAGACTGGGGATATGTGTGTAATTTGAGGAACACATAATCTAGTAACTGTTTCATGATGATATCAGAATTCAAAAAATAAAAGCAAACTCAAAACAGCAAAATGCAGGTTTAAGAATAATAAGAAACTAAATGAAAATTGAGCTTTTTTTTTCTCAACAGAAGATGCAAGTAAAGAAATACATTTGATTTTAAGTTCAAATACTGACATTACAGGTATGTGAACTTGCAGCAGGGAAGAAACTCAGTATGCTGTAATTGTCCTGCATAGGAAAGACAAAGTAGATCACTTCAGTGGGCAAGTGTTAAAATATGTTAAAGAAAGCTTTACAAAATTTAATAAACCTAGTAATTTGAATGTTTGTCCATAAATAGGAAAAAAATGATAATGCCTCTTCAGTGACATGCACCCTGTTGTAGCCAGGCTTTTTGCAAGGGAATTGGAGGATGAATAAGCAGGGAGATGCAGCAGTATACAGATTATCATTTTCCTCCTGTCTTGGTTTAACACATTCTGCTCTAACAAGGCTTACTCCTATAAATGGCAGTGAGAGAAACACAGAAAGTCCTGTGAGTTGAGATAAGGAGAGTTTAATGGTATAACACAATATACAATTGCCTTAGCTTATTTTGCAGAAAAGCAAAAGCAGAAGCAGCAGCAGAAACAATCCAACTGTAAAATAAACACCTAAGCTTGCAGTCAGCCCAGCTAGAAAGACCACCACTCTGAAAGTGGAAATTGGAAGCAGCTCCAGAAATAGAAAACCTCTCATGTTACAATCTGAAGTAAAGTATTGGAAGCCCTGTGATGCTGTGCTCCAGCTAGCGCTGCTGTTTTAAAGCTGGCATGATATCAGCATGGTATTGAATACTATTAGCTGATTCAGGTTTTAAGGTGTCTGATTTCATATAGCAGAGAATTAGAAAGCCCACAACTGCTCTCAATAGTGTGTATAGTTTGCTTTAAAATGTTCTTTTTGAAATCTCCCTTCAGTGGTTTGTAGAAGCCAAAAAGCATTTTGAACCGTTAATTGTGACAAAATGATCTAAATAAAAATAAAGAGGAAACTTGCTAAGAAGAAATTAAAAGAGGTAGGTGGTGGGCTGAAGTGCTGTCCCAGTTTGGGGCCATGAGCCTACCCAGGACTGGTAATCCTCTACTATTAACACTTGAGCACAGTTAGGAAATTTTCAGTAAGTTATGATGAAAATTCATTTTTCTGCAATTGAAAATTCAGAAACTGTGAATGCATCTGGACATGTGACTTTTGGTGAAAAATATAAATGTGCTCTCAGAGGGCCAAATATTGTCATCCATCCTTTTCATGAAATTAGTGTATGTGAAAATGTGTATTCTTACTGAGAGATCTACTTGATGTTAAAGTTGCTGACTTTTTTTTTTTTAATTAGTGGTGTTCAGTTGTCTGACATAGTCATATGTGATCAAAAGATCTAATGTAAGTAAAATTGAAATCTAACCTAATACAAACTTGAGTAAATTATATATAAATTATATTTAATATCTTACTTTTGTAAATATACTTTAAGGAAATATGTAAATTGTACTTAGCTAAAGTTAAACTAGAATTTGACTGTATAGTTTTTGGTCTACGTAATTCAAGGAATGTGCTGTCTAGGAAAATACCTGTTCAGTGCTAGAAGTAGAAATAAGTAGAACTGAAGAGCTACTAACTGTTTACAGAGTGTTACAAAAATATTACTGGTCTGGCATCTATAAACCCATGATTTTGACAGACCAGTTATGTAAGTACTGGGAGTCTGCAGTCATTGGAATGCAGCTAAACCTGTCTGGATTAAAAAAACATTTTAATTCTCCCTGACAAACTGTTTACTTTTTTTTTCCTTTTCACCTAGAAGGTTATTAAAGTCACTTCTGTTCGGTAGGAGTAATCTTATGGCTTTATTTATCCTTACCAAGTAAGTATGCAATGCAAAGGACTATGAAAGAACAGTAAGAATTTAGTATTGAGGAGAGATGGGGAATCAAGATACATAGAAGTATCACTAGTATGTATAGTAAGTATCTAATATTAAACAATGAAGAATTATTTTGTTTTTACTCAGTAAACCAAAGCAGGTTCATATTATACCGTAATCTATTACATCAACATCTGCCAGGAAAATTAAAACAAAATATCCTCCTTTAGGAATCTCTGCTTGTTCCAGCTAAAGCTGTGTATATAATGTGAATGCCAGGCAATTGTGACATGTAGCTGAAGCAGCCATTTCTGAAATCTCTCGTGTTTTTCTGTTTTAGCAACTTCACTGTGCAGTAGTTGGAAGTGAAAATGCCAAGCGATATTTTGAAGCAGTGCAAGGATCAAAGGAACATCAAGGAGAGCTTTTTGGGATCCATAACCTTTTCAGACTTAGGACTCATGGGTCGTGTCTTACCAAAGACATCCTGGAGGTGTGAAGTCATAACTTTTAGCTTTTGGGAATCAGTTTTACATTTTCCCTTTCCTCTTGAGATGTTTTGTCATAATTTTGAATGGAAACACTGTATAAAACAGAACAATGAAACATAAACAGTACTTGTCTAGGCAATGTCTTAAGTTAAATTGTGTGTTATTTCTCACTGATAAAGACCAGATAAGTTTCCTTAAATTAAAGAAAAAACTGAACAAAGTTTGGATTCTGATTTTCCAAAGTTTGGTAATGTATTTATTTTCTCTAACATTTTTGTCGTACTTTCACGTATTGTCAACTTTGCACAGATGCTTTTTATGCATCAATAGCTCACAGTGACTTTTAAAGCCAGGGTTCAGATCATAAAACCAATTTTTATAATGATAGTAACCTTTTTATAGTACATTTTGAGATGTCAAAAATGGTTTATTACAATATATTTTATAATACTGTATTTAAAAATACTACAGGGTGGAAACACCTGAGGCTTCATATGTTAAGATTCATTTCTTAGTTCCTTTAAAAATACTGTTGGCCCAATTCCATAGTGCAAATTGATAATATGTCATATTATACTTTTTTTCTATGCAGCATATTTGCTGCAGGTACGTTGCATCTTGAAATTCATTGCAGCCTTATCCAAGGTTTCTTTCCATCATTCCCTTTATTTTGTTATTTTGCCTGTACTAGGAGGAAGCTAAGTAATGTGATACAGCAGTAGACAGGCTGTCATAGCCAAAAGAGTAGTGTAATATAAGAACATACTACAGGGATGTAAGCTCAAAACTCATTTACATTAAATTAAAACAGTGTGTAATATGAACATTGTATCAAGTATTTTAAGATCATTAAGTCACTGCATGCATAAGATCCTCCCAATTTATGTGTTATGTTACTTCTCCTGCAGGCTATGCATTAGATCAAAGAGCAGTACGTGTACCCCCAAAATAGAGGTCAGGGACTGGACCTTGTTGATTGTACTTCTAGTGCTTACACCTCTGTAGAAAGACAGAAAAACTGGGGTTTTTTTCCTCAGCTTTCCTCAGTTGACTTGCGCTTATGATTTTATTACATACATTCTTGATTGTTTTAGAGGGAAGGGCAAGTAGAAGCAGGAGTCATGACAGCAACTACATGGCTAAAGCAAGAGATTCCTCCATGCAACTTTGAGAAGGTGAGCTGTCTTTGTTTACTATGGACCAGTCCCTCTAGTTTCTGGTACTGCAGTGACAAATGTGGACAGTGTGTTATTAGACATATAATGCTTTTGCCCTAAACTGCACTTGCAGTCTTTGATTTGCTGCTTGCCTCTGGTTTTACTTACCCAAAAGCATTAGATAATGTCACGCTGTCTGTGTTCCTGTATTTAGAATGGAATATTCTGAACACCTGGTAATACGGTATTTTGTGACCTTTGCAACAGATGGGTTTCCCCAATGTGAATGAATGTGTTGTGAACATGCTGTTACTAGAGAGCATTATTGTTTACTGAAACACTGCTCTGCAGTGTCTTAAAAGAGACAGCCATGTGATATGATAGGATAGGACAGCTTTCTGATGAAGTAGTCAGTTGAGAATCTGACACCTACTATTGTGTAGAAGATTTCAGCTAGGGAATTGTGGAAAGGAGTACAGTTAGTTTGGAGGATTCAAATCTTATTTCAGAGTTTGTGGACCTCTTTGGAAAACAGTTGATACCATCAGTGGTCTATTGAATGCTGCCCTTTTTTTTCCTGCTTTTTTTTTCTTTAGTAATGTATTCAATGATTTCTTTCTGGAACATGAAGTCGGTTTTGCTTTTTTGAAAAAGTTGATTTTAATGTGAACATTTTAATGAGTGTTTTTAACTCTATGGGAAATTAACAGTTTCATCTCAAATATGGCCTCTAAAGTGTGAAAATATTCTTAGATTAGATGACACGGAATAATACTAAAATTGACCATTGTCTCAGGCTTTTTGGAGATTTCTGTGGATAAGGGTCAGTATTAAATTAATTCACTATGCTATCATATTGGCTGTAACCTCACATTGTTGATACATCACTATATGCATAGTGTCACTTCAGATTTTGTAGTTTTTTTGAGTTTATGTGGAGTGGTTTTTGATTAACAGGGTGGTATCAGGATTAGTATATTAATTTTAAAACTTCTCTTTGTGTACAAAAGTTTAATTTTAACCCTTCTTAGTTTTCATTTACATAAGTGTCTCAGTTCTAAATGGTTTTCACAGAATCAAACTGTTAGGGGTTGGAAGTG
>WBNM01026796.1:0-13084 GCA_013399055.1 Ramphastos sulfuratus
TGAGGAGAGCAGAGTAAAGTTTTTTATTATTTTACTATCTTGATTAAATTATGTGCAAACGGAATGCTTGTGTAGAGGTTTTGATGTGTGTTTGGGTTGGGTGTTTTAGGTGCATTTCCAAAGTCTTATAATTGTGGGTGGTGGTTGTGTTGTGTTTTATTTTCATGTAGTTACTTTATGAACCTGGAGTGTTTTCATCATGGCACTGGTGTCTTTCAGTCTTAGAGTGAGCACTGTAAGAGGCAGAAGCTTGAATTAATGATGCAGAAGATAACAGTAATTTTTCACAGCTAGTAATTTCATTTTGAGGGAAATGAGAAATGGATATTTCTCCTCCTTCAAGAAATGGGCTACTTGATGTTGCTGAGGGCTATCCCACACTCCTCAGTGAGTCTTCTCTTTACAATGCCCTGTGGAAATGACTTTATCATTAGCTAGAGAATTAATCTCATAATTTATCGAGATGAGAGTCTAATAATTCTTTCCCTTTGCAAAGGTATGCTGACCTCTAGTGACAGCACTTCAGTTCATTTTCTCCTTTGTGGTTTGTGATCAATACAGAAAAATAAGTTCTAGGTCTTTGTAGCTCTCCTAAGTTCTAGGAATTTCTGATTCATTTAGGCTGGGTGACACCACAAATTCCTTCAGCTCCTACTGAAGTTTGACTTGAACTTGTCAGACAGATCTGACAAGTTCCATTTCCATAGACTGAAATAAAAATTCCACCTTTGGGGAACTATTACTTTTTACACTTGGCTCTAGGCAGTAAAATTAAGGTCACTGAATAAAACTCTTGAACCTCTCCCTAACTTGCTTTTTTTTTTCAGACTTTCTTGTCCATCACTTGCTGATGACATAGAATCATGCAATGGTCAGGGCCAACCTCCCTGCCAGAGAACTTTCACCTAGAGCAGGTTACATGAGGTAGTGTCCAGGTGTGTTTTGAATGACTTCAGAGATGGAGACTCCACCACCTCTTTGGGCAGCCAGTTCCAGTGCTCTGTCACCTTCAAAGTAAAGAAGCTCCTCCTTGTGTTTAGCTGGAACTTCCTATCTGTTTTAATCTCACTACTCAATTACTCCTATAGAAAATTAAATCTGATTTGTTTTTGTTTTTTCTTGATGTGCTCCCATCACTCCAGGTTCCATCTCCTTATGGTTTTGAAGTGTGTTTGGCTTCTCCTGAAATTGGAGGACTAAAACTAAGAAGCTTTGTGTTTTTTAAATATACATTTACATATATATATATTTATTCCATATATTACCTTTTTACATATTCTGTGGCTATTAGTCTGTTTCATCTTTCCCAACCACAGCAGGTGCTGCTTGCTTTTCTTTCAAACCTTTATGTAGAACGTGCTGAGCTTTTTTGGAGATAAAATTTAAGTCCAGATATTTCCAGAAGCACCAAAGGAATGATGTAGATTTGCCCCTTCTGCAAAATGAGGGGGAGGTAAAATTTATTCTTTAGTATTAATATTACATTGTTCTCTATTTGTAAGGTGTGACATGTGACCATGAGATTATTTTTATGGTCTTTCTGACTTTGTTCCCCCTTTCTGTGTGTGGATGATCTGAAAAAACAACTATGGTTATCTAGGAGCTCTGAAGGTGACAGAGATGCTCAGCACTGTCATCTGATTTTTTTTTTTTAATTTTAATCCTTTTGCAGATTATTTCCACGTGAGAGATAATTGGAATATGTATATTAGGAAAAGCAACTCAGTGCAGCCTTTCTAATGTAATGGCTTTTGACTTGTTGCCTCTGATGGGGATCTAATTTTTAGATTAATACAATCATCTTAGATTAACACAGTGAAGCTGAGCTGCAGTCCTACTCAATAATACTTGATTTTGGAACAATTTCAAGAGCAACAAGCTTACTCCACTGCCAGGTATGCACTGAGGATCTATAAACAGCCTAATACTTGATTTTTGGAGTGTTTTGGCAGAGAACTTCAGTGTCAAAGGGGAGGGCAGAGAGTCCCTGCTGGATCCCATGCTTCCTGTACCCTCCAGCTGCACACCGGGGTGGTGTCAGCAGAGGAAAACCTCCTTTTAGCTTCTGTTCTTTAATGGGAAGGTTCTTGCCCAACAATCAACTGAGGAGAAGCTTCAAGGTACTTTGTATTTTTGTAGAATCATAGAATCAACCAGGGTGGAGGAGACCTCCAGGCTCATCCAGCCCAACCTAGCACCCAGCCCTAGCCAATCAACCAGACCATGGCACTAAGTGCCCCATCCAGGCTTTGCTTCAACACCTCCAGGGACATGACTCCCCCTCCCTGGGCAGCCCATTCCAATGCCAATCACTCTCTCTGGCAAGAATTTCCTCCTAATATCCAACCTAGACTTCCCCTGGCACAACTCGAGACTGCATTTGTTCTGTTGCTGCTTGCCTGGGAGCAGAGGCCAATCCCATCTGGCTCCTTTCTGGTATCTGTAGAGAGCAATCAGGTCTGCCCTGAGCCTCCTCTTCTGCAGGCTGCACACCCCCAGCTCCCTCAGCCTCTCTTCACAGGGCTGTGCTCCAGGCCCCTCCCCAGCCTTGCTGCCCTTCTCTGGACACCTTCCAGCACCTCAACATCTCTCTGGAATTGAGAAGCCCAGAACTGGACACAGCACACAAGGTGTGACCTGAGCAGTGCTGAGCACAGGGGCAGAATAACCTCCCTGCTCCTGCTGGCCACACTGTTCCTGATCCAGGTCAGGATGCCATTGGCTCTCCTGCCCACCTGGGCACACTGCTGGCTCACAATATTTAATGTGTATGCATATGAGTTTACATCTTCCTTTGTAAAGAACTGACATGTATAAAGAAATGTTTATCTGGCTTAAAGCTATAAATTTGAACACTACTAAGTGTCATATTTTACAAATGAAATTTTGGGTGTTCAGGAGCAGATCCTGGATTAGCAAACTCTTAGAGAACAGAAAGAAAATGAAGCATTTCAAGTCATTGAAATCTTACAAGGTTAGCAAGTTGCTAAGTACCTTTCTCTCTTTTAGATATTAAAATGTATTAAAATACAATGCAGGCAGAGGATGGGTTGTATTTTTATTGTACCCAAAACTAAAACTTTTCCATTTTTTTAGGTTCTATTAAGACCTTTTTTTTTTTTTTTTTTTTTTTTTCCCCCTGGCCTGAAATGGATCATGTTCTACTTCGCCCTGAGCAGTTGAACAAAATCAAATTAATTTAGTTTTTGGTTTTTTTTGCCGTCCCTTGTAAGACTGCAAGAAAGCTGACATAGCAGAGTGACCTACTTTAGTATTCTTACTCCACCTCCTTTCCTTTCCCTCCCTGCCCTTCTGGCTGTCCTTAATGCTTGGGGTAATCATTGCAGAGATAAAATCACTCATTTCCATGGGCTGGGATGGGGATGCTTAGGCAGGATTTAGCATTGCAGCCCAAAACTGAGGGTATCTTGAGGTGATGTTTTGCCATGCTAGGGTGGCACTGGCACTGTTGTGGCTTCGGATGGCTATGGCAGCATCTGGTCCTCAAGCCCTCCAGTTCAAGAGGGACATAGAACTGCTGGAGAGAGTCCAGCACAGAGCCACAAAGATGCTGAAGGGAATGGAACATCTCTGTTAGGAGGAAAACCTGAGGGAGCTGGGGCTGTGCTGCTGGGAGAAGAGGAGACTGAGAGGTGATCTCATCAATGTTTATAAATATGTAAAGTGTGAATGGCAGGAGGACAGAGCCAGCCTCTGCTGGGTGATGCTCAATAACAGGACAAGAGATAATAGGTGGAAATGGAAGCATAAAAAGTTTCATTTAAACATGAAGAGGATTTTTTTCACTGTGAGAGCGATAGAACTCTGAGAACAGGCTACCTAGGGGTGTTGTGGAGTCATCTTGTCTGGAGATACTCAAAACCCACCTGGACATGTTCCTGTGTGATCTGGTCTGGGTGATCCTGCTCTGGTGGGGGGATTGGACTGGATGAGTTTTGGAGATCCTTTCCAGCCCCTGACATTGTGTGACTTTGTGAAGCAGCACAGCCAGGGCTGTATCCTGGAGTGGTGTGTGTTTGGTTGTCCTGTCTCTGGTCTGTGGCTCCTTATGAATAACTATTGCTCCTTAGGGGGTGGCTTAGTAGATGGGCCTTGGAAACACGAGGTGGTGCTTGAGACTGATTCAGAACTCTAAGTTTCAACAAAAAGGATTTTTTTGTTTCATAAATCAAAGAATAGTAAGGTTGGAAGGCACCTCAAAGATCATCTAGTTCCAACCCCCTACCATAGGCAGGGACACCTCCCACTAGAACAGGTCACTCAAGACCTTGTCCAGCCTGGCCTTGAACACCTTCAGGGAGGGAGCAACCAGAACCTCCCTGGGCAACCTGTTTGATTGGTTTTTTTGTCTGGTTGGGGATTTTATTTTGGTTTTGTCTTTTTAATTGTTACTGTTAAATAAGTTCTTGGACTTGTGATGTGATGCTAAACAGATTTCCACCTTCCCTTATATGACCTCCTCAGTATCTTCATCTGAATTCCAGGGTTTTTTTAGCTCCAGGATAGGAAGAACTAAAATGTGTGTGTATCTTGAGGTTTTTTAAACAGGCAGACTTATCAGCAATTTGTTGTACTTGCATGATTCCTCTCAGAAACCAGTTACACTTTAGCTGCATATGATAAACTTCTTCAGATCTTAAGGGCTGAGAGAATTGGTTGCAATTCCTCAAAGTGTCTGATGCAGAGAGCTGCCTAGGGGTGAGATGTGTCAGTGTACCCCTATTTTTAGGTACTTGAGAATTGCTGTAGCC
This sequence comes from Ramphastos sulfuratus, assembly GCA_013399055.1. Lineage (NCBI taxonomy): Eukaryota > Metazoa > Chordata > Aves > Piciformes > Ramphastidae > Ramphastos > Ramphastos sulfuratus. The sequence continues at coordinate 4,773 of WBNM01026796.1, forward strand.
CTACAGGAAGCATCCCTCTTGTACCAGCTTTGCTGGCAGCAGATACCTGCTGAGTGATCGATGCCTATTACCTGATAATAGGCAAGGAGGGTTTAGGTTTGATAAATTTTTGATTTAGAAATATACAAAAAAACCTCAGAAAGCAGCACTTTGGAGAGGGCAGAGGAGAGGATGCTGCTGTTGCCACTGTGTTGCTGCAGAAGCTGGTTCTGTATCCTGTGTGAGCTGGGGTTGCAGGATGAGAAGAGATACACTTCTTGTGGCAAAGGTCCACGGGATGTTTTTCAGAGATGCTGACACTTGCCTGGTGAATCATGAAGCAAGGATGCATCAGTGTGTGTGATCAGGAGTGCTTAGCTTGAAATTCAGACCTATCTACAGAAGTATTAGAAACGTTACACAGTTCATGTGGAAAAAAACCTGTACAGATGTCTTAGATTTGGTTCCTCAATTAGTGGTTGCTTTGTACCTTTTAATATTTCTATGCACTGGTTGTAATCTAGCTGCAGAAGGACCCATTTGGTCTGGTCAGTGTACTGCACAACCTTAGATTTTGCCCAGCTCCCCTTTCCCTGAAGAAAGAGAAACAGTGGAGGTGACATGCATAAAATATCAAGGCCACAGTTGTGACACAACTGCCAGAAGATTTCCTGTAAAGCTTCTTGAGGAAAAGAAAAAGTAGAAACAGCAATGTCATAGCCAAGCTAGGTAGACCTTGGTAAACTGGTTATAATCTAGCCAGTAACAAAGGTGGGAGCAGAAGTGAACAGATGAGTTCATAGCATTGCACCTGATGCACTTGGGTGCAGTGTACTCACTAGAGGTTTTGGGGTTTTTTGATTTCTAGATATCTCTCTTCAGATTTCTGCAGTGCTGTTATGCATACAGAGTACAGGTTGAGTATGGAGAGCAAACAAAGAGTAAAGGGTTGGACAGGGCTTTAATTAAATCAGTTATTGCACTTGTTCAGATCATTGCTAGCAGAGTTGATACACAAGCTTGCATTGCACTTGTCTTGTAACAAATGCATTAAACTACTGCATTTTGTGTGTGATTGCACCTCATGGACTCTCTTTTTTTAAAACTACAGTTTCCTACAAATAAATTAGTGTTGGAGGTTGGTGAGGAGGAGGCACTAAAAAAATGAACTCAGCCATCAGTGCTGCTGATTTATATAACTTCTTTCACCACCTGGATATTCTAAATGTAATACATGTACCCTTCTGCAAGGAGTTAAGTCGCAGGAAAAAGAAGAGGAACATTAGAGGATCTGGCAGCTTTATGTTTGTTAAGAAGTACATTAACAAGGAAGGTGGTTCTTAAGGATCATCATGGGATTCACTTTTATGTTTGTTCTTTTAACAGGTTAAACCGTGCCACCTGGAAGACTAAAGATACAGTTCACCAGAGACTGAACCACAATTACTGAATTTAGGTGACTGAAGATGCTGCTGCTGTGGAAACAGCTGTTCCTGGTGTCATTTGTTGGCTGTCTTGGAGGTAATAATACACAATTATGTTTGACTTGTAGTTTAGAGCTATGATGTCAATAGAATTGACATCCTATGTTCATTGTATTTGTGGCTCTGTTTGCATTAGACAAATATCGATGCTTAAAACAAGAGGCCTGTTAAAAATATCTTGGTACAAAAGTAAGGGAGATAAGGGCTACAATTTTTTTTTTCTTGCTGTAGTTTCTACTTAAGTGTGTTTCCAGATTCCAGATTTGATCTGCACTTGAGGACTAAAACCTTGGAGCTTTTGACATGCAAACGTCACAGTTTGCAAGCCAAGCATACAATACATACCTTAAATAATACAGAATATTAAGTGAATGAATGCAAGTACTAGACTTCTCTGGAGTTACTACATCAGGCTGTGCTTTCAAAGCAAGCAGAAGATACTTGACTGTGTGAAGGATGCTGTTAGTGATGCATGCATTGTAGGTATGCTGATTTAAAAGCTGCAATGTGCCTTGTTCTTCAACTGGAAACTGTAAATTCTTCCTGTCCTTGGAGAAATCAGCTGCAGCTTTTGTCATAACTTGGTCTACTTCAGAATGGGTTTATTCATGAGGAGTAGTGCTATGTTATCACTGCACCAATTCAGAAACTTGCTTTTCCCACTCTGTCAGACAGTAACCCAGCTAATTCTTGGGGTCTGGAGCTTGTGCAGCTCTTCAGGTCTCTCTCTTGCCACACTAGCTCTGAGTTTTTCTTTACCGAGGTCAATGTTCATAGTGGCAGTAGAAATTCCTGACTTGGTGACATCTGCATTCAACATCCATTCTGCTTGAGCATCTCCAGTAATTCCAAGGGCTGTGTGAGAGGAAGAGTTCTGTTCTCAGCAGCTGACTGGTGAGCCAGTAGTGTGCTCAGGTGGCCAAGAACGGCAACAGCATCCTGGCCTGGATCAAAATTGTGTCCAGCAGGAGAGTAGTGAAGTGATGGTGCCCTTGTACCAGGCTCAGGCGAGGCCACAGCTTGAATGCTGTCTTCAGTTGTAGGAGCCACAGTAGAGGGAAGACACTGAGATCCTGGAGCATGTCCAAAGAGCAGCAAGGCTGGTGAGGGGTTTGGAGGGCATCATACAGGAATGCCTGAGGGAGTTGTTTAATCTGGAGAAGGGAAGGCTGGGGGTAGATCTTATTGCTCTCTACAACTACTTGAAAAGAGGTTGTAATGAGGCTGGTGTTGGTCTCTTTTCCCAAGTAACCTGTGATAGGATGAGAGGAAATGGGTTTAAGTTGTGCCAGGAGAGGTGTAGATTGGACATTAGGAAAAGCTTCTTTACTGAGAGACTGGAGAGGGGGCTGGAACAGGCTGTCCAGGGTGGTGGTGGCTTTGCCATCCTTGGAGGTGTAGATGTGGTGCTTCAGGATATGGTTTAGTGGTCATTGGTTGGCTGGGTTAAGGTTGAACGTGATCTTAAAGGCCTTTTCCAACCTTAGTGATCCTATGGTTCTATGGTACTTGTAGTAGAACAAATGACTTCACTGTTTGTGGTTGTGTTGGTGTTAGATGAGCACTGATGCTGAAAACAAAAGGCCTGTTAAAAACATTTGTATTTTTCACTTGGTAAGAGGTAAGGGAGATAAGGGCTAATAGCTTTTTCTTGCTGTAGTTATTACTTAAGGCTGTGAAATGTACTATTTATTCATTGGGTAGTAACAAGTATTTGAATTAGAACTAGCATAAGAGAGGAAGACTCAAACTCTAATGTTTCAGGTTTTGATAACCTACAGTAAAATGTTCTTTTGAAAGATAACAATCACTCTACTCCGAAGTTGTATCTTTTTAAACTGCAGAGTATGCAAATCTTCTGGATTGATGTGTTGGATTTCAATATGTTCTTTTATTTTAAATGGAGGGGGGGAAAAAACTTTAAGATGATGATACATGAGGTAACATCCAGACCCAGGAGGGTAGGCAAACTCTTGAACAACACAAGGTTGGTCTTTGCTGCTGTGTTGTGTGCAGTAATAAAGAGAAACTTGTAAACATCACCATTTAGAGAGCTGCAAATAGATATTGGAGCGTGAGCTGTCACATCTGCAGAGCTCTTGGTGTCTCTCAAAGCTTTGCTTAGATCACTTTGACCTCAGTAGTGGTTTGTTTGGAGTAGGACATAACCTCCTACACCAAGGATGGAAGATTTCTCACCCGTTCATGAAGGACTTTGTGTCTCTTATCCTTTAATCTTTCCTACTACTTTTGTTTAGGGTTATCTTGGTTCTTCTGGGTCACATTTAAAAGCTACTTACCTGTAAGTGAGTTTTGTTTTGCTGCCCATTGAAGGAGGGTAGCTTTAAGGATAATGTGAAGGTTTCTTACCATAAACTGTATTAACACCAAGTGTAGCAAACAATTTTCCTGGTACAAACATTTAGTCATAAATGTATCTCTATGTAAATGTAAGTGCATCAAGAGACACAGTGTCAAAGGAATGATGTCAGCTGCAAGTTCACCAATTCACATCTCTCAAAGTTCAATCTTTTAATACTAAAGTTGGTATTGATTGTCATGAAGTTTTCCAAGAGAGAAATATTTGTTACTCAGCTAATTACTGGTAGATTACTGAATTCCCCAAGACTATTGCAGTAACAAGGAGAATGTTGCTAATCTTTCAAAGGACAAATGATTCTGGCCTTGTGTTAGACTGTCCTCTTCCTGTGTTGATCCTGCTGGCCATTCTTTGCATCTGTTTCAGTTCATCTCCCTTCAATTAGGATACTTCCCAAATGTCAGTTTAGTAGCCTTGGGGTGTTGGTAGATCAGAGGGACCAGCAAGAAGTCAAGCAAAAAGCTATTTTTCACGTTGCCAAAAGCCAGATGAGTTGATGGAGCAGGACTGCTTGGAAGCCTTGAGCACCCATAATTGATAGATACATCCCTGACTTAACACTGCTCTAGTGCTGTTGTGAGAGAGTTGCTGGGAGTTAGTCAGCACTTGCAGAGACAAGACTTTGAGCCAGATGTAATTTGCTGAACAGCCTAAACTGAGCATTTCCAACTGCCTAACTCATCTCACTCAGAACAGGTCTCACTCCTGACATGCAGTTCTGCTGTTTTGGAGATTGGACACATGTATAATGCTAACACTACCTGTTAGCTGCAGTCCCCTGAACGGTATCAGTAGACCTTTGGATCAGTGTCCTTCTCAAATCCACTTGAGAAACCTGCAGCTGAGTTTATTTCTGGACAGATTTTTGCAAGAGGCACACTGTTGATTTGTAAAACAAGTTGTTAAACCATTCTGAGAATAGGACTTTTAAGCCATCATTAAGATAGATCAGCAAGTATCCTGATTCTGTAGGGAACAATTTTTCTTGTGCTCTGCTTATAAACAGAGAGCTGCCTGCAGTTCAGTGTGATGAAATAACACTGCAGCTACAGAAATGGAGATGCTGCTGATCTTGGCTTATAAACTTTGGCATTCTGTGTCCTTCCAGGTACTATATTTCAAACTAATTCCCTTGGTGAGCTGTCCTATACTGAATTGCTTTTTGTTTATCCTATGTGAATCTTCACAGTTCATCAAAGTGGGGATGTGAGAGTATTTAATGAGGGGAAAAAAAATAAATGGCCCTGGGGTTTCTGTTTGTTGATGTGTGCTTATATCTGTGTGACTAATGATCCTGCAGTCTTTTTGTCTGTTTACCTTGGGGAGCAAAAAGGTGATTAGTTAGCATTAAATATATATAGAGAGAAAGTTTCATAATGTCTACCTTGTTAGGAAAGGAGTTTTAAAACACCTATTCTAGTATTATTATGTTTTAATTCCTCTGAAGAACAACTTCAAAGGTAAATGAATAAAATATACCAAAAAGATGAACAGTTAAAATACAAAACTAAGCCATGATCTGTGGTGAAGTTATAGATTGATTCTGTCTGTGTCACAACTTCTCCTGAGTCTTGTATAAGCTTCCTCCCCTTCTGAGTGACCTGAGTGATTTCACTTAATCTTGGTGAACTGCAGAACACTTCCTTCATTTCCAGAATGTGGGAGGATAGGCACACTGCAGGCTGCTGGTGCAGTGCCTGGTCAAAATGGTGAACATCTGAAGATAATTAAGGTTAACATCTATCACAGGCTCAGAGAATGCTTTGGGATGGAAGTGGCCTTCAAGCATCCCCTTTCAAATCCCCTGTGATTGCAAGGATATCTCCTACTAGACCAGGTTGCTAAAAGCCTTGAACAGTTAGAGGTGGGGCATCCAGAGCTTTTCTGAAAAGTTTGTTCCAGTGCCTTGCCACCCTCACAATGAAGAATTTCTTCCTTATATCTAATCTAAATCTCTTCCCTTTCAGTTTCAAACTGTTACACCCCATCCTACCACTGCACTTGCTGATAAAATGTCTCTTTCTGTCTTTTCTGTAGTACTTGCCTTGAATTATTGCAAGGCTGCTGTAAGGTTTGCCTGGAGCTTTCTCTTCTCCAGGTTGAACAACCCCAACTCTCCCAACCTGACAACCTCCTCATAAGAGAGGTTCTCCAGCCCCCAGAACATCTTTGTGGCCACCTCTGGAGCTGCTCAAGCTGGTCATTGTCTTTCTTGCACCAGAGGCCCCAGAGGTGGACACAGGTGGGGGTGTCAGGAGAACAGAGCAGAGGGGCAAAGTGGTCAAAATATGATTGCATTTCTGGCCTGCAGGTGCACACTGCTGGCTCATTCTCAATTCTTCAGTAACCAACATCCCCAAGTCCTCCTCAGCAAGGCCTGTTTGTTAACCCACTCATCTCCTATCTTGTAGTTGTGCACAGGATTACCCCAACCCATATGCAAAACCTTGCACTTGGCTTCCTTGAGCTTCACAAGGTTTGCATGGGCAAGCCTGTCATGGTCCCCGTGGATGGCAGTGACCCATCACAGAAGGGTATAAACTGCTGCTCTGCAGTTTGCACAACAGCTGCTTTTTCTTACCACTCTTACTACTTTTGGCTTCATTTCACTGCTGCAGTTCATTGCACTGCTCAACTAGAGAGGAGGAGTAAGCTCCATGGAGTGACTCCCCCAGCTGGCAGCAGTGCTGTGCAGTTGCTCACCCAGCCTTTCCCAGCAGTACCAGTGTGAGCAATGGCATTAGAGTCTCTTCTTTCCTCATTGTTTGCTACTGGTTTTGCCTGGCTTGTCCTGCTAAAGCTGACTACTCTTTTCTCCACAGGAAAAGGTATCTTTTTAAAAATTTCTCTTGAGAATTAAGAGGAAAAACAATTTTAGAAGGATGTTTGAAGGGGAAAGAGCTCTGAATAAAGAGCAAGTTCAAAGAAAAGAAACAAGGAGGACTGTGTAAATGCATACTTTTGTTTTGTTTTTCAAGAGATGAAAGGGCACATTTCAAACAGCACATCCAGGCCCAAGCTTGGACTTGCTTTCACTTGGGCTGACTTTCCCTGCTAAGCTTCATAACTCTGTTTGCCACCACAAATAGTGTATCCTAACACTATCTTGACTGTGCTTTACATAAATAAGGCAAACAAGAACACTACCATTAACCTTTTCCCTCCAGCCATTACAAAGCTTGGCAAAAAAAAAAACCCCTCAGACTGAAACAAAACCCAACAAAGCCAAACAAGCAAAACAAAAACCCAAACACAAGAGAACAACAAAAAAAGCCTTTCTCAAACCAAGACTCTAACCAAGTCCCAACCAAAAAAATATCTTCCCATACAGAAACCATTTGGACATTGAAGCCTGGTTCCTGTTATGTCCCTGTCCCCTGCAGTTTGCAAACAGGGAGGTTTACCCTTCTAATTCCTGATTTAGTGGTGTATTTGATTCTTAGAACTAGATGATATTATGTATTTATGTTAACTCTGGCATTTTCATTCTTTTTTTTTTTGCTTTTATTTTTTTCACTTTATTTTTCAACCTCACGCAGGAAAAAGACTAAGCCCTGAGGCTCAGCAATGTCCTGAATCAGCTGCACAGCTTTCCTCTTTATTAGTATTAGGTTTAGGAGACTTATGAAATGAGAAAACATTTTTACTCTTCCTTGATGTTTTTTGGAAGAGCATGAAGATAAACCTTCTGTCTTCTTACTGGTTTATTGCTGTTATTAAATCATGCTATGAGGAAAGCAGAAATATCCCCTTCAGAGGAAATCCTTGGCTCTTCATAACCAGAATACCATTTGAAGAGGTGGTAGGTGATCTATGTGCTGGGGGATGTGCAAAGGATCTCAGCCAGGTTCCTGTTTAGACCCCACAACTTCTGTCTTGTATTGATGTGGAGAGGCAAAAAGGGGATCTTGCTGACCACAGCGTGATATATGGGGTCACTTTTAAAAATATTTCTACTATTATTTTTAATTAAGCTTGGAAAAGATCTCCAAGATCAAGTCAATGTTCTGCCCAACACCTCCTTGACCACTAGACCATGTCCTGAAGTACCACATTGACTTGCTCTTTGAACATCTCCAGGGATGATGACTCTGCTTCCCTGGGCAACCTGTTCCAATGCCTGTTTGCACTTGCCCTGGATCCCAAATATCAGGACCTTGTAACAATGAGTGAACAATATTCCTGTTCACACTTTCATCTGGTCCACTCTTAGGAGCCTTTCAAAAGCTGCCTAGATGTGTTCCTGTGCAACCTGCCCTAGGTGATCCTGCTTTGACAGGGTTTGATCTCTGGAGGTCCCTTGCAACCCTTATGCTGTAGTTCTGTGTGGAGACAGAATCATAGAATCAACCAGGTGGGAAGAGACCTCCAAGCTCACCCAGCCCAACCTAGCACCCAGCCCTAGCCAAGCAACCAGACCATGGCACTGAGTGCCCCATTCAGACTTGTCTTGAGCATCTCCAGGGATG
>WBNM01026809.1:0-33362 GCA_013399055.1 Ramphastos sulfuratus
CTAAGCCATTCTATGATTCTCATGCCTCTCATCTTCTTAACTGGTCCCAGCAAGTAACCACCTTCTCACCCTTTAAGCACTTCTTATTAACTGTTTTTTGCTGAGTGTTGGACAAATGGGGATCTAAAGCCTCTCTGAACAGGTAGCACAGTGGAGGCTTCACCTAAGTTTTGCAGCTGCTGCAGTGATTTAAGTCTTTTGCTTTGCTGCTGCATTTTCCTGTTATTCACCAGACTCCCCTAGACAAGCTTTGGTGCCTGCAGTCAGATACCAATATGTGAAACCAGCCTGGACAAGTGAAAGTGTTTCAGCACCAGTTCTTGCCAGGAACAAAATGTGGTTTATCTGACTATGGTTCTTTTTTGGGTTTCTTTAATTGTTTCTTTTAAGATAAAAAAGAGCCTGATGCTAAAATTGCCAAAACTGAGGAGACTTCAGATAAGGAGGAAGAAGAGAAGTCCACAAAGCCTCCAGCTGGGGGTTCCAAATCAGGATGGAAGAACTGGAAGAAGACAAAGGAATCTGACTCTGGTGGGGAGGAAAGCAAGATAACCTATTGCCACTGGCTTCTGAAGTCAGAACCAGAGAGCAGGCTGGAGAAGGGAGTGGATGTGAAAGTAAGCACCAGAACCTTCCTCGCTCAAAGTGTAGCAGCAGTTTCTCTGCTGCCCAGAGCATTAGTGCCTGAATCAGACAATTCAGCTTGTTTGCAACATTAACCCAATTGGGGCTTTACTTCTCAAAACCCACTTGTCTTCAGTGAGGGTGGTGAGACACTGGCACAGGTTGCCCAGGGAGGTTGTGGCTGCTCCCTCCCTCAAGGTGTTCAAGGCCAGGTTGGATGAGGCCTTGAGTGACCTGTGCTAGTGGGAGGTGTCCCTGCCTATGGCAGGGGGTTGGAACGGGATAATCCTTGAGGTCCCTTCCAACCTTACCATTCTATGATTCTATGGATGAGGCCTTGAGTGACCTGTGCTAGTGGGAGGTGTCCCTGCCTATGGCAGGAGATTGGAACTAGATGATCCTTGAGGTCCCTTCCAACCTTACCATTCTATGATTAAACCTGCCTTGGTGGTCAAGAAAGCCAAGGGCATGCTGGTGTGGAGTAGAAAGGCTGTGCTGAGTAGGTCTAGTAGCTCCTTCCCCTCTACTCTGCCCTGCTGAGGACACATATGGAATATTGTGTCTAGCTCTGGGCCCCTCAGTTCAAGAAGGACTTCAGGGAACTGCTTGAAAGAGTCCAGCCCACAGCCACAAAGCTGCTGCAGGCAGTGGAACATCTCCTGTGAGGCCAGGCTGAGGGAGTTGGGGCTGGGAGCTTGGAGCTGCCCTGTGCTGTGCTCAAGGTGTGCAGGGTGGTGTCTGGAGGATGCAGCCAGGCTCTGCCCAGGGGTGGCCAAGGACAGGAAAAGGGGCAGCAGGGGCAAGCTGGAGCAGAGGAGGTGCCATGGGAACAGGAGGGGAAACTTTGTCACTGTGAGGGTTCTGGAAGCCTGGAGCAGGCTGCCCAGAGAGGTTGTGGAGTCTCCTTCTTTGGAGCCTTTCCAGACCCACCTGGATGTGTTCTGTGTGACCTGCCCTGAGTGATCCTGCTCTGGCAGGACAATTGGACTGGATGAAGTCCTTTCCAACCCCTAACATTCTGTGATCCCATGAAACAAAGCCATAATGTTGTTCTCTTCCAGAGTGACAACCTTGGGGTTTGATACTTGAGTAAAAGGGGGAAACAGGTGCCGAGGATGCTCAGCTGTTGACAGCAGGGGCAGCATCTATTTCAGACTCTGCCTTTGCACTGCTGCACTGTGCCTCCTTTGGGAAGGCTTTTCTCTAGTCCCTGTGGGAACAAAAAGAAAATGGTGTCAAGTTTGTGCTATAATTGAAGGAGCTACTAGGAACAAATGCTTAGGCACAATACAGACAGTAAAGACCAGACCACCTCCTGAGCTTCACCTCTATTTCCATTCCTTTTGGCAGTTCAGCATTGATGACTTGAAAGCTCAGCCCAATCAGACAACCTTTTGGGATGGAGTAAGGAACTATCAGGTAAGGAGCACGTGTCAAAGGTGGGAGCTACTGAACTAGTACTAGATTAAAAGGTAGCTGTCCACACAGAGAACTCATTCCCTTTGCCTGGAGGATCTCCTTCTCAGGCACTGACTGACTGCTGGGAGTCAAAACTCCTGCTTCATTGTGTCTAGGTCAAGCTAGGTTGAGGCTGGGTAATGCTCTGTCAAATCACCCAGGTGCTCTTTAGCTTACACCAACTTTTATTTCCCTTGGCACCCTTTAGCAAGCTTGTACTTACCCAAGCACTGAGCCCTGTCAGTGTACAGCTTTGCATTCCAGGCTCCCAACCCACATGGGCTTCCCCCCCATGTATGATCTGCTCTGCTGCCTGGTTGCTGACAGCTAACTGAAGTCTTCTGCTGTCTCTGAACAAGGGTGGTTAAGCAGCTGAATTCCCATATACCTTCTAATCAACAGGATCTTGCTCTTGAGCCTTGTTTTAATTCACTTCATTGCAGCACAGAACATCTGTGTGACAGCTGTAGGGAACCTTACCTGAGTAGCTCTAAGCACCTTGCTTGTTAGTTCTTGTTCCTAGCTGCTGGTAATGAAACCCCAAGAGCTTGATACAAAGAGCTCAAAGTCTCCTCTTCACACCTGACAGGCAAGGAATTTCCTGAGAGCCATGAAGCTTGGGCAGCAGGCCTTCTTCTACCACAGCAACTGTAAAGAGCCTGGCATTGTTGCCATTGTCAAGGTGAGAGCCTTCATCTCATTCTGTGCTTTGGGGAAAGGGGGGAAGCAATAATTAATAGCTTGCCAAATTGCTCATTAGCCCTACTTCTGTCTCAGCACCAAAGGAGGGCAGAAGTTGTTCAGTCAGAGCAGCAGATGAGCCTGGGGTCACTGGTGCCTATCACAGCAGGGCTGTCTTGGGTGTCACAGAAACTGGAACTGGATGTCAGCACTGGCACAGGCTGCCCAGGGAGGTGGTAGAGTCCCTATCCCTGGAGGTGTTCAAGAAAGGTGTGGCCATGGCACTTGGAGACATGGTTTAGTGGCCGTGGTGGGGTTGGGTTGATGTTGGACTGGATGATCTTAGAGAGCTTTTCCAACCCAAACAACCTCCCCAGATTTCCAGTGTTGCCTGTGCTCCTTCCACATTCTCTCTGAAAAGCTGATGCTGCTTCTTTAGCAGCCATGCTGTTCTGCAGTGCTTTGACCCAAGAAACATAAAGGAAGGAAAATAAATCTCTCACCATCAGAGTGGAGTTGAGGGAAAGCAAGGCTGAGGTTTGCACCAGGATTGCTCCTTCTGCCCAGGCACAGCTTGTGAAGGACATTTCACAGCCTTTGCTGACTGTGGGTTTTCACTGAGTGTCTCACATTCTTCTCTCCTTCTGCTTCAGATTGTAAAGGAGGCATACCCTGACCACACACAGTTTGATCAGAAGGATCCTCACTATGATTCCTCCAGCAGAAAAGAGAACCCCAAATGGTCCATGGTAATGTTGTCACCTAAGCAGCACTGTTTCAAGCTCTGTGTGCAAGCCCAGTGAAGCTCTTTGAATCGTATTGCACTTCTTAAGCTTCTGTCCTGGCTTGCCTACCCTTTTCTCTCTCAAGGGAAAACCCAGTCCTGATTGTTCTCTCTGGAAGAGAGAGGGGAAAAGGCAGAAGGCTGCCAAAATTTATCTCCCTAACTCAGATCTTACTTGGCTGCAGAGCTGACCTCCACGCATGGCAGAATTGCAGGTTAGGAAAGAGCAGAAACAACCTCTAAGTCCCACTCTTGAGTTTATACCAAACAAAGCTGCAGTTCTGAGGCACAGCAAATTATAGGGGAGTGACTGTTCAGGGGCTGGCTACATCCCACAGCTTCATTTTGTATCATCTGTGCCAACAGGAATGTCTGTTGCTAGTGCACAGGGCAGAGAGTCGTGTAAACAAATCACCTGCCAAGCAGAGCTGAAAGTTCTTTTTAGCTTTGAGCAAGCAGAAGCTTCCAGCACCATTCTAAGGCAGAGCACGTCAGCCACCAGCTGCAGTCTACAATCTCTGTCCTCACAAGGATCTTCTAGAGGCAATATCCTTCCTTCTCCAACCATGCTCCTTTGCTACCCATCCCTTCCCAGGTGGATGTCCAGTTCGTGCGGATGACAAAACGTTTCATCCCCCTCTCTGAAATCAAGGCTCACCACCTGGCACACAAAGCAGATGGAGGGCCCCTGAAGAACATGATGCTCTTCACAAGACAACGACTCTCCATCCAACCACTGACACAGGGTAAGAACCTCCTCCTTAGTGCCACTCCCTCTGAGAAGCAGTCCTTGCTCAAAGGACTGAACCCCACCTGCAGCACAGCATTCAGTTGTGGGGGCCCAGCACAAGAAGTACATGGAAGAGGCCACAAAGATTCACAAAGATGATCAAGGTGAGCCTCCCCTGTGGGGGCAGGCTGAGACAGTTGGGGCTGTTCAGCCTGGAGAAGGTTCCAAGGAGACCTTAGAGCAGTCTCCCAGTACCTAAATGGGGCTACAGGAGAGCTGGGGAGGGACTTCTGACAAGGGCTGGGAGTGACAGGACAAGGGGCAATGGCTCTGAGCTGGAAGAAGGGAGATGAGACTGGAGATGATGAAGAAATTTAGACTGAGGGTGAGGAGACACTGGCACAGGTTGCCCAGGGAGGCTGTGGATGTCTTCACCCTGGAGGTGTTCAAGGCCAAGCTGGATGAGGCCTTGAGCAACCTGATCTAGAGTGAGGTGTCCCTGGGCATGGCAGGGAGTTGGAATTGGATATTTAAGGCCTACCCAGACCATTCTGTGATTCTATGAATCTCTGAACTTGGTAGCTCCACTCACTGCTTTTTCTCTCTTACCTTTTCAATGCAGAGGAATTTGATTTTGTATTGAGCCTGGAAGAGGAAAAGCCACAATAAGAAACTGACAGCAGCACAGCTTCTCCCCAGCCTGCTGATGCCACCTCCTAGCCCAGTGTAAGCCTCAAGTCTCCTGGCTGAATCACAGCAACCACAACCTGCCTGCACACAGCTTGCAGCTCCACAGCCTTTGTCCTGACACACTCTTTAGTTCTGCTTATTTTTAAATAAAGCCTTTTGGAATCACTTACAGCTTCCAGTTCTTCACAGGGGGAAGATCTGCACTTTTGCCTCTTCTTGAAGAGCCAGACAGGTTCATTGTCCTTGGGGATGTTTACTGCAGGATCCATGAGCTGCAGAGGGATGTTTTAGTGCAGAAAGCTGTTGTCTGGAGCAAGAGAATGGAGATCTAGACAGTGGAACAGGTTGCCTAGGGAGGCTGTGGATATCTCCCAGGCTGGGTGAAGCCTTAAGCAACCTGGGCTGGTGGGAGGTGTCCCTGCCCATGGCAGGGGATGATCTTTAAGGTCTCTTCCAACCTAAAGCATTCCATGGAGCTATCAATTCTATGTACACAGCCTGCAAAGCAGATCACAGTTAACTTCCTGCAGCCACAAAACTTCCCATGATATTTTAGTCCTGACATCAGAGAAATGGGGAAAACAAAGCTGATTTTTAAGCTGAGTCCTCCACCTTCTAAGCAGTGACATAACTTAAAAGACCAAAGGCTTTAGAAAGAGAACAAAAGACAAAACTCCACCAGCACGTTTGGAGGGCTGCACAGTATGGCACTAAACAAAAAAAAAGCCTTAATAGTGTTAAAAAAAGAAAACAAACCAAACCCAAAGCAACAAAACCAGACCCAGGCCAGGCAATATAAACCATACCAGACAAACTCATGCACAGCATTTTGACAGCCAGGGTTGGCTCTTTTTAATTGAAGAGACAAACCCCCCCAAGTTTTAAAATACAGCCATTGAAAAGACAACGAATTAAGAAACATGTAAACACAGCAGAGGCTTAATTACAGGTTGCACTGCTTGGTTTAGTACTTGCACACTCCCCACCCCCCTCTCCTGGGCTGATTTCTGCCTGGGAGAGAGGGAGAGATCCAAGCACTGAAGAGAAAACCACCCAGCAGGGGGACACACAACTGCTGGAGTGGTGTTTGCCCCTCACCACGCTAATGAAATGCTCTTCTAAAGGACCTTGGTCCTGGAGTGACCTCACAGCTTCAACTGCTCTCTAAAGATGCTCTCAGCACATCTGCCCCACCCCAGACACACTATGAGGGTCTGCTGGGCTGACAGGTGGAGTGGAGTGGTCCACGGAGATGAAGTAGGAACGGAGGTCATTCCTAAAGTCTGGATTCACAAGTAGGGATGCACAGGAGAACGGGGCACAGAGTAGGGGGAAACAAATCAAAACCCATCCCAGGGTCCTGTACTTTGCCAAGTAACCCCTCCAGATGTGCAATCATCTCCTTGCATTGCCTTGGCAATTTCCTTACACACAGCACTGCTTCTACTCAAGCATCTTTTCTCATGCATCTTTTCCAAGTAACCCCTCCAGATGTGCAATCATCTCCTTGCATTGCCTTGACAATTTCCTTACACCTAGGACTGCTTCTACTCATGCATCTTTTCCAAGTAACCCCTCCAGATGTGCAATCATCTCCTTGCATTGCCTTGGCAGACAATTTCCTTACACCCAGGGCTGATCCTGCTGGGACAGTAAACAAAACACTCCTGGAATGCAGAGACATCTTCATCCCTGGGGTTTCCTCAACACCACTGCAGTCCAGAGGAACAGCCCCAAAAAAACAGGTGGGATGGGAGTTGAGGGAAGGCTAGAGGAGGGTTAGGGATGCTGCTGTGCTCAGCTTGGCTACTTGTCATGGGTTGACACCATGATGGATGTCTGCTGTCCCCAGAGACTCCCAAAGGGAGCTCTGCTTGTCTCTGGAGGATTGTGTGGAGCCACAGCATGGGTGGCTCCCCCTGGGCAGAGGGAGAGTTGAGTGAGTGTCTAAAAGCAAGATCTAGATTCCTTTGCCACCTGAGACCTTGCAGCAGGTCCCCATCCCTTGCCCTGGCCTAACAAAGTAGCTGTCCAAAGCAAGCTTTTGCTTTAGTCTTCGGAAGATAAAGCTCCAGCCCATGGCACAGACTTCCCAGGCAAGGAAAAGCCTTCACTGTTAGAGAGCAGAAACACAGTGTGTGACACAAGCATCCAGCAGAGAAGAGATCATTAGTGTCCTCCACAACAGAGACTGGCCAGCTCTACTGAAAACCACAACCTTACACACAGTGAGTAAAAGATAACTTACTTTGGCAAGCAGAAACACACATTTATCACTGAAATACAGGAGCTGTCTTAGTACAGAAAAAGTTTTCCCTTCCCACCCAGGCCCCACTCCCTCCATCAGCACTGCTCCACTAAACAAAGCAGAAGATACTTCCAATTCCCAGCTGCAAGACGACCACATTCTACATTCAGCTGTAGGACAGAGGCAGAGGACATTCACTGCAGAGTCAAAAGGAAGCTGGACAAAACTCCAGCGAGCCACAGACTCCCAGGGAAATCCAGAGCAATCCCACTTAGATAGAGCTCATATCCCAGCACTTGGTGCAGGTTTGTCTCTCCACCTGGCAGGACTGCCCACCCACTTCCTTGAAGGATATCTGCCCAGGGTGGGTATTCTCCAGACTCAGCCAACTCAGTCTACAAAGCCACATCTAATTTGGAGTGGAGGAGTGACTCCTGTCTGGGAATGCTCTCATGATTCTACTTAGCTGAAGACTAAAAGAAGCTTATTTTAGAAAAGAAAAAAACCTGCTGTTCAGGTTCTCAGTTCATGGCATACCCTCAGACCTCACTGGTGACTGCAGCTCTGGCCTCAGGAATGTGTTTCTGCAACCAGAGAGCTCTACCATCCTTCCAGGTGCTTCTTGGCTTCATCTAGCAGCACACACGAAGCCATGAGCTTCTCAGAATGACTGCAGCCACTTTCTGTCCCTGCTGACTCTCACCCCACAGGCTCAAGAGTCACACCAAACACCACACACTTGTTCCTGTGCTGCTGTCTGTCCCCACTCCAAAGCCTGCTCTGTCACAAGGACACAGACACGAGCAGGGCAGCGTGGGCAGCGTAAGCCCACTCCCAGAACAGCCTCCCTTCTTTTGTCACCTTCTAAAACTCTTCTCCAGACCTCTTGCTGCTCTGCAGCAGCAGCTGGGACCTGTAGGAGTGCTGCAGCCAGAGCCTGGATCTCAGGGGCACTCAGGCAGCTGCCACGACAAGACAAGGAAGGCACTGCTCTTGGCCAGGAGCCTTCCTGCCCCTGCTCCTTGCCCACCCAGCAGTGCTGGCACCTTCACTGCTCTGCCCTACCTGTGCCACCTCCTCCTCCATTCATGCACCTCACTCCTTCCTAGCAGCCCCAGCTCCACAGCACGGCAGGCAGGAGCTCCACAGCCAAGGGCACCACAGCACCCACTGCCCATGCTCCAAGGCTGCCCAGCAGCCCCAGGCCTGAGCCAGCTGCACTACCTAACTGCTTGTGACAAGGAATCCAACAGCAGCATGAGGAGGAAGGGCAGGCAGCGAGAGGCTGACATTGAGCCATTTCAAGCAGGCCACACCTCAGCCTCTGCCTCCCTCCTCTACCTCCCAGCCATCACTGTGTCATTCTCCCTCACGAAGATTTCAGAAAGGCAAGAGGAAAAAAAAAAACAAAACCAAACAAAGTCTCCATCCTACACAGCCCCCGAGCAGCCTGCACCGCGCCGGCAGGAAGCAGCAGATTTGGCCTTCACTTGCTCTCTCCCTCCCCACTGCCACGCTGAAAGGCTCCCGGGGCAAGGAGGAGCTCAGGCAGCTCCGCAGCCTCCGGCCGCACGCCCAGAGCAGCCCAGCCCGGAGGGAGGTGGCCGCTTGGGGAAGCACTGAGGTCCCTTGGGCTCTGCAGCTCGCCTTGCCCCCTCCCCGTCCCCTGCCCACCCTGCGAGTCCTTCGAAGAAAGGAATTAAGTCAAAAATGGATATTTATTGTCATGAAGTCTCTGAAGTGGTTTTTCGTTTGTTTGTTTTCTTTCTTCCTCCTCGCTGCTGTCCCTCACCAGCTCCCCAGCAGCCTTCCTCTGCGTGGCCTCTCACTGCCGGCCGTTGTTCTCTGCGGGCTGGCAGGGGGTCTTGGCCTCGGGGTGCGAGGAGGTCCCCTCAAAGCGCTGCGAGGCGATGGCTGCTTGGTGGGACATGCTCTTCCTCACTATGTCTCCTTTCCTCCAAAGCACCACCTCCTGTAGCAACACAGCCGGCAGGGCTCGTCAGGGCTTGTCAGACCTTCTCCGGGCCCCACCCAGACCCCAAGGCTGAAGCAGGTTGCCAGGGCAGCAGCCTGCAACCGGTGAACTCAGCTGCATGTTCCACCTGCAGCCACGCACATGAGGCCACTTGCAGTGGCAAGCAGAGGCCCTGCAACGCAGCCTGCCTGAAAAATCAGGGCAGAGCCCAAATCCTGGGGTAGATCCATGGGATCTGAGCACACAGAGGCAACCCACAGGACCTTTAGGGCAGCTCTGTCCTCTTGCTGTTGGCTACCACACTGGAACTGATAGTGCAGTTGAGGCCCCATCCCTAGAGACATTCAAGACCAGACTGGATGTGGCCTGATCTAGTTAGAGATGTCCCTGCTGACTGCAGGAGGGTAGGACAAGATGACCTTTGAGAGTCCCTTCCGATGCGAAGCAATCCGTGAAGCACAGAAGCTCCACCACTGGGCAGCAGAGCAGAAAGGAAGTCTCAGGTGGGCACCTTCTACATCCATCCCCACCACCAGGGGCATCTGATCTGCACGGACCAAATTCCAGACCACCTCTGCACACTCTCTAACCCTTACAGCCAGTCAGAAACATTATTCTCCCCACTGGTGTGGCTGTTCAAGCTAGATAGCTCAGGCCTAAAATAACACTGGGAACAGAGAAACTTAGACATGGAAGCTCTGAGTGGAGAGGTGAACATTCCAGGGATAGGCCATAAAATGGCAACAATGGCTAAGTTAATATAATTTCATTGGAGCATCAAGAGCTTATGTCTGGCAGCACAGTTTGTATCTTGCCCTTGCTGCTTCTGCCGTGCTCTCTGCTATCCGCCTCCATCGCTGTTTTGGCTGCTGCTGCTTTGCTGCTTCTTGACCCCTTCCCCATCTTCCTTAAGGCTATTCTATTTTCTGAACTAGTTTATTTTTCCTCATACTATTATATTTAATTCAAACTGTACAAAAATACAATTTCTTTTTTTTTTTTTCCTCTGACTTTCCAAAACTCTTGAGTTGCGGCGAGTTCACTTTACTGGG
Source organism: Ramphastos sulfuratus (assembly GCA_013399055.1). Lineage (NCBI taxonomy): Eukaryota > Metazoa > Chordata > Aves > Piciformes > Ramphastidae > Ramphastos > Ramphastos sulfuratus. The sequence continues at coordinate 10,243 of WBNM01026809.1, forward strand.
GGAGGGATCTGCTCTAAGCCAGCACAAGTAAGAATCCCAAATCCCCAAGAGATCCTTATGGCACAGTGTCCCAAGGAGAAGTGGCAGCTGTGTCTCACCTGCTGTTTGAAGTAGCGTCTCTCCTCCTCATCAATCAGCACCAGGTTGAGGTAATAACGCACTGAGAACTTCTTATTGATGTCCCTCATGGTTGGAGTCAGCTCATAGCCAGCCAGAAAGAGCCTGATGGGAATGGACTCCCCTGCAAGGTGCAGAGAAACATCAGTACAGATACAAACTAGGAGAGCAGCAGCACAAATCTCACTGGGCCACAAACTTTGTGACTGTTTCCATGAGTGGAGCAAGATGAAGACCTCAGCTCCCTTCAGAAATCAGCAGGCATGGTCCATATCCAGATCCTGCTTTTGCTGACAGCTCTTCCACCTCCACTTAAACACAGATTCATAGAATGATTTAGGCTAGAAAAGACCTTGAAGATCATCCAGTTCTAACCCCCTGCCATGAGCAGGGACACCTCCCAGGTTGCTCAAGGCCTCATCCAACCNTCACCTATCAGCACAGGACTCATTTGGGACCTGCATCACGACAGCACTGCAGGAAAAAAAAAAATGAGTAAGGTGACATTTTCTCTGGCAGGTGACTCTGCTGGGCAGTGGAACTGCAAAACAAGTGGCAGAAGAGATTGGCACAGAGCTAGAACACCATCTTTCTGCTCCAAGTGGCAGCAATGCCAGCTGGTGGCCCATGCCAACAGGGAATTTAGATCTATTCCTGGTTCTGCCACTGCTTCACCAAAAGAATTAAATCACTGCAACTTGTTATGCCTCAGTGCCCACCCAGCATACCAGAGAAAGGGGACAGAATTTCATCACTTACAAACACTGCTTTGAGCCCACCAGTGAGAGAGGCTGTGTGCTGCTACTGAGCACTCACATCAGTCACAGAATGGGAGGGGCTGGAGGGGACCTCCAGAGATCACCCAGTCCAATCCCCCCTGCCACAGAAGGGTCACCCAGGGCAGGTCACACAGAACACATCCAGAAGGGTCTTGAAAGTCTCCACAGCCTCTCTGGGCAGCCTGCTGCAGGGCTCCAGCACTCTCACAGTAAAGAAGTTTCTCCTCATGCTGAAGTGGAACTTCCTGGGTTCCAGTCTGTGTCCTTTGCCCCTTATTCTATCACTGGGCAGCACAAAAAAGAGATTGGCACCTTCTTCTTGACACCCACCCTTCAGGTGTTTATTGGTCAGATCCCCTCTCAGCCTTCTTCCTCCAGGCTAAACAGTCCCAGGGCTCTCAGCTGTTCTTTACAGGAGAGATGTTCAAGATTCAGACTCACAAAATCACAGAATCACAGAATGTCAGGGGCTGGAAGTGACTTCCAAAGCTCAACCAGTCCAACCCCTCTGCCATAGCAGGCTCACCTAGAGCAGATCACACAGGAACACCTCCAGGAAGGTTGAATATCTCCAGAGGGAGACTCCACACCCCCCTGGGCAGCCTGTTCCAGTGCTCTGTCACCCTCACAGTGAACAAATTCCTCCTCACGATTCAGCTGAAGATGCCTCAGGACTCATATTTCCACCCCAAAAAGACATCAGAAGAGGAATTCTGAAGTGTTCCTCTGCTTCCTCACCTCTCACAGGTGCCCCATCCATGATCTCATATTTAGCTATTGTGTCATTCTCATGGTAGACATTGGGCCCAGTCCCTGTTGTTTCTCTCTTGATGATGTCTATCTCCATGTGTTTGATCTTGATCCGCACCAGCAGGAAGTAGATCTTTCCAACAATCACATCTTTTAAATGATACCTAGCAGGGAGAAGAAGAAAGCACCACAATCAAACCACTCCACAGCAGATCAGGACTCAAGACTTTTCATTTCTTTTCTCAAGCACTTGGCTTTCACCTACGGCCCCAGCTGTAAACTTCAGATGGCAACCACCTCCACTAGGCTGCTGTAAACACTACTTCATCTTTCATCCTCTGGCCCTCTGGAAATCAACAGGAGAACGTAGCAGGATCAGATAGAAACAGAATTTCAAGCTGAATATCTGCAAGAAACCCCTGTGGCAGCAAAGCCTCCAAACCCAATTTTTTTAGGTCAATTAAAACTAACCCAGATGTTACACTGTAGGGAGAGGTTTTGCCAGCATCAGCATTAGGAAGTATTTGAAATGAGTCGTTTCCAGCTTCTGGGCCTCAATTAAGGTCAGCCCTGAGCTGTACTGTTTTGGAAAGAGCAGATGTTCTACTGTGAAAACTCCTGGCAAGAGCTGAGGATACAGGGTATGTGCAGTTACTGCAACAACCTCCCACAGTAAGCCACAGCTGTTGCTTCCCACTCTTTGGTCCAGAGAGCACATCAATGGGGCAAGGAGAGGAACTCCCAGACCCTCAACCAGGATCTGACCTCTCTGCCAGCCTTGCTGGAGCACAGGAACCAGGAATCCCACACGCAGACTTCCAAACCAAGCTGTCCCCTGTAGTGGATCAGTCTCCACAGGCATTGGCTGCTCTTGAGGCACTTACTTGGACTTGTTATACTCAAACTCAATGTGCAGGCAATCCTCAATCCCCACTTCCATCTTAATGGAGGAGTTGAGCTCAGGGTAGGTGCTCAGAGTGTGCACGACGATGTCCATCTCCTTCACCACATCGTTCAGCCGGCGGCTGACGGTCGCTCGGAGGAAATACCTGCAAGGAGAAAGCCTCCTCTTAGGGCTGCACAGGCAGCAACAGGAACCAAGCAGGGAAGGACAAGGGAGGCACTGGGCTGGCCAAGTTGTCTTATTGCTCCAGGTAACTACTGCAGAGAGCTCAACACAGGACTACGAATGGATGCTTAAGGGACTGGAGCATCTCTTTTAAGAGGAAAGGCTGAGGGACCTGGGGCTGTTTAGCCTGGAGAAGAGAAGGCTGAGAGGAGATCTGATCAATGTCTATAAATATCTGCAGGGTGGCTGTCAGGAGGATGGAGCCAGGCTCTTGTCAGTGATACCCAGTGATGGGATGAGGAGCAGTGGAGGTAAACAGTCCCAGGAAGTTCCAGCTCAACACGAGAGAAAATTTCTTTGGTGTAAGGGTGCTGGAGCCCAGGAGCAGGCTGCCCAAAGAGGCTGTGGAGCCTCCTTCTTTGGAGATCTTCAAAACCTGTCTGGACATGTTCCTGTATGACCTGCCCTGGCTGATCCTGCTTTGGAGGGGGGATAGACTCCATAATCTCTGAAGGCACCTTCCAATCCCTACCATTCTGTGATAATGATACCACAGCTCTGGAGCAGGCAATCTCCATGTTGGAAAAGACAAGAGGAGCATGTTCAAAGGGAAAGCTTCTCTGAGCTCCCAAGCATTTGTGAGCCTGAGTTACCTCAGCACCATTTTGGGGCTCTGAGTAACAGCCTGCACATGTTGAAACCACTGCCCTTTCACAGGCAATTAGATCAGCCCCCACAGGCACACCTCTTGCTGCAGCTCTCAGCAATCTCCAAACCCCCTCCCCCTTCCCAAGCCAGTGGATGTGAAACACAGCCTCCAACATATGACCAAGATCCAAGCTGGGCATCTGTTTGCATACAGAGCACAACTGCAGTTGACAAGACTAATTACAAAGCACCCAAAACATCCCTGCTGGAGACTAAAGCAAACAATTTCTTTTGGTTTGTGAATTCCCAAAGGAATTAGAAAGGGTTTGGATTGGAGGTGCTCAAGGCCTTGATTAACCTGTACTAGTGGGAGGTGTCCCTGCCTATGGCAAGGGGTTGGAACTGGATGATCCTTGAGGTCCCTTCCAACCTTCCCATTCTATGATTCAGAAGGGACTGATTTCTCTTGTCATTTTGATGGGGCCAACCAAGCTCCAGAAAACCTGATGCATGCTTATGAAAGGTAGAGCCCTCAAAGACAGCCTTTGACAGCTCAGCACACCAAAATCCCTTTGGAGTTTTAAGATAAGGACAATGAAGCTGGGGAAGGGTCAGGAGAATAGGGCTGAGGAGGAGCAGCTGAGGGAGCTGGGGGTGTTCAGCCTGGAGAAGAGGAGGCTGAGGGGAGACTTCATTGCTCTCTGCAGCTCCCTGAAAGGAGGTTGCAGTGAGGTGGGGGTTGGGCTCTGCTCCCTACTATCAGGTCATAGAAGGAGAGGAAATGGCCTGAAATTGTGCCAGGGCAGGGTTAGCTTGGAGATGAGGAACAATTTCTCTGCTGCAGGTGGTCAGGGACTGGAACAGGCTGCTCAAGTTGGTGGTGGAGTCCCCATCCCTGGAGGTGTTGAAGAAATGTGTGGCCATGGCACCTGGGGCCATGGTATAGCAGCCATGGTGGTGTTAGGTTGATGGTTGGACTGGATGATCTTAGAGGCCTTTTCCAACCCAAACAATTCTCTGGTAAGCTTGCAAGGCTATCTGGGAACAGCTGCTGCACTCCAGCACTTGCACTGCACCCCAGTGTGAAGATCAGCACCTGCACACTGCACAGAGCCAAGAGCTGGGGTCAGGATGGGGAGGCACTCACCTTAGCTTCACATTCTGCCCCGTGTAGGACTCGTAAGGTTTCTCCACGTGTGTGAACTCAAAGTCAAAGGTCTGTGACTGAGTGAATTCACCAGGCCGGGCCAGGTCCTTCACCAGGGACACGAACTCATGGTGATTTCCTCGGTCGTAGTAGAGTTCTAGGAAGACAGAAGAGCAGGTTAAGCAGTGATGCTTAACCCCATTCAACAGAGTGAGGAAAGGCAGGAGGATTCATAGCTGTGAGCAACTCTCTTGTCCAGATCACTGCTTCCTTCACCACTGTTCAGAGAACCTACCAGGGGAGCCTGTGGCTGCAGCACACTGCACTTGTTCACTGCTCTCCATCAGAGCCAGGTGCAGGCCAGGTCTTTCCTGCCTGGAACAGGAATTACAACAAATCATGAACTGGGCTTGCCTCAAGAGTGGGCACACAGGTCACCCATCATCAGTATCAGTTATGGTCAGCCTGTCTGTGGAGAGGAGCCAGCAGCTCGTGCAACCCCTTTCCAAAGCTTTTCTACACAATATTCCAGGCCACTGCAAAGAGAGGAAAACACCTCAATGTCTCTCTGGACAGCAAATAGTGACAGCACTAAAATGAGGGCCTAGGAACCTTCCTACTCTTCCTGCTCATCCTTTGAAAACAAAGAGTTGCAGTGGTCTTGACTGGCAGCAGGGAATAAGTAACATTGGAGATCCTCACAGTTCGCTGGAGCATGTACAGAGAGGAGCAATCAAGCTGGGGAAGGGTCTGGAGAACAGGGCTGGGGAGAAGCAGCTGAGGGAACTGGGGGTGTTCAGTCTGGAGAAGAAGAGGCTGAGGGGAGACCTCATTGCGCTCTACAACCCCCTGAAAGGAGATTGCAGTGAGGTGGGGGTTGGTCTCTACTTCCTACTATCAGGTCACAGAAGGAGAGGAAACAGCCTGAAATTGTGCCAGGGGAGGGTTAGCTTGGAGATGAGGAACAATTTCTCTGGTGGTCAGGGACTGAAACAGGCTGCCCAGGGAGGTGGTGGAGTCAGGGATGGCCCTGGCAGTACTGAAGAAAGGTGTGGCTATGGCACCTGGGGCCATGTGGTGTTAGGTTGATGGCTGGACTGGATGACCCCGGGGGTCTTTTCCAACCAAACCAAGTCTGTGATTCTAACTCTGCACAACACCAGTGCTCAGTGCACAACTCCTGTGTGGGGAGGCAGCTGAGTCAGCTCTTCCACCAGCACGTTCACAGCCATTTGAACACCATGAGGGAAGAGCATTCACCTCTGGAAGCACTCTTCAAACCAGCTCAGGTAACCAACATGGTCATGTTGCTTCAGCTTTCCCCACAAGCTCCTTACATCAGCAGGAAATGATTGCAGGTTTCTTCCCTTCATGACGTCAGTCCTCTCTGTGCTCTCAGAGAGTTTTCTCCCCCCAAGTCAAAGCAACAGAAGCTTAAAACTGCTCAATTCGCATTTAACAGCTCAGTGTTAGACACAACCATCAATGAAATCTGCCCTTCCCAACCCTGAGTGACTACAGGACACCCACACAGCCCTTCTCAAAAGCAAAGCCTTGGCCAATCTGATATGGTGAGATGGGGAAACAAACCCTTAAGTCATGAGGCAATCATCTCCACACAAGCCCAGTGTCAGCACTAAGCAGTGCAGAGGAGGCCTCCGAGAGGAGTTAGCAGGAGCTGGAGGAAGACCCAGTTCTCTTCTCCTTGAGATGCAAGATGAGGCTTCAGCTTTTAAGTGTGCTCCTCACACCCCTCTGCTCACCTTATCTTTCTAATGGAAACCCTGGCAGCAGAACAGCCTGCACTCATGCACAGCAGCCACTGCCATCCAGCCCTTCAGCCTGGGCAGGCAGGTGACAGAAACAAACCCTCTCCCTCTGCACTTAATATATGGCCACTGAGAGGAAAGTGCTCACTGATGTGACAGGGAGAAGCCACTTGCAAAAAGAGCAATAGATCATCCTGCCACAGGATGCAAGCAAGGGGAGGCAAATGTCACTGTGCTGAGCTCTCTGCTGCCTGCGAAGGGCACAGACTGGAGCTCTGCAGCCTTTAGCAGAGGAAGGATTGATGGTTCACACACTCTAGAATGTCAAACAGCTGTAAGAGTTGTGATGTCAGGTTTCCAGGTGAAAAAAATTAAATTGCCAATGTTTTGGTGGCATGCACAGGACACAGTAACCACAGACTGCAGCCTGGCATGGTTCTGTGCTCACATGGAGCCCTGCAGGCTCACAGCCTGGACTCTGGTCCCCAGCCTGCAACAGCCTTTAGGAAGAGCTTCTTTGGAGCGAGGGATGATGAGACACTGGAACAAGGAGGTGGTGGATGCCCTCTCCCTGGAGGTGTTCAAAGCCTTAGGCAACTTGGTCTAGTGGAAGGTGTCCCTGCCCATGGCAAGGGGGGGTGGAATTGGATGATCTTTAAGGTCCCTTCCAACTCATGAATCTATGACGGGCAAAAGGAAGGGCTAATGTGTGGCCACAGCAGCTCCTAACACACCCTGCTTGGGCAATACTGTGAATTCAAAGGAGTTATTCTAAACAGGTATGGTACAAAAGTCTTCCAAAATGGGTCTGAGAAGCAGGTGAGGCAGCACAGAGGAGACAGAGTGGAGCAGGAAGCAAGGTTTGTGGTTAATTTCCACTGACAAGCCTAATCAAACAGCAGAAGGTCATCAGCTAGCTCCTGAAGAACAGGCTCACTTCTGCTCCATCGTGTACAGGCTCTGCCTGTCCTTCCCTTCCCTCTCAAAAGCAGCGTCACACACACAGGTGAGGTCAGCAAAACCACTGAACAGCAGCACAGGGGCCACGTGGGACTACTTGGAGACCACTTCCCTGCACCACAAGATTTGCAATGCAAAGCCTGGTGGCCCACAGCTGAGGCAGCGATTTTGAGGGTGAAACCTGAGCATAGGGGACCCCAGACATGAGGCACTGCATGTGCTGAGCTCAGTCACACCCCTGGGAACATCTTGAACTTAGTCTGGCTTGTGAGTCTCAGGCACACCCATGAAACATGGACATCTCCACTGGGATGGAAGAGTGGGAGTGCAGCTACCCTTCCTCTAAGCAAGCAGCAAATAGCAGATCTCAGTGGATGCATGCACAGGTGGACATGAGAAGACCTCATTGCTCTCTACAGCTACGTGGAAGAAGTTGGAGTGAGGCCACTGTTTGCCTCTTCTCCCAAGTAACTAACAAGAGGAAATGGCCACAAGCTGCACCAGGGGAGGTTTAGGTTGGACATTAGGAACAATTTCTTTGCTGGAAGAGTGGTCAAGGATTGGAATAGGTTGCCCAGGGAGGTGGTGGAATCACCATGCCCAGAGGTGTTCAAGAAATGTATGGCCATGGCACTTTGGGACAGGGTTTAACGGCCATGGTGGTGTTGGGCTGGACTCAGTCTCAGAGGTCTTTTCTACCCTTCATGATTCTCTGATTTTAGGTTAAGTTCTGCACAACTTGAAGTCACCCAGCTAACCACGCAGGGATGGGTGGGTGCTCACTCAGAGAACAGGAGAATAAAAGATGGAATCAGCTCAGCTGAGCCCCCTAGGCCTCAAGAAAACCAATCCATGTGTTGAGGGGCAGGAACTGGGGAGGTGCAGCTGCTGATTTGAGATGTAGGGGCAAACCTCACCAACCCCAGCAGAGCCACTGCTTCCCTACCTCATCTTTAAGGTTTCTTCCAACCCAAATCATTCTATGAATCCACAGGCACACGAGCAATGCACACAGCTCATAAAGCTGCAAAAGGACCCCCTGGGAACCCCACGTGGGAGCTGTTGCTGTTGGGATGTCCAAGCTCAGACCTGCCTGCGAACCTGTGCGTTCCAGGGCTGAAACCGGTGGCCGAGAAGCAGCCAGGAAATAGGGCAAGAGAAAAGTGACCTGGAAAAGGGCTAGAGGTCCCTCCCTCCTGCCAGGGCTGGACCCTGAAAGGGTTGCCCAAAGGGGTTGCTGGGGTTGGCCAGCTCGGACGGAGGGTGGGCTACCGGGCATCCTCCGTGCTGCTCGGGAGCGAGCGTAACCTACTTGGCAGCAGCGCGGCTTGCCGTGCGGCCGGGCGCGGCGGTGCTGCCCGGCTCCAACAGCCCTGCCTGCGAACCGGCACCGCTGCGAGGTCGAGAGGGACCTGCCGGCCCCCGCGCAACCTGCCAGCCGAGCTGGGAAGGCACCCGGGAAGACACCCGGGAGGGGATGTCACGCACCGGAGAGCCACTCCCAAGGCCGCGCAACCCCCGGGACCGGGCCCCCCCCGCGCCCCTCTCACCGATCTGCCCGATGAACTCCACTTTGATGCCCTGGTGCTCCAGCCGCCTGTGGGGGTTCTTGAGGGTGAGGACCACCCGCCCGGAGACGGTCTCTCCGTCGTAGAAGAGGAAATATTTCTCCTTCTTGCCTTCCTCCGTCTTGTGCTCCACACGCCGCCGGCTCTCGGCATCGCTGAGCACCAGCTCCAGCTCCGGGGTCTGCCCGAACCCGAAGAAACTCATGGCACCGTGAGCGCAGGAGCCCCGCGGCCCCGCTGGCAGATCGGCGGATCCCGGCCTGCCCGCAGGCACCACGGACAGAGCTCTGCGGCGACGGGCGGCGGATCAGCCTCGGGGCCCTCGCAGACGGGGCTGCCGCGAAGGGCGGCGAGCAGCACGGCCGTGACAGCGGCCCCGCGGCCGGCACTCAGAGCAGGGCCGGGGCGGCACGGAGGGAGTTGGGGGGCCGCAATGCGGCAGGGACGCCGGGGCCGGGGAGGCAGCGGCGGCAGCGGGTCCCTGCGGCCCGGCTGCCGCTGGAGGGAGCCCGGACCGGGCGCGGCCCCGCAGCCCTGCGAGCGCTGCCCCCCCGTCTCGCCCCACCGAACGCTCCTGCCGCCGTCCCGGGCCGCGGAGCCGCGCACCGCGCATGCGCCGCCGGGCCCGACACCGGGACCGCTGTTACGCAGGCGCCACCCGTCCGTGGCCCCGTCCTCAGTTCCGGCCGGCGCGCGTGCGCGGCGCTCAGACCGGAAGAGGGGACGGAGCCATGGGATGTAAGAACCAATGGCGGCAGCCGCTTTGGCTGCTTCCGGGAGCGGGGCGGGCACCGGGCGGTGATTGGCTGCGGGCGGCGGACGCGCGCGATTGCGCGATTCAAAGCGCTCGGCGGAGGGAGGATGGTGGCTATGGATCCGCTATTGCGTGCCCTGGCTGGGTGGCGGCTGCAGGATGTGGACACAGGTGAGGGGGGTGATGAGGGGCTAGGGTGAGAGGAACCGGGGCGGCCCCTACCTCACCCCACCCCCTGCACCGATGCGGTAACGGCGGCCAGCGTCACAGTCGTGACTGTCAGCCGCTGTCCCTGGGCCGGGGGTCTGTCGCCCGGTCGAGTTGTTCCGTGCGTGTTCGGAGGTGTTGTTTTGCAAACTTTGGTCTCTTCCCTTCAGCCTGGGTGAGCACCGTCTGGGATCTGAATTTTACCGAGGTGGATCCCCTGGATTCCCTGATAGAGGAGAAGATCGCGGGAGATGACCTGAATGCCTTCATCTCCCTTTACCAGGCCCTGGTACCCTTTGCAGCCGAGAACGGTAGCAGCACAGAGGTAAGGTCAGCACGCAGGGTCACCAGTTGCACAACACAGGCCCTGAGCTCCTCTGTTTGTGTCCCTCCTGTCTTGGCACAAAGCATTGCAAGGCTGCTTGGAATGGTTCTTGTCATGTGTGCTTCAGAGGGAGGCTGTTTTTAAGGCCTTCTATTTGTGAGTGAATATAAGATAGCAGGAATTATACGTAGTATGGTACTCATAGGATTATAGACTTCTTTTGGTTGGAGGAGACCTTTAGGACCATTGAGTCTGACCATTAACCAAGCAATTTCAGGTCACCGCTAAACCATGTCCCTCAGCACCACATCTACATAGCTTTCAAACCTGTCCAGGAATGGGGACTCTACCACTGCCCTGGACAGCCTGCTTTATCCCTTCAAGGGAAGAAATCATTCCTCATGTTCAGCCTAAACCCTCCCTGGAGCAACTTGAGGCTGTTTTCTCTTGTTCTATCCTGTGTTATGTGGGAGAAGAGACCAAGCTGCACATGGCTTCAGCCTCCTTTCAGGGAGTTGTAAGCTCCTCTTCTCCAGGCTTAACACCAGGCTTCTCCTCACCAGCCCTGTTCTGCAGACCCTTTACTAGCTTTGTTTTCTTTTCTGGACCTGCTCCAGCCCCTCAATGTCAATTCTTAAAACACATTTCAGGCAATATCTCTACAGGTGGTTGGTTGCAGTGGCGACTGTGAAGATCTGCACAGAAGCTGCTTGTGGAGAGCTGTTTTGTCACAGGATTCCTTGTTATTTGTGGTTTTTCCTTCAGAACATCTGGACCTTGTTTGCTGAACACAGCTTCTGCCCTAACACCTTTGTGGCTGTGTTGCACCATTTTGTCCAAGCTGGCCAGCAAAGAGGAGCGAACGCGCAGCAGAGGCTCCATGCACTTCACGCAGCTGGATTGTACTTCTTACTGCTGGAGGTCCCAGGTGAGCAAAGGGATCAAACACTGCTCTGGCAGAATCAGCTTTCCTTCATGTCTAAGAATTCCAGGTGGAACAAGTGATGGTGTTTGAACTGTCCACTTGATGTCCCTGCAGTCCCTGGGGACCAGGCTCGGGCAGGCTGTTGAGCGCTGAACAGNCACCCGGGAAGACACCCGGGAGGGGATGTCACGCACCGGAGAGCCACTCCCAAGGCCGCGCAACCCCCGGGACCGGGCCCCCCCGCGCCCCTCTCACCGATCTGCCCGATGAACTCCACTTTGATGCCCTGGTGCTCCAGCCGCCTGTGGGGGTTCTTGAGGGTGAGGACCACCCGCCCGGAGACGGTCTCTCCGTCGTAGAAGAGGAAATATTTCTCCTTCTTGCCTTCCTCCGTCTTGTGCTCCACACGCCGCCGGCTCTCGGCATCGCTGAGCACCAGCTCCAGCTCCGGGGTCTGCCCGAACCCGAAGAAACTCATGGCACCGTGAGCGCAGGAGCCCCGCGGCCCCGCTGGCAGATCGGCGGATCCCGGCCTGCCCGCAGGCACCACGGACAGAGCTCTGCGGCGACGGGCGGCGGATCAGCCTCGGGGCCCTCGCAGACGGGGCTGCCGCGAAGGGCGGCGAGCAGCACGGCCGTGACAGCGGCCCCGCGGCCGGCACTCAGAGCAGGGCCGGGGCGGCACGGAGGGAGTTGGGGGGCCGCAATGCGGCAGGGACGCCGGGGCCGGGGAGGCAGCGGCGGCAGCGGGTCCCTGCGGCCCGGCTGCCGCTGGAGGGAGCCCGGACCGGGCGCGGCCCCGCAGCCCTGCGAGCGCTGCCCCCCCGTCTCGCCCCACCGAACGCTCCTGCCGCCGTCCCGGGCCGCGGAGCCGCGCACCGCGCATGCGCCGCCGGGCCCGACACCGGGACCGCTGTTACGCAGGCGCCACCCGTCCGTGGCCCCGTCCTCAGTTCCGGCCGGCGCGCGTGCGCGGCGCTCAGACCGGAAGAGGGGACGGAGCCATGGGATGTAAGAACCAATGGCGGCAGCCGCTTTGGCTGCTTCCGGGAGCGGGGCGGGCACCGGGCGGTGATTGGCTGCGGGCGGCGGACGCGCGCGATTGCGCGATTCAAAGCGCTCGGCGGAGGGAGGATGGTGGCTATGGATCCGCTATTGCGTGCCCTGGCTGGGTGGCGGCTGCAGGATGTGGACACAGGTGAGGGGGGTGATGAGGGGCTAGGGTGAGAGGAACCGGGGCGGCCCCTACCTCACCCCACCCCCTGCACCGATGCGGTAACGGCGGCCAGCGTCACAGTCGTGACTGTCANACCTGTCCAGGAATGGGGACTCTACCACTGCCCTGGACAGCCTGCTTTATCCCTTCAAGGGAAGAAATCATTCCTCATGTTCAGCCTAAACCCTCCCTGGAGCAACTTGAGGCTGTTTTCTCTTGTTCTATCCTGTGTTATGTGGGAGAAGAGACCAAGCTGCACATGGCTTCAGCCTCCTTTCAGGGAGTTGTAAGCTCCTCTTCTCCAGGCTTAACACCAGGCTTCTCCTCACCAGCCCTGTTCTGCAGACCCTTTACTAGCTTTGTTTTCTTTTCTGGACCTGCTCCAGCCCCTCAATGTCAATTCTTAAAACACATTTCAGGCAATATCTCTACAGGTGGTTGGTTGCAGTGGCGACTGTGAAGATCTGCACAGAAGCTGCTTGTGGAGAGCTGTTTTGTCACAGGATTCCTTGTTATTTGTGGTTTTTCCTTCAGAACATCTGGACCTTGTTTGCTGAACACAGCTTCTGCCCTAACACCTTTGTGGCTGTGTTGCACCATTTTGTCCAAGCTGGCCAGCAAAGAGGAGCGAACGCGCAGCAGAGGCTCCATGCACTTCACGCAGCTGGATTGTACTTCTTACTGCTGGAGGTCCCAGGTGAGCAAAGGGATCAAACACTGCTCTGGCAGAATCAGCTTTCCTTCATGTCTAAGAATTCCAGGTGGAACAAGTGATGGTGTTTGAACTGTCCACTTGATGTCCCTGCAGTCCCTGGGGACCAGGCTCGGGCAGGCTGTTGAGCGCTGAACAGCTGTTGTGGTCTGATAGCAGCTTGGGTCTCCTGTCAGAAAGTGGCTTGATGGTCTCAGCCAGGATCTAGTTTGCTATGTGTTTTCTCAGGAGCTCTTTGACAAGGTCAACAGAAGAGTCAGCACAGCACACAGCTCAAATACTCTGCTTTGACAGTGATACTCAGTGAAGGCAGAAGCAGATTCCTGCTCTATAACTGTACAGCATTTCACTGTGCAGTGCTTTTACAATCATAGAATTATTTCAGTTGGTAAGGCCCTCAAAGATCATCCAGTCCAACCATCACCCCAACACCACCATGGCCATTAAACTATGTCCCAGGTGCCATGGCCACACCTTTCTTCAACATCTCCAGGGATGGAGACTCCACCACCTCCCTGAGCAGCCTGTTCCAATCCCTGACTACTCTTGCAGCAAAGAAATTATTCCTCATCTCCAACCTAACCCTCCCCTGGCACAATTTCAGGCCATTTCATCATCTTCTATAATCTGATCCTAGGGAGAAGAGCCCAACCCCCCCCTCACCGCAACCTCCATTCAGGAAGGTGCAGAGAGCAATGAGGTCTCCTCTCAGTCTCTGCTTCTCCAGGCTCAGCTCCCTCAGCTGCTCCTCCCCAGCCCTGTTCTCCAGACCCTTCCCCAGCTTTGTTGCTCCTCTCTGGACATGCTCCAGCCCCTCAATGTCCTTGAAGTGAGGGACCCAAAACTGGCCCCACTATTCAAGGTGCAGCCTCACTAGTGCTGAGCAGAAGGACACCATCACTTCCCTGGTCAGGTTCAGATTTGAGAACTGAAGCACTGTTTCAAATAATGAGCAGTTGGAATTCTCTAGCAGGGTCATTCACAGCAAGATTCTTTTATATTCAAAGTTGTAGTTTTGCTGATGGGGGTTGTGTGGCACATCACCAGCTAGGAGGAGTCAAACTGGTGCTGCTGCTGGAGAATGTCATTGCTGATGCAGTTGGGCTTTGTTCAAGCAATTCATTTTTGTCCTGCCCTGAAGTTTCCTAGGCTCCCAGGACAGTGCCTTTGTCTTGGCTGGAGCCATGGCCAGATGATTTAATGACTGTATTTTGTCAGGGAGGTGGTCTGATGTTGTCTTTTCTGGGCAGGCAGCATAGCTCACCAGCTGTTCCATCAAGTGATGTTTGATAAGTGTCTTCATGCCCTGACAAAATGTTGGCCTCGAGACTCGGATGTGATGAGGAAAAGAAAGAAGAACCACACTCAGAGCAACACAGGGAGGAACACAAAGAGAGGGAAACCCTGCAGGAATGGCAATGTAAGATGTTTGTGTGCTCTCTGTGGCTGGAAACCTCTATTAATACCCAAATTGTTGGCAGGCTGCTTCACTTCTAGGTCAGTGTTACACTTCTCTTTTTCACCCCTATTTTAAGTCCCCACCTTTTATTCAGCAGTTCAGCTGTGCTCTTGATCCTTTACCTATTATTAGGAATTTCAAAGGGCTGATGATTCAACATTAGGAGCAGTTTCCTGGCTGCTGACTAATCTAAGAAATGCAGCTTATTTCTCTCTGCCATGTTGTTAGAAAGCTCAGCAGCAGAGCAGGGGGGGAAACTAATTTATATCAGCTTCCTCAAGTCAGTATGTGACCAGCTTGCAAATGCTATTTGTGTTTCCCTGCCAACTTACTGATGTTGGGAGTTAAGGGCTGAATGCTGCACTCAGCTGCTCCTTCTGACATTTACATGTTGTTATTCAAAGGGAACTGAGGATTACACATCAGAAATCCTGAGAGAACATCAGTGCTGCGGGGTCATGGCAAGCAAGGGAAGAAGGTCATAGACATGATGGGAATTGGTTGAGAGGACTCTCCAAGTGTCAGATTAGAATTCAGATAATTGTCTGGTGTTGAGATGGACTTTCTCACAGAATCCTAGAATAGGAGGGGTTGGAAGTGGCCTCTAGAGATGATCAAGGTCAAGGCCATAGCAGGGTCACATAGGGCAGATCACACAGGAAGACATCCAGGTGGGTTTTGAAAGTCTCCAGAGAAGGAGACTCCACAACCTTTCTGTGCAACCTGCTCCAGGGCTCCAGCACCCTCACACCAAAGAAGTTTCTCCTCACACTAAGGTGTAACCTGCTGTGTTCCAGCTGCTTCTGAACACAAACAGGCAGTGTTGACCCTTTCATTTCTTTCTGTTGTATCCAGCTTTCATCTTTGTCTCCTTTTGGTTTTTTTTCCTCCCTGTTAAGTACAGTCTGAAAGCAAAGATTAGCTGTTTGGATGTGAAATCCTATAGACCCTAGCCTGAGAACTGTGTGAAATGTGCAAAAGAGATGAGGCAGTGCTGTGAGATGAGCCAATGCTGTTTCTTTTTTGTGCTCATGCAGAGGGAAGAGATATTGGAAGAGGAGGAGGAAGAGGATTGTGAAAATGTCTACTTTTCAACAGATGAACTTCTGCAGCTTCGCAACTCAACCTTCCTTCTTCTGAAAAGCTTCCTAAGGCTTCTACCTAAGTTCTCCCTAAAAGAAAAACCTCAGTCTGTACAGAACTGCCTGCAGGTAATTAATTCATAGATTCATCAAATGGCTTAGGTTGGAAGAGACCTTGAAGTTTGTTCAGTTCCAAGCCCCTGCCATGGGCAGGGACACCTCCCACCAGCACAGGTTGCTCAAGGTCTCATCCATCCTGGCCTTGAACACCCCCAGGGAGGGGATATCCACAGCATCCCTGGGCAACCTCTTCCAGTGTCTCCCCACCCTCACTCTAAAGAATTTCTTCCTCCTCTCCAGTCTCAATCTCCCTTCTCCCAGCTCAAACCCATTGTCTCTTGTCCTGGCATTCCCAGCCCCTGTCAAAAGTCCCTCCCCAGGTCTCATGTAGCCCCCTTCAGGTACTGGAAGGCTGCTCCTAGGTCTCTCTGGAGCCTTCTTTTCTCCAGGCTGGACAGCTCCAAATCTCTCAGCCTGTCTTTATAGGAGAGCTTCTCCAGCCCTCTGATCATCTTCATGGCCTCCTCTGGACCTGCTCCAGCAGTTCCATGTCCTCCTTATGCTTAACCCTTGCTACACCCTCATTGCCCCAGGGGGAAGACACTTGGCATTGATCCTCTGGGTTTTGCCATCTGCTTCTGTTGTGTTTCAAGGGAGACACTATGCTTTGAAAGTTGGCATTAAGTTCTCTGTGCCCAAACAGACATGGCACATTACCCTCACATGGATGAGCTGACCATGACCTTCTTTATTTTTTTTCCTTACAGATCTTTGTTGAAATGGCAAAGTTTGAGCCAGCTGTGCATGAGTTCAAGGTTTCAGCAGCAATGTAAGGGAGGAGTTGTTGGTGTGGTGATTTGGAACTGGCTGCCTGTGTTGTTGTTGTTGTTATTATCCTGTTTGTGTGAAAATGAAAGCAGTGATTTCTTTCACTAAAGATAATTAGAACCTGTTCCACCTAGCTCACAGTAAACAACATTTAGTGAATATTGAATATTTTCCAGCCAGTGAGCACGTTGGGTTGTAATAGTTGTAATCAAAATGTTCCTCTGATGAGAGATGAAGACATCCCTTTGCCTTCTTTTACTTAGGGATCTTAATGAAGCCAAGTACATTCCTGAGCTGGCCTATTATGGACTGCGATTGCTGTGTTCCCCTCTGCATGGTTCAGAAGATAAGGTAAAAATGGGACCAAATCTTTTAAAATCACCTTTGTGCACCCCAGTCCTTATTTCCTTTGGCTTGTACAATGATGTCATGTGGTGAGACACTGGCACAGGTTGCCCAGGGAGGTTGTGGCTGCTCCTTCCCTGGAGGGGTTCAAGGCCAGGTTGGATGAGGCCTCGAGTGACCTGTGCTAGTGGGAGGTGTCCCTGCCTATGGCAGGGAGTTGGAACTGGCTGATCCTTGAGGTCCCTTCCAACCTTACCATTCTATGATTCTTTGTATTTCATGAGCATTGAATTCTATGCTCTGATGGCTCCTGTGGCAGATGAATCAAAACCAGAGGACAGGATAGCTACAGTGAGATCTGTGTATCTCAAAGGGAATTCCAGGTTTGCTGTGCTTGCCTGGAATTTTCTTCTTCCCTGCTAGATGGAGCTCAAGCACTGCTTGGCAGCCTGCTGTGGCTTTGGGTTGTGTTGCAGTGGAGCATGATGGGGAAGTGTTGTGAGCAGATGATGGCAAACAGGGCTGATTCTCATTCAGAGAACACTCTTGTCACCATGGCACATCCAGTCCTACCAGAAATGTGGCTGCAGCTTTACATTTGTTTTGTGAAACTGTCAAGCACACTCTGTCATCTCCCACTTACCTGTGTGCTGCCTCTGTGCATGGGGTTTTGAATGTTGGGTGTGACCCTGCTGCTGTGTTTGAGTCTGTAAACCACCTGAGCATCTTGTAGCAGCTCTGCTCTGAGGACNGCAGCTGTCTAGTCAGGAAAGCCTGGAGCTCAGTGCATGCTGACCTGACACCTACCTGAGTGTCTGCCCAGCTTTAGCAGCCTTAGACCTGTGTGTTTCAGCCTCCCTAGTTTCTCAGCACAGCACAAGCTCCTCAAACTGCTGACATCTGTGGTGTAAGGAAGTTCTGCTTCTCAGACCTGCCTCATCTTCCCTGCCTCCCCTGTTTGACTGCTCAGTGAGGCACAGAGACATAGAATTGTTTTGGCTGGAGAAGCTCTCTAGGGTGGAGTCCAACAATCAACCCAACACCACCATGGCCACTAAACCATGTCCCACAGTGCTGCAGCCACAGCTTTCTTGAACACCTCAAGGGATGGAGGCTCCACTGGCTCCCTGGGCAGCCTGTGCCAATCCCTGACCACTCTTGCAGCAAACAAATTGTTCCTCATCTCCAACCTAACCCTCCCCTGGCACAATTTCAGGACATTTCATCTTGTTCTATCACTTGATCCTAGGGACAAAAGCCCAACTCCCACCTCACTGCAACCTCCTTTCAGGGAAGTGTAGACATCAATGAGGTCTCCTGTCAGCCTCCTATTCTCCATGGTAAACAGTCCCAGTTCCCTCAGCTGCTCCTCCACAGCCCTGTTCTCCAGACCCTGCTCCAGCTTCGTCTCCTTCTCTCGACACAATCCAGCAGAAGAGCTCTTTTGAAGGACAAGGACCCATGAGAAAGACTCTGCAAAGATCATCTTCCTAACACCCAGGCTAAAACTGAACTGAACCTGTGCTCAGCATGAGCCAGCAGTGTGCCCAGGTGGCCAAGAAGGCCAATGGCATGCTGGCCTGTATCAGGAATAGTCCTCCTGCCCCTGTACTCAGCATTGGTTAGGCCACACCTTGAGTACTGTGTCTAGTTCTGGGCCCCTCAATTTAAAAAGATGTTGAGATGCTTGAATGTGTCCAGAGAAGGGCACCAAGGCTGGTGAGGGGCCTGGAGCACAGCCCTGTGAGGAGCAGTGGAGGGAGCTGGAAGTGTTCAGCCTGGAGAAGAGGAGGCTCAGGGGGGACCTCATTGCTCTCTCCTGCTACCTGAAAGGAGGTTATGAGCAGGTGGGGGTTAATCTCCTCACAGACAATGAGTGACAGAACAAGAGGACACAGTCTCAAGCTGCACCATGAGGGGTTGAGGCTGGATGTTAGGAAACTCTTTGCAGAAAGTGATTGGCGTTGGAATGGGCTGCCCGGGGAGGTAGTAGAGTCACCATCCCTGGAGGTGTTTTAAAAAGAGACTGTATGAGGCACTTAGTGCCATGGTTTAGTTGATAGATGGTCTTGGGTGATAGGTTGGACTTGATGATCTTAAAAGTCTTTTCCAACCTGGTTAACTCTGACTCTGTGACCTGCAAATAGCATTTCCTTTCCTTTGCAGATCCTTCGCCGTGCCTTCCGACGCATCCTCGATGTCATCCTCATGCAGGAAAGTGGAGTGGGCTCCAGATACATGATCCTTGCCATCACACCAGCAGTCATCTCTGCCAGGAATCAGGCTGTAAAATTCATCAGGTGAAGCAACAGAGCTCTGGCACTACCCTTCCTGGGAATGCCTGCTCAGGAGGGTTGTGGAGTCTCCCTCTTTAGAGATATTCCAAACCTGCCTGGATGTGTTCCTGTGTGATCTCATAGAAGTGATCCTGCTCTGGCAGGGGGGGGTTGGACTGGATGATCTTTTGAGATTCCTTCCAACCTAAAACATTTTATGATTCTTCTTGGCATGCCTTGGCTTTACTCTTTAGCTGCTAAAAGGATGAGACAAAGTGGCACTGACTTTGAAGTTGTTTGTGCAAATGAGGTTTAATTAAAGTGTCTGTAATGGGAATTTACTGAACTTGCTGGTGGAGGGGGAAGAAGGTTCTGTTTGACAGAAAAGCAGGAGCTACCTTCTGTGCTTTGCTTGGTGTCAGGCTTTTAGGTTTTGTAGTTTACTACAAAGTAATGTAAAGGAGATAAAAGATTCATCTGGAGCTCACTTCTTGCCTCTTTACTTTCTCTTGCTTAAATACAGGCAAAAGAGGTCTTTATTGTTTCCCCTGCTTGGGAATCCATGTTGTTAGAAAGGACTTTTTATGCATAGATCTCCAGACAGTAGATTGTGTAGATAGAGAATGAAGGAGCTTTTCATATTGTCCTTCTACTTGTAGAAAGGGATTGGAAGAAACATTTCCTGCCTGCAAAGCCAGCTTTGTGGAGAAAGCAAGGAGGGCTGCTCCTTGCCCTTATGCTGTTGGACTAGTGCTTGTGATTCCAGAACTTCTGAAACTCATTCCCAAAGGAATGGNATGAGCAGGTGGGGGTTAATCTCCTCACAGGCAATGAGTGACAGAACAAGAGGACAGAGTCTCAAGCTGCACCATGAGGGGCTGAGGCTGGATGTTAGGAAACTCTTTGCAGAAAGTGATTGGCGTTGGAATGGGCTGCCCGGGGAGGTAGTAGAGTCACCATCCCTGGAGGTGTTTTAAAAAGAGACTGTATGAGGCACTTAGTGCCATGGTTTAGTTGATAGATGGTCTTGGGTGATAGGTTGGACTTGATGATCTTAAAAGTCTTTTCCAACCTGGTTAACTCTGACTCTGTGACCTGCAAATAGCATTTCCTTTCCTTTGCAGATCCTTCGCCGTGCCTTCCGACGCATCCTCGATGTCATCCTCATGCAGGAAAGTGGAGTGGGCTCCAGATACATGATCCTTGCCATCACACCAGCAGTCATCTCTGCCAGGAATCAGGCTGTAAAATTCATCAGGTGAAGCAACAGAGCTCTGGCACTACCCTTCCTGGGAATGCCTGCTCAGGAGGGTTGTGGAGTCTCCCTCTTTAGAGATATTCCAAACCTGCCTGGATGTGTTCCTGTGTGATCTCATAGAAGTGATCCTGCTCTGGCAGGGGGGGGTTGGACTGGATGATCTTTTGAGATTCCTTCCAACCTAAAACATTTTATGATTCTTCTTGGCATGCCTTGGCTTTACTCTTTAGCTGCTAAAAGGATGAGACAAAGTGGCACTGACTTTGAAGTTGTTTGTGCAAATGAGGTTTAATTAAAGTGTCTGTAATGGGAATTTACTGAACTTGCTGGTGGAGGGGGAAGAAGGTTCTGTTTGACAGAAAAGCAGGAGCTACCTTCTGTGCTTTGCTTGGTGTCAGGCTTTTAGGTTTTGTAGTTTACTACAAAGTAATGTAAAGGAGATAAAAGATTCATCTGGAGCTCACTTCTTGCCTCTTTACTTTCTCTTGCTTAAATACAGGCAAAAGAGGTCTTTATTGTTTCCCCTGCTTGGGAATCCATGTTGTTAGAAAGGACTTTTTATGCATAGATCTCCAGACAGTAGATTGTGTAGATAGAGAATGAAGGAGCTTTTCATATTGTCCTTCTACTTGTAGAAAGGGATTGGAAGAAACATTTCCTGCCTGCAAAGCCAGCTTTGTGGAGAAAGCAAGGAGGGCTGCTCCTTGCCCTTATGCTGTTGGACTAGTGCTTGTGATTCCAGAACTTCTGAAACTCATTCCCAAAGGAATGGCCTTGATTTTTTGATTCTTTTTGCTCTGTTCTCAACCCAGCCTCCTTAAAATCTGCTTGTTTTGCTTCTCTGCAGTTCTGTGGTGGATGAGCTGAAAGAAGCTGTTTTTCCTCTCCTCCGAACCTTCCTGCAGTACATCTGTACCAAGGTATGCTGAGCTTTGTGGCACCTTGAGCTGAACAACTCCTGTGTGGGTACATTGCAGTATCTGCAGCAGAGAGGAAATCTGTTTTCACAATATTTTGTAAGGAGTGAAAAGAGATTTGGGTGGTTTTTTTTTTTTATCCTTGGCAAATTTTTTGACAGCCTGATTGTGTTTTGATCTTTGTCGGAGAATACTGTGGGGGAAACACTTCCTCATTCACAGCTGATTGTGCCCTGCTTGTGACCTCTCCTAAATCTGCTGTTGCTTTCATCACTGGCTTGATAGAGGAAAATTAGAGTTCTGAGAGCTCTTTGCATGACCTGGAGGCTGTCCTGGGGTAATACTGCCTCTGGATTTAAGCCAAGCTGCAGGTTTGCCTTGGGGAATCTGCTCTGTGACCAAGGGAGCTGTGATTGTTAGCCCAGTCACAGAGTATCTTTGGTTGGAAGAGACCTTCTAGATTATCTAGGCCAACCTTGGCTTTAGCACTGTAGGGTCACCACTGAGCCATGTCTCCAAGCACCAGGTCCACACACATTATTTAAATACCTCCTGGGATAGTGTCTCCATCACTGCCCTGGGCAGCCTGTTCCAATGTTTGAGAACCCTTTCAGAGAAGAAAGATTTCTTGGTAGCCAGCCCAAACCTCCCCTGGCACAGCTGGCTTCCATTTCCTCTTGTCACAGAATCATTCAGGTTGGAAAACACCCTTGAGATCATCAGGTCCAATCACTAAGCCTACTCCACCAAGTTTACCACATGCTGAGTGCCATATCTAAAAGACCTCTTAGATCATCCAGTCCAACCATCAGCTCCACACCACCATGGCCACTAAACCATGCTATGGCTACAGGTTTCTTGAACACCTCCAGGGATGAAGACTTCACCACTTCCCTGGGCAACCTGTTCCAATGCCTGACCACTCTTGCAGTGACAAAAAAAAATTCCTTGCCATCAGGGAGAAGAGGTTGTCCCTCTCCTCACTTCAACCTCCTTTCAGGATGCTGTAGAGAGCAAGGAGGTCACCTTTAGCCTCCTTGTCTCCAAACTAAACACCCCCAGCTCCCTCAGCCGCTCCTCACAGGACTTGTGCTCTAGGCCCAAATGGTTGTTGAATGTGACCCTATCACCTCATTAAATAAAAAAAAAAAATACTTCTCTTAAGCCCTGAAAAAACCTTTTTGGATCTAGAGCAGAGCATGTGAATATCCTACCCTGCACCTGCCCTTTGTTTTCAGGTCCCAGACAAGGCTGAGTATCGCACCTACGCTGCACAGGCCTTGGTGACTTTGCTGAACAGGCTCCCTTCTGCTGAGTTTGCTGACTTCATCTCCTGGCTGTATAAATACTCAAGACACACTAAAGTAAGTGCATCTCCTGGAGCTTCCAGGGCTCAGAGACAGCAGAGTGGTGAAAAGAAAGGGTTCAGCAGCACTACTGAGCAGTGTTGTTACTGCTGGTACCTGAAAATGGGTTAACAGGAGCAGGCCATGCCTCTGTCTGTGCCAACAGAATGGACCTCTAAAGGTCATCCAGTCCAACCCCCACTGCAGTCAGCAGGGACATCCTCAATGAGATCAGGTCTACCAGAACCCTGTCAAACCTCACCTTGAATATCTGTAAGGATGGAGCCTCAACCATCTCCTTGGGCAACCTGTTCACAGGCTCACAGGATGTCAGAGGTTGGAAGGGACCCAAAGAGCTCATCCAGTCCAACCTTCCTGCCACAGCAGGACCAGACAATCTAGCTCAGGGCACACAGGAACACATCCAGACAGGACTTGAAAGTCTTCAGAGAGGGAAACTCCACAACCCCTCTGGGGAGCCTGTTACAGTGCTTTGGGACCCTTCCAGGGAAGAAGTTGCCTCTTGTGTTGAGCTGGAACCTCCTGTGCTGCAGCTTCCATCCATTTGCTCCTTGTTCTGTCCCAGGAAGCAGTGAGCAGAGC
>WBNM01026817.1:0-28081 GCA_013399055.1 Ramphastos sulfuratus
TATATATATATGCACCATGATATTTTAATTTTGGAAATGCTCTGTTCCTTTTCAATGTGGGAAATCACTTCATTTCAACTACAGGTTTCAATAACATGCACTAACATGCTGCAAATACCCCACAGGTCAGGCCTATCTCCACCAGCTTTAGAAGGGCCTTACTAATTTCAGCTGCTTAAAATTTAAGACATGATGGCTGGCTCAGATGCTTGGAACACTTAGCCTTCCAGACAGATAGGTAACAAGGAAGCATCTCTCTGGTTCACACTGATATTCATCAATCTATTTATTTTCCACAACAAATTAATCTTTTAGCAATTTAATTCAATTCACAAGGACCTAAGTATAAAAAATATCCCTGAAACAAGCAACAGGTTGAGTGATTACACTCCTGAAATAACACATATATGTGTCAAATCTGACCTAAAAAGTAAATAGACCATGCAGGCAGATATGACTTTTGTGCCTATTCGATGAATAAATATTAAAAAAGCAATGTGACATTATTCTAAATTTAAACAATATGATCTGAAATTGAGAAATGTCAGTTGCATTTTCATTTAGTAGCCACTTAGGGTATATGTTCCACTACAAGAGTCTTTAAATAACAAAAGCTACATACTGTAAAGTTAAAATGTCTGTAAATCATAGAGTGTACAGACAGACCAAATTCTACTATTTTATTTTGTAAAGGACATACAGTAGGGCACGGATCTTGCTTATTCATGGTTCATTCATAAATGTCTTTAGTCCCCACACACTAATTGACATTAAATGTATCACAAACTACAAAGCCATATTTATTGGTGTTTGTTTCCAGACCCTGTCTGACAGAGATGCAGACAGTTAGGCATTAAGCCTATGAACAGGAAAGGCCTGTACTGAAGAAATTATCAGCTTGTAAAACATCCCATGCTATGCTATCATACTACCCAAAACAGAAGAATATGGCATGGATTACAAAAGGCACCACTAAATGACAAAGTACACACAAAAAAGCCCAGCAGTAAAAACATGCTTTTGTGAGTTACTACTGGTGCCACGGACAGAGTATATAAAGGAATCAGTGAAACTCAGAAGGAAGGAAGCCCCACAGCCTAAGTGACAACACAAATGGTAACATTACTGAGAGGTGTATATATGAGATGCTGCTTCTTAACGGATGGAGCATTCCTACTGATGCGTATTGATCTGTTACTCATGACCCCTTGGTAGGCAGGATCCACCAGCACTCTTTTTCTCCACTCCACCTGCACAGTCACATCTTTTGTAAGAGTGTCTTCAGATCTCCAGTCACACTGGCATCTCTCCTGACCTTGTAACAGGTTATTTCAAAGACAGGCTTCCAGAAGTCTAAATCCTGATCAAACCTAAGTCAATGCGGCCAATTACATTCCTGGAATAAAGCTTTGGTGATGTAAGCTGAGGTAACTGCTACTTCCATCCCATGCCTGAAGAAGAGGAAGGAAACGCATATAGGACTAAACATGAGGTTCTGCTCTCAGAGAGCTACATCTGAAAAATTCTTCAGGTGTCCACTAACCTACTTCAAATCCAACTCTGAGATCAGTATTTTGCTTCCCCTTTGCAAATGAAGATGCTCTTACTTTCCCATGGGGATGTCTTTTATCCCCTAGAGAAGTACAGCTAAAGGAACTTCCTTGGAAAGAAAGGGCACAAAAAGAACGAGATGAGAAGCTCTGGCATACAAATCTTTTTGTTCAGTTCTCTATATGCAATAAAGAGACACTTCTATTCTCGACACAGTATGAAAAACATTCTTCTGAAACAGAGCACAAAGGGCTGTACCAGTTTTACTTGGAGACACTGATATTCATTGCAGTAGGCTTCACTCAGAGGCAGCAGGCTGGATCCTGGATCCATGGTGCCACAGAGGCACGTAATGAGATGGGCTTTGGCACCTGTACGAGATACAGGCACAGATAGAGGCCGCATTTAAAAGATGGCAATCGTGGCAATCCCTTTCATCCTCCTTCCCTCCCAACACAGCAGATGCCAGACACATCTGACCTGTGGTACCAGCTGATTCATGAGCAGCATTCCTCCTCTGAACAACCAACAAACTACGTTCTTGACTTGTACCAGCCCTGGCAAACATTTTGGCAGCACAATGACAGGGTTTTGAGAGTCACAGTATCAGCATTCATCAAACCAGGTTTTCCATTGTCCATTTATTGAAGTGACTCTGTATTGTTGCTGACCGATTCGTATTTATAATGGTAAAGATTTGCATTAACATCTAACCCTCTACAAAGGCTTTATTACTGAAATGCCAATTCAATGATAGCTGTAATGACCCTGTTTTATAATGCACACGTTTCAGGCACTTTCATAAATGGTTTTAAAAAATGGAGCAGTTAAATGGTGCTACTAACATAGTATGAATGTGTCATCACACCCTATCAAGCAATTTCATATCAAACAACTATGTGATATGGAATTTTGCTGTTAGGATACAAAAGAAGGCACTTGGAGAAAAAAGTGCAGTACTAGAACAACAATGTCCTGCACCACTTCACATTCAGCAACCTGGAGTACCTTTCGGTCATGTAAAAGGCTAACAAACAGATGAAAGATGAAGATGGGCTGATAGCTTATTAGTTCTCTTTTCCTTTGATTTCTAAATACTAAATGGAGGGTCTCAAATTTACCATGTGATTTCAACCAGAAAATCTGCTGCGTGAAACAGGTATTTCAACCCTAAGGAGGCTTTATTTTCAAATTCACAGCCTTCAGGCTTTTCATCACCATATTTCTGTATGCATTATACTACTAACAATGCAATATACAAAAAGGACAAAATGTCAGCCCTCGATGGAAATGAACTCACCACCCTTCACCATTCAACAATCAGACCTTGCTTAATTTAAATGTGTTAGATCGTCGGTCTATTATTCCTTCAGCTTTTTATATGATTTCTAACACTGGCCAGAAATTGTATACCTGGCTGGAAAACGTTTCTTCTTAAACAATGCAATAACTAACCAATACATAAACCCAATAATTAAATTACATTTAGCCGCTAGCCATTGTTATCCTGCACTACTTTCCCACCAAGGGAGCTATAGCGATCCGATTTAAACAGCAATCTAGCAGAACACTTTTCATTCCCTATGATTGTTGTGCAGAATAAATTGGCTTACATCAGATTTTACCCTAATTTGGGTTTCAGAACAGTTAATTTGAACTTAAGCACCTATGGAAGGGCTGTTAACAAGAGGTGTCCGCACTGGAGTTCTTCTCATAGCTGTGCTGTTTGAATCCAGCAACAAGAGCTCCTTATAGATCATATAAGCTTTCTAATGTGCCACTTGCAATGTCGTGTGTGGCAGAAAACAACTTATCAGATATTTAACAATGTCAAAGGAAAATAACATGGATGCACACAATGGCTTCTGGCTATATACATGCCAAGCAGAAGTAAATATGGTTCTTTTCAAAGACATAGCTCCTTTGTGACTTAATCATCCCCAGATTAAATGTACTTTAGTCCTTTACTGTGGTATTTTGGTGTTCTAGTGAAGCATGGAGGGTCAAATTCCGTGCATTCATGAGTTACCAAAAGACCCGTAGAAATATCTAAGGGCTGAATTCCATCATCATTAGCTATCACATTAATAGCACTAATGTCTTAAATCTTAATATTCTGGCTCATTAGCTTAGGTAAAGGACTATTAATATAAAAGGTGCATTTCAGCCAATCAACAGAATTCATAAAGGCTTTTGTTTTGTTTTAAAACATTGTCTCTCTTGCCGCATTAGTGGTGAACACAGACACTAAATCACAGTAATTCTCTAATTAATAAAGATATTATAATCTTACAATATAAAAATAAGATCTACTATCACTTTGGCTCAGACAGAGCTTAATTTAATTTTACTCTATCATAAGTCAAGCTTGTTATCCCTATCTATACCCAGCTGGTTGATGAACTTTTTTTCTCTCCAACAAAACTACAATGAATTTAGAAGGGGCTGAAGGGAATCTGTGGTTTTGTTGTTTTGGGATCTGTATTCAAGCATACATCAGAAAGCAAATTATTCTAAGAAAGGCTCAGGAATCACTCTTTTAAACGAAAACGCTGCCTACAGAACTAGAAATTAAAAGTGTACAGAAAATAACTCAACAGCCAAGACACTCTGGTGGTCAGATGCAGACTCCTGATAGTTTGGCATCTCATTAGAAGTCTCCTGCCATCTCTGGTGACTAAATGTGATCACAAACAAGTGGTATAGCAGGGACAGTTAGGCAGAAATCATGCAGACTGCTAGAGAATCCATTCTGACAATGTTAAAGAGATGTAAGTAAACCAGAGTCAGGATCTATAGTCCAAACCCAAAGGTAAATTCTATGTGGTCATATACAGGAAACACCATTGAATCTGATGGAATTGAGACAAGTCTGCAAATGCTGTTTTTCCAAAGACTCTGGCTACAAAGTCAAGCATTATCAGAGAGTATCAGTTACAGACATTGCTATGCTTGGTCCAAATTTTGCTTGTGCACTTCAGGTGGGGAGAGTGGAGCTGCTTCTGTTAAGAACGAAGAGTTAAAATGTGCCCAGAGTTGTACTTGAATGACTGGGAGCAGAAGTTCATTTAAGAAATACATGCTAGATGCACTATTAACTTCATTTTGTTAGAATATTACTCTTGCATTGAATTATGAACTGTATTTTTATGTTCAGATGTATTTAAAATAATTAGCAATGGCAACTTCAACATTTTATTTCACAATTAAAATACGTTCCTTACTGTTTTTCTTGTGTACTTGTTCAGTTCCCCCCAGACATAAGTAATGTGCAGACAGATACATTGTTTATTTACGACCCCAGTGACAGTTAATGTGGCATATGTGCCTACAATGTTTGACAGATAAAATGAGTTATTTACAGAAGCTGGGTTTATTATGTATGAATACTGAAACAGCTATAGTATTTGGAAACTTCTCCATTTATTTTCCCAAGAGCTTGTTTCAGTCAAAGTTGTGGTGTTCTGAAGTGCTGCGTAAGAGGATAGTGCAAACACTCAGTCCAGGGCAACCTCTAATGCAGTCGTCATCTGTAAGTCCTAATTTCAGAGTAGTTCTTTCTGAATTTATTTTTACAGGTCTTGATCCACACACCACTGACATAAAAGGTAAGTTTTCTATAAGAAACAGTGGGTTTGGAATTCTGTGCCTGAAAATAAAATCTCGGCAGACAAATAGGTTCATATCTGGATCTCACTGTTTGGTATATTATGGAATAGGTA
This sequence comes from Ramphastos sulfuratus, assembly GCA_013399055.1. Classification (NCBI taxonomy): domain Eukaryota; kingdom Metazoa; phylum Chordata; class Aves; order Piciformes; family Ramphastidae; genus Ramphastos; species Ramphastos sulfuratus. The sequence continues at coordinate 5,274 of WBNM01026817.1, forward strand.
TAGATGCATAGTGAGGGCAGAAGGGTGGTGGAGAACACTTTTATACACTAACTTTAATTAAAGGGTCAACAATTTTTTTCCATTGAAGACAAAAATAAAAAGTGCAGCGATTCTGGCAGAAGCACAAACTGATTCTCCTGGAGAAAACACACTGATTTTTCCTTTTTAGTAAATAAAAGTTTAGCCACCAGATTTTGAAATAATTACCCATATCTCTTTCATTTAAAGCCAAATGTACAAGACTGATGTGCTGTGGGGATTTCATTTTTCTTTAATTCCACACCCACAGAGTCTCCTTTACTCCATTTTCTGTCCTTCAGTTTTGGAACTGTTCAGAACATTCTCACAAAATGCTGCAGACGACGTTAGTGATGGCTGTGTACTGCCTTGGGTCTAAACCTGCTGCCTGTGAAGCCAGTACTTGTTGTGCAAGCATGTTATGCAAGATGCTGCAACTTTAAGAGCCCAGTGTCAAAGGTAATCCCTAAGGAGACTTGCACAACAGCCACATGCAAAACTGCCAGCTTTGGGTTTTCCTTTTTTTGTTTGTTTGTTTGGGAGTTGTGGTTGTTGGGGTTTTGTTTTTTGGTTTTAAAGAGCTCTGAAAATTTCCAATTATTTGTTTTTCAACAGCAGTCTCAGTAGAGCTGTGGGCACATTTTGCTTTATACACATCCTGGATAGTATATATTTTTATACACATACAAACTCTTGCCATAGCTATCCAGGCCTTGAAACTTTTAAATTCTTTAAAGGAATATTTGTGCTGCCTATTGTGGGCAGACTTGAGTTATCTCAGCCTGTGTTTCAGGCTAGGGAAAAAAAAGGGAGAAAAAAAGTGTAAGACTGAGCTGAAGCTCTCAGCAAAGTTTATTAGCTCAGAGAGCTGTGGTAAACACAGTACTGTAGCTCTTTCCCTTCCTCAGATCAGAAATAAAGCAGTCACTGACAAAAACACTCCTCTGTTCAAAAATGCCTGCCATGGCCTCTGCCCAATGTGGCACTCAATTCAAGCGGAGACTTGGCTACCAGGGTATAGGATTACTTTAATCCATATGCAAAGTCCAGCCATCACCATGTAAAAATACATCAAAACTGGGGATGGAATATTGACTACCTTCTCTCAGACACAGGCACAAATGCAGAGGCTCTGGTTCTATACCTTATACAAGTACTATAGTCACCTCAAGGTTTAACAGCAGCTTGTTAACTCAAAGTCTGCTAACTCTTAAGTTCCCAGCAGCAGATACTGGATTGTTTCTCAGGTACCAAGCACTCACGTGGAACAGCCAGGCTTTACTCTCACAACTGAGCACAGGTTGTGCTGCTATCACAGCTACAGGTATGTGCAACATGCATCTGGTGATATATAAAAGGAAACTAGAGTTGAGCAGAAGACTTACACACAGCTTACCTCTCCTTACAGTGGATGTATTAGAGATCTGATCTAAAACCACATTCTTGCAGTTACTGCTACTCTCTGCAAATGGTGCAAACAACTCACAGGAAGAGGTTAAGACAGTTGAGAGGTCTGTCAGAATATCCTCCAGCTTTTCCATTTGTCCAGGTGGGTGCTCCTGCTGCTGCGTCCTCTAGGCAGCAAGTCCAGAACCCTGCACCTTGAATACCAGCAGATGAATATCTGCCCTGTTCTTCCATTGTATTTTTCCCTTTCTCAGGTCCATCTTTATCTTTCTGTCATGTCCACTAAAGCACACAGTGATGCATCACTTTTCTGCTCTTCTACCTAGGGACTGCAGTGTCTTCTCTCCTCTACCCCAGCTCCTGAAGTACACAGCTTGCTCTGCTCCCTACATCATGGGCAACAAGCCAATCTTTTTTCCTCTTCTCCAGCTTTCACACCACAGACCCAAATCCTCCCCCATGGCAGAGGAAGCAGTAATGCTGGGAGCCATGGGACACCAGCACTGTGAGCAAAGCCAATCTTACTTTGTTTGCAGAAGAGCTAAGTGCAAAAGTAACTGTGTGAACAAAAAGGAATTCCAGAAGTAATTGTATGATTCTGCTCACAAAGAGATAAACAATGCCAGTAAATTTAAGCATTCAACAGAACAGAGAGCATTCCGCTGAAAACTAATTCCCTTGGGTCTCACTTCTGGAAGAAGGACCAGAAATGACAATTGTTAAGGTCTGTGACATTTGTCCATACCCAGGGCCAAAATCAGAAACCAGATGCAGTGAAGATCTCCACGTGGCTTTATGTCACAGGAGAGGAGGCAGCAAAATATGCCATTCCTTCCCACTTTTGTCATCTTTGATCTGTTGTGAAACCACAGCACTGTGCCAGGGAAAGCCTTTGCACAGCCTCTGTATTTCAAGTGTGGATGTAGATATACATGGTTATATGATTGTGTACTACTTATCTGTAATTTCACACCTGGATTTGTACACGTGCATCCATACCAGAGAAAACAAACTGATGATAGCATTGTCAGAAAAATAATTATCTATGAAGTCTACAAAAGCTCAAGTTCACAAACATAGTGCAGCCGTTGACTTGCAGTACTTTGAAGAAATAGGTGCATGCAGAAAGGGAAGGAAGATGGGATCTGCAAGAACCCCACAAAGAAGAAACAGCCTGGTTCTGGAGAAGCCCAAACATAGGTTGTAGCAGTTGAGAAAGTTGAGTAATGCAACCTCAGCATGGCTTAGGTCTTCCCCTGTGTCCTTTGCCACAGTCTCCTCCTGAGGTTTGCTCTTGATCAAGTGTTTTGTTTTGCCAGCACAAATGGCCACGATTTTACTTATAGAATAGTCTTCAGACAGGGCCCCAAGTCCATTGGTGAAGGCAAACTATTTTTTTTTGTATTGTAATGGTCAGCTGACCCTGTGCCACCTGTCTGCCTGGGACAGCCACAACAGCACTCCCTGTACACTTAAATGCTATATATAGGCTTTGTCCCTCTCTGAACTTCTCTCTCTCTTTCCACCTTAAAACAAAATACCATGGGTAGTCCTGTGAGTGCCAAGGAAACACTCTTGTCATTATACACAGATTTGCTATCATTGTTCAAGCAAAGTTTTTATTAAAGGCATGCCACAGAGAGAGCATCTCTTCTTCTTGCCTGCGGCTGTTGACTTTAGACCCGGAAGTCCCACTCTGCAAGGATTTCTGACAACACCAAAGTCTGAGGCAGCTTGCAATAAAACACTACACTCTCCTGAAAGAGTTTAAAGCCCAGCTCACTGCAGTCACATCTTTGCTCACCATGCAGTGCCCCATGTCAGCTAATGGAAAAAGGAATGAAATACAAAGCCTTTATGTAGTCAGGACCTCAAGTAAACTTGGCCTTGTTAAAGGACAATACTTACAATGCATTAACAGTTTCCTATATATTTGACACAACAGACTCTTCCTCAGCATCAAAACTGCACATCTTCTTATTACAGCTGTTTGTTCTTGAACAAACATATTTATTGTGGCTAATGAAAAAGGGAAATCTCTTTTCCCTCATGCCTCCGTTTGTACTTCAGTGACCTGATATCTGCCTTACCCTAGAAACCAAAGTGAATGGAGCAGTCAAGACCTGGAGAATTGTTCTGGGCTCCCACTTCTGAAACCATATACAAGATTTGTTATGGAAAATCTCCCACACTAGACTGTAAAAATCAGCTCCATTTTAATGGGCTTAACTTAGCTATGGAAGTTGCCTCCATCATGTACATAAGTTTTCTCTTCTCAAAGAGCTACATTTGGGCTGTTCTATCACGTTGCATGCCATAGATGATCAGAAGGCTGGAGCAGCTCTGCTATGAGGACGGGCTGAGAGAGTTGGGGTTTTTCAGCCTGGAGAAGAGAAGGCTTCCAGGAGACCTTAGAGTAGCCTTCCAGTATCTGACGGGGGCCTACAGGAAGGCTGGGGAGGGCCTATTTACAAGGTCTTGTAATGACAGGACGAGGGGCAATGGGTTTAAACTGGCAGAGGGGAGATTTAGACTGGATGTTAGGAGGAAGTTCTTTACAGTAAGGGTGGTGAGACACTGGCACAGGTTGCCCAGGGAGGTTGTGGCTGCTCCCTCCCTGGAGATGTTCAAGGCCAGGTTGGACAAGGCCTTGAGGGACTTGTTCTAGTGGGAGGTGTCCCTGCCTCTGGCAGGGGGTTGGAACTAGATGATCCTTGAGGTCCCTTCCAACCTTACTATTCCATGATTCTATAGTAAGGGAGAGGGCAGTATTCTGCATTCTTGCTACCTGCTCACACAAGTGTTTACAGTTCTTTGAGGCAAGCTGTAACAGTTGGTCACTCCTTCTATAACACTATGACAGGTAATTTTATCACAGGTCACCACTTGTCCCAGTGCCAGGATTAAGCTATAACTGCATTAGTGAAAAGCACAACACAATAGGAGTCAATATATGGAGAGAAAGAGTTAGTGCCAAGAAGCCATTGTGCACCTTGGGGGAGAGCAGACAAGAGAAGGGACTGTGTGGAATGAGTCTGAATTCTCCTGGGCACCACAAGACATTCCGGGCATGTTATGGGCATCCCTATAGAGCTTCTCATGTTTTCCTTTCAACCAAAACAGATTCAGTTCTTGTGTCCTAAGAGCAACACCCAAAGAATGACAGAGGAAAATCAGATTTATTTCCAAAGCTCCCAAGATAAGCTAAAATGTTCACAGAAAATGCACCCTTTTTCTTTCTGACAGCTAGCTCTTGTAACCCAAAATCAATAGTCAATAGCCATATGAAATTCCTGGTTTAGCTAAACATCTGAAATCTTATTGCTTATCTGAAGTCTTCATTATAGCTAAAAACTGGGATGAGAATTATATGTAAACAGGCCATCTCTCACAACACCTGATACTTGGGACTTAATGTAGACTACTAATAACAGCAGAAAAATCTTATCAAAAGAAATCAAGTCTATTCAATATATCAAAGTATATTAAAACCTGTGGCAAAATAATTTTCTTGATGAAATGCAGGTGCAGTTACATCTTAATAAAATGTGTTTACGAAAACAGTATTTGCAAACTTTAATTTTTCTTCTCTGAAGAGCAATCATTCCCTAGATCCCTGCTACATCCAACTCTTGCTGCTATTCCTAAATAAGTCTTATTCAGACTGATCATTTATTGCCCAATTTCACTGCTTCTAGTCAAAATCAGAAAGCCTTAGTCCTCATGTGGAATTAGAAGGATTAGTCACACAGCAATGCCAACGACAAAGGGTAAGACAGGTCTAACCCAGCTCTATTTCACATCCCTTAGAGAAGGGTCTGCTCCTCAGCCTGGTTTATTTTGTTTATCTGGAGTAGAGTGAAGGGGGTATTCGAAGTTTTAAGGAAGTGGCAAAAACTATTTCATCACTAAATGGAAGGGAAAAGGCAGTAAGAGCCTTAAGTACAAATTTACTGGGATTTCAGTGCGCTTCTTTGTATTCACATACAGAAACATTTTGAAGGCAGCCTTGCCTCCATTCCACTCTGCACAGTCATTTTCTATCTGGTGGTGGAAGAAATAATTTACAACAATTAAAAAAATGTCAGCCACTGGCAGAGTGCATAGCCCCTCACTGGCTTTTTTGTGACTCCACAGACATGAGGAAACTTTAATGGTAAAGTGTTGCTTTCGGAAATATTGGCAAAGCCCTAAACCCCCAATTTCCAAACTTGGATCTGCAAACCATTTGTGGTCCATGACACCACAGCGCGTGGTCCTTGCCATGAAACCATGTTAAAGGGTGACCTTAATGATCATGGTATTGTGCAGCAAATGATGTGGTTGCTAGAATAATTGCTTTGAATAAAAATTACTCTTTTTAATACTTCCCCAGTTAAATTTGTGCCATATTTCATGTCAATGGGTAACTGCATGTGTTGGCAGGAAGGAAGATGTTACAACCTCTTTCTTCCCAGTGCAAAATATACTGTGAAGTTTTCTTTCACAAGGAAGCCACTTAAGAAAGACACTCCCGGATGTAAAGAGAGGTTCAAAATTTAGCATGTTCAAGTTTCACTAGCATGTGCTAGCAGACATTTTTGAGATGTTTTTCATTTCTGATGAAATGGAAGTTAGGGTTTCTTGACATCCAAAAATGATTAAACCCCACAGATGTAGGCTACCAACCGGGGGAGAAATCCAAATCCTGACTCCCCAAAATGATCTGAGGATTTTTACCATCTTCTAGGTTTACAAGGGTATGTGTCAGTGTTTTAAGGTATTTCAGAAAGAATTATCTCAATGTTTATATTTTAAATACCAGCAAATGTAAATGGATGCCTGGATATTTACAAACAGCACAAGTAATTGCCAGCTTGTCTTGTGGATTTAAGTGTCACAGCTTGCAGCTCAGTGAAATATAACCCAACAAGTTTACACATCTGGGGGATATAACAATGGGAAATTATTCTGAGGAAACATGCAAGGGAAAGCAGCATGTATTAACTGAAATGTTTAGACTGGCAGTATTAATTGGCAGTATTAATGGGGATTGAGGCTTACACCTATGATCTCAGAGATCTTTGCAAATCCAAGCAAAAGTAGGTTTATTAGCCCGGAGAGTGACTGAATTTGAACTTACTTTGCCTCTTCCTCCCTCTATTCCCTAAACCTTTTCTTCAGGCTCAGTGTTGTTTTACAAATGGCTACTTGAACAACCACCATAAAAAATTAAAAGCAACTGTTTTCTTCTTAAGTTCCCTATACTGGATGTATATAAAAAATCATCCTGTGCTGGTTTGAGGCTAATTGGAATATTTTAATAGAGAAAATTATATTATAGGCTGTGAAAATGAAACAATGGTGATGTCTACTTCACTCATAGGCTTGCTGAGATGTATAAGAAAAGAACTCACAACATAGATAAGTCAGTGTCTCTGGGGCACAGCATCTTGGGCAGTCTAGCTTCTGGCTTCTCCTCTCTGCTGAGTAACCTCACTAACCACTTTCCTTCTAACTCCCCTGGCCCATCCTCCAAACTCACCTTGCGCATAAGGCAAACCCTGGGGTAAGGTATAGGGGTGGGGAGAAGGTGGAAGGGTGGTTGGAAGCCCCTCCTGGAGTCTCTGATTTCTGGAAGGGGTGCTGTGTTTCTGTATTACCTTTAACTTGTATATTTCTGTAAATATTCCTGTCTATAGTGTATATCTCTGCTTGTACATCGTACTGAGCTGTAAATAGAGCTTCAGTCCTTAACTTCCAGACGGTTGAGTTCTAGTCTGGGTCATTTTACAAAGTGTGGGGGGCAGGAAACTCCCAAACCATCACACATCCTCACCACCATAATCATGGGAGATCAACCTTGGGATGAAACTTTAGGAAATCTCTTGGAGGTGGATTTTACATATTCTTTATGCCCTTCCTAGGAAGATAAATGGCTCCTTCCTGCTCTCTGGGTCAATCATAGCCTGTATCCTCGGTGAGGAGTTAGGTATCTATAATGCCACCATAGACCTATCTCTCTTGTGTGTATTAATTTAAGTGTATGAACATTCCCATTTGTTCCATCTCATTTACATACTTAAGGAAATTTATGCTATTCTGCTGCTCTCAAGAGCAGCACAAGGGAATAGGAAACAAACTCTGCAGTGACCCAGCAGGAACAGAAAGTCAAAAGTGAAATCTTCTGCTCACAACAGAAGACATGGTGTTGGTACTTGCTACATGATTTTTCAAAAGAGAAATTTTAAAGCTTCCTTTGGCCTGAGATGAAACTCTTGACATTTTTTAGCTGTTTTTCTCTCACTTTATTATATGAGGGAATATTTAATGTTTCTTCTAGAATGCAAAATGGTATCACTGTCTCTGCCACAATAAAAGCCATAGCATTTCATAGGAGTATATTTACCTTCCTAAACCATACAGTATATTATGTTGCAATTAAAATCCCACAAACTCAATCTGATATTTCTTCACTAATTTATTCCCAAATCAATATGTATTTTAATGTTCCAAACCGTTGCTAATTAACACATGGAAATATTTTAACATGGATTTTGATTAATTCCATTTAACAGTCTAACCAGTGCTAAAACATATGTGGTGTGTCATTTCTTTCTTTTGAGGAAGCCATTGGCATTAAATCTTTCAATCTTCCTGAGCACCAAATGCTAATTTCAGGAAGATTAAATAACAGACTGCAGCTACAGTTTCCTTTCTTTACTTCCCAGAAGGTGAAATGAACATATTTATGTGGGAGGAATTTCTTTACTGCACAAGCCAAAATACAGAAATTTGATTTTTTTTTTTCCCCTCCCAACATTACTAATACACCAGCAATTGCCTGCCAACTAAATAACTTTAACCTGTATCTGCAGTTCATGGAGAGTTGCCAAGTTCTGTGTTCAACTTTCTTTCACTCTGGGTTTTTTTTTTTTTTAATTTTATTTTATTTTTTATTAAAGTATTCCCATATGATGTTTTCACCTGCAGCTCCTAAATGCTTTTCCATACTTGAGTCAGAGACTACTAGATTATAGTGGAGTGGCTCTGGCCAGAAAGTTGGAAATGCTCATACAAGACCCTCCTCTGATTTTCTCACTTTGAAGGTATGTTATAAATATGATTCATATGGTATTGCTGTAATGGTTTTAAAATCTGTGTAATTCTGCATGTCAACAGACTAAGCATACAAAATGCCCAGAAGTTTGCATGTCAGTAAGCATCTTTTGCATGTACAAATGCAAGAACACAGAGCAGGAGGAGGCTGCCTTCTGGATCATGGGTTAATTACTTCCACATCATATGCAGCTTTCCACAAGATGGAATTTGATGGACTTTACAGTTAAGCACTTCTGCTCTTGTGATTCCCACCAGAAAGCTGACCACACCTGAGTCTGTGGCTCCTCCTTCCCTTCCAGTTTCCCTGCCCTAGCTTCCACTGTCCATCCTCTGCTTCATGGTCAGCATGTTCCTATTGAAGGCTGAAGTGATGGCTTGCTGTATGCTCAGATCACACCCATATCTCCTTCATACCTACCACATCTCTGTTGCATTAAGTAATGTTTTATTCTTAGTTTTTTTCTTAGGCCTTATTTCACTTATTGGAATATTATTTATAAATCCTCATCCAGTTTGACAACCCATGGTACTATCCCCCCTCCTTCACCTTTTGCTAGCTCTATTTCAGTCTCAACTGCTAAGATCACCTCTGAAGAGAGGGTTGTGTTCGGCTTCCTATTGCCTCTACAATACCTAACCACACTTTCTGCACCATTCAGCTGTTCAGATTCCTGGCATTTGCAAGAAAGTATTACAGTTGTTTCTTACAGACCTATGCTTCCCACATTAAGCAAAGTCTAATTTTCTACTTGACTACCACTTTTATCAGGATTAGAACTTTCTTCTCCGAGCCTACATTTACAACCACTTATTTTCTTTATGCCTCTTTTTAGACATTTAACAGGTGTGTTAGATGTTTTCATCATATTCACTAAATGAGCAGCCCTGGGAGAAATCAATTATAGCTACTAGCAAGAGCTTTTGTTCTTGTTAAAGCAGCAGTGGCTAAGGAGCCACAAGTTCAGTTTACAAATGGCCATTCATTCTAGCACAGAAGGCCAAATGCTGACACCCAAGCACCTACCAATCCTGTTCTCTAGAAGAAGCATGCATGCTACTCACTTGAGGGCTGACTACATCCCAGAATGTGAACACACATCACGAAAGACTTAAACACCTGAAAATGGCAATTCCTCATCTTTTCCTACATGAGCATCCTTTGTTTCATAGTTCACAGAGAATATTTACTAAAGCAGGTTGTGTTCCAGAAAAGTATTAACAAATAGTGCAAAGGCTCTAATTTGGTCATGCCTGCTGGACTGCTCCTAGAAGACTGTCCTTGTTAGCTGACAACTAAGCAGAGTACCAGGATTCACGAGCATCCTTCCTTATGCATTTGAATGCCAGATGGACGGAAACTAGATGCTGAAAAATCACCTCTACCAACCTCCAATCATTACTCAGAAAGTGTATCACCAGTCAACATGAACATATCACAACACTTAACACTGTTTTTAAATGGCTTGGGATGTTTGCCTTAATTTAACAGAAGCAGAAAAAAATATAGTTTTAGTTATAGTTATATGAGCAATATTCCTCTAACATCAAGGAGTAAATATTATAACCCCCTTTCCTAGTGAGATGCAATGAAGCACTGACCACTCATCAAACTGAAAAACAACAGAAAAGTATTTCTGTCTTTGACTAAAACCTCTCTACAAATTAAAGTGGCTACAGTGACTTTGCTACTTGCCAAGGGTCACCAAATCTATTGGCAGAGTTAGGAATATACCCTACAGTTGCCCTGCAGCTGTTAGATTATGCTTCCACATTTTTGCTCAAGGAAATTCTGCTACTGGTCTCTCCAAAGCCTTTGAGGTCGTTTTACTTGGAGACATTTCAGAGGACACTCTTCAAATAACAGAATTTCTTACATTTAACCTGGACTCATTTATAAGCAGTTACTTTGGTACCAGGAATTTTTAAAAGGTTAAAAAAAACCAGGTTTTTTTAGAATTTTTTTTTTCAAGGCATCATGAGAACTCCTCACAAATAGAGGTACTCTAATTTCACCAAGATTTCTTTTCTTCCTCTCAGCAAGAAAAGATTGGAAGTAGCTTAAGAAAGAAAAAAAAACTTTAAGACATTCATGATGGTCAGTTCTTTTAAGCACATCTATTCAACTTAAAGTGCCCTGTTCTGCAGTATGATGTGAAATGCAAAGCAACCATTGGTCACAGTGGTGCAAAGTCAGGCTCTAAGCATGTTTATTTATGTTTGATTTTAAAAAGGCAACTTTACCTCTTACTACCTCTGGAAAACAGCTTTGCTAGCAATTGTCCAAGCAACTGGACAGTAGCCTTAGAAAGGCCACAAGAAGTCTTCAGTCGAATGGTGTCATATGGTCTTCATTTGGAAGTATCACAAGAACATTACTTCTCACAGTATTTACAAATGAAAACCATATGGTTGTAACCTGTAATACTGCAAGAAATATTGCTCTTTGGGTTTGTTTTTGGCCTCAGACTTTTGAAACATGAACCAAGCAAAGGGATTTCAGCTTAATATGGGATTCAGAGCATTCTTTAGAACTCAAAGTTTGGGAGACAGCTAAAGCTTCAATCTGAAAAGAGTGATTTGCCCACAACCATGGTAATGTACTATAGCTGGCAAACAGAGTAGCATATGTATAAAAAAAGGTGGGGGTGGTAGTTAAAGACACCTACTTTTCATTTAATTAAAAAAAAAAGTGTGTATATACATAAATAAAACTAGCTCTGGCTCCTATAGAATTTTTTAAGTCATATATAAGCCTCCTGCATTTACTATTTGGGTTCAATCAATATGGTTATCTACCTGTCAATTTTTCTTGCTCTTTAATGCAGAAAGAGAGCAGCCTTTTTTATAGCTAGCTCAGAAAGTACTAAGCTAATCAATACATGCAGCGATAACAGAATGATTTGAAACATGTAACAGAAGCTTATCACTTTGCAGTACACTGAACCCGTCAAAATATTTTCCTAGAAGTAAAGTGAAAATAGAAGTTCTCCATTTTTTATTACTTAAGTGGGTGGTGACATAGATGTTGTAGGCCTTTTGGATTTGTTCCTAGCTTCGTTATGTTTACAAAAATTTGGTACATGAGCATTTGCTACTTTGTAGGAATGTGAGGCCAATTTTGTAGTGAGATTTTAAAACTCTGCCTTGAAAAATCAAACATTATCTCAATTGCCCTTGATTTCCTGTCCCTAAACATTTATTGGAAATCTATGCATTGCTCTGGAGAACAATGCATAAGATTTTCCAGGGACACATCTTCTGATGTTCCTACAGACCTTAAAACCCCTTGCTTTGCTCAGTAGTCTCAGTAATTTGTGTTCAAGTCCAATCTGAAAAGTACAGGCTTTCTTTCAGCTGTCTCCTGCTGAGTCAGTCCATTTGAAATAATTTGTAAGCATCTGATTCCTAGAGGTTTAAATATACATACAAGTATCAAGATTCTGGATTTTAATGCAGCAGGGAGAGGATCAGATGCTATTGTGGTCTCTAACCTCTACTTTATTAAAGAACACATAGGATTTAACTATGCAGCTCTCTTTGAGTGGTAACGATCATCTGCCATCACACAACTTAAGTCAGTGGAAACATACAGAATATAAAAGCTCCTTGTGATGTCCCAGGCTTGCCACAATCTACCAAATGTTAAGTGCAAGCTCAAAATTAATATATATGTACATAAGTATAGATTAAACACAGAGTGAAGAGGTGAGAGTTAATAAAGGAACAGGAAATAATGTTTACGGCTTGAGGATGTCTATGAAATTTTCTCTCAGTTTTTTTGCTCCAGGGCCACTGCTATCAATTCTGTGCCATGATAGCTGGTACATTTCTGCACGTCCCCTTGAAGTCACAAAATTCCCCTATGGCCTCTCAGTTCTGAAAGGCTTCAAAATTTCTGAATCTCAGAGCCTGGTAGGCAGTGATACTAGTGGTTAGACTGGGTTTCACTAAAGACTCCAAACCAATTTTTCACCTCCACACTTAGAAAACAATCCTGATACATAAAAGATGTTTTTAAAACCCCACAAAATCATAAAGAAATCCTCACAGGACATAGCTAAAACTCTACAGAGGCTCTACTGTTCCTATTTCCCTACCAGAAAAGGCCATGCATGACACTCACAAGTCTGAACTATCTGTGTGTGGGTTAGTCGAGGTCTGGAAATCACACACCACCATCTACTCGGAGGCAGAAAGTGCTGCTAACACATCTCCTGATCCAGTCTGATAAGCCTGTGTGAACTCACCATGAATCCCTACAAGCTTAGAATTCTGTCACTAAACCACAATCCATTTCACAGTGGAGACATGCTAGCAGCAAGGCATTAACAACGTTGTCCGTTGCAGAGGAACTGAAAGATGAATGGGCATCTCTGCAGGCAGAATTGGGCCCAGTGAATGAGCAGATTCCTAGAGCAACCCCTCAAGTGACACAAATTATGTTGTAAAAATAATCACTTTCTTATACACGGCAGAATGCTTCCAGGGCACTCAACATCCTATTCCATTAAGCCATAATAAATGACACATATTTCCAAATCAGTCTGAACTCATCTATTTTTCTTCCAATATTTGGTTACTTACACACACACACCCCCTTAAGATAACGAAACCTGCTTTGTACATCCTAATGCATTCCATTATTGCAGCACCATCATTTAGGAATTTAATTTCCTCACAGAATCTCTCATCTTAAGACTTGCAAAATTTTGAGAGAAATCACTGGAGTGCAATCTCTATGCCTACATTTAGCAACTTAAGAAATGGATTCAAAGATACAGAAGATTCATGGAATGAATTATGGAGAAATGCCCCCAAGAAGTAACTCTTCTACTGCTAGGTTGAAGCAGATCACCACCACCATTGGAAGTGTTAGGATGGAAACTTGTGGAGCATGAGCAAAATTGTTTCAAGCAGATCACTTCAGCCCAATGTGGCTACTGAAGGTTCATAAATTGATAAGCACTACCAAAGGATCATAAGCCTCCACATCAATTGTTTAAAGATTATACAACAGAGTCGCTCACTGCAGTCATTTTGAAAAGGTTATGGGTTTCACAGGTGTGCACTGTCAGTTCTGATTAAGCTTAAACTAAACCAGTTATCTATAACCTTGGATTGGAAGGAGTTTCATTGCTGAATGCAGAGTAAATCAAATTCAGGATACACATCTGTGGAAAAGCAGAGGGCCAAAGTTCACAGTCTTGACACAAGTAACAAAGAATTCAGCCCTCCAAAGTCAGGAGATTTGCCTGTAGAAGATCCCTCAGTCTGGCTATTGTCACATGTTCTGTATAGGAAAGAAATGTTATTTTGTTACCTTAATACAGCTTTGGATTTTCTTTGCCTCTTCAAATTATTGTCCGCTCTTATAATGCAGGCTGCTTTAAGATCCCTGTCTGCATTTCTGAAGTGCCTAGAGTTTACCATTTATCTGATCATAAATGAAATTCATTATACACCTCTACACAAGAAATAGACTAAGGTAGTTAGAGCAACAAATTCACAATGTAATTTTTCATCTGTGTGACTGGGAGTCTTTCCAAAAACAACAGTTCACATCAGAGATTCTTAGGGCTACGCAAAAAGACCGTGGGTGAAATCCTACACTGAAACACATTGCTAATAACTCAACTGATTTCAGCAGTGCCAGGATTGCACTCAAAAATTGAAGGGAAAAAAAAAAAAATTAAAAAAATGTGTTCTTAATAGTTGATACCATTTGCAAAAGCTACATTCCGCTCCCAAAAATACTTCATATTAATGCTGCACTTTGAAGTGCCTCTATTGACTCATGCTGTTAATAGATGGCAAAAGTGAAAAAAAGGTATTTGCTTTTGCAACATCATTATTTCCTTTCCGTGCAATTATTTACTTGCCAAACAATGCTAGCGACAAATGGCAACAGACTATGAAGCCATCTACATCAGCAGATTTTTAACCTAAGGTAAAAATAAACAGAAACATCTGTAAAGTAATCGTGTACAAAGCTACGTTTATTAACAAATACATTTTCTAATAAAACACCATCTGCAAGCAACCCTCAGCTTCCACTTGATATAAATAGGCCTTTTACTGTTTTCAGATGCAGTTCCCAGAAAATTATTCCAAGCTCTACTGCAAAACACATCAGTCTTTGTTGCTGCCTGGAATGTTAATAAATAACATCAAGTTTTTAAATAGTCAAACAAATTATTGGCTTGAAACAATTATTCCAATAGAAAAACCTGACCTTTTGCAATAAAGTGGTTTAAGAACACATCGCTCCTCATTCCTAGTATAAAAATATTACCCAGCAGGGAAATATTTTGGGGAAACCCAAAAGCTATGAGAAACCATATAGCAATTCTGCTCATATGTACACTATAAACCTATCCTGCAAAGGTTAGTGTTTTAGAGCAACTCAGAATAAGGGGGAAAGTACATGGAGTACAAATAGTTCAGTCAGTATCCTTATTACACATCTGTGCTTGAAATGGACATGAATATGAACCAACTACAATGTTCCTCCCAGGACCACTCTACCAACCAATGATACAACATTCAACAGCTTAAACTGTTGGTGGCAGAGACTGGGAATGAATCCCAATATTAAGAGCTCTTAAAAACGCATAAAAGCTTTAATGGGACACATTTGCATGAGTATTACTCAGAACTCAAGCTACACTAATTCTATTAAAAGCAATAGGAATTTAGCAAACTCTGCAGATAAACCCCTTATTGGTAGAACTATTTAGTACCACTGAAATTTGAACACTGCCATTTTTCCTTAGAGTTTAAAAGAGCAATCTTTCCATCAAACTAGCTCCTGACTGAAAATGCATGAGTGAAAACTGCAGATGAACTGCAGTATTAGAGCTCTCTATCCAGAATTCTAGCTAGTATAAATACATCACACTCAACAGGGACAGAGCCTTTTAATATTAATCAGAAACAAGTAATGCTAGTATTCCAAACTGCGCTTTTAAAGCCTCATTAAATATTGCTACTGAGACTATCACAACAAACTTTGCTAAAAGTAGCCATGCACGTTCTAGAAAAAGGAATGTAATTCCAGGAAATGGAACTGCATATTGCCAGAGAGAAATACTCAGTGCCTGAAACACTCAAGTGGTGCTAGAAGAAGATATTTTGAAGTACTTACTTCACTAACAGGAGGAATGTTGAGCTTTGGTACTTTGTTCTTCGAACTGGGTGCATTCGCTTTTCCTTCCAGCAGTGTTCCAAAGGACTGATTTCCATATCCATTCTCAATTTCTATTGGAGGTTTGAGTTCTGGTGAGTCATTGGGTACCTGGTCCTGACCGTCCATAGGCCGGACATACGCTGTAGGCTTTTGCTGGACCATACTGTTTTTACAGTGGAGACCTGGTGGGAAGTTCTGGGTCGAAAGACCATTGTTGGCCGATAACAAAGAAGTGGAAGGAAGTGGAGATCCAGGACCATGACCTACAAATTCAAGCTCCGTGGGTGACTTCGAATGACTGTTCTCTTTGTAAGTATGTTCTCCAGGTGCTGACTTTGAATGAGTATGCCTTCTTGAATGTGAAGATGCTGCCATAGAATTTGCTTCCTCAGTTCCTCCAGTTTTATGTTGCTCACTCTGGCAATTATAGAGGTCTTCATATCGGCCCTGTGACTGGTCATGAGAAGAGCTATGCTTTGTCCGACTCTGCTGACTACTGGATTGGCTTGGCTGAGCCCCACTAGAGTTGTGACCACCACGTGACCAGTCTGTCCTCGACTTCCTGCTGCTCTGGTGACTGTGCAGCAAAGTAGAATTAGATGACAATGAAGAAGGCGGAGGCATTGATGTCGATGAGTGGCCACTGATTTGATGAGATGGGATCATCCTGTTCCTTGGTTCTGGGAAAAAGTTCTGTTCATTTTTGTCAATGGGTGTCTGTGGGACAGAATTCTTTGGGATTCCTACGAGGTGGCTCTGATTGGAATGGTTGGTTAACAGGTCCTTCATTTCATCATAATTTCCCAATGTGTTCTGGACACGGTTTGCAAGGGCATCGCCTTTATTTGTCTAGAACATGAAAAAATAATGGAAAACAGTGAGCAAATTCCTGATTATGAAGTTACTGCTCAGAAAGTTGTCTTAGAAGATAGCAAATGTTAGCTATTTAATGGTGTCATGCTGACATTTAATTTAATTTCAATTACATTTTGCATATGTTATATACAAGAAACCTATCAATAACCACGTTCAAAGACTCTCTTTAAACAGGCTTGCATGAGTAACACTTGTATGCTGCTTCCCATTTTCTTAAATATGTTCTCAGAGAAGTGTTTAAATTGCATCAGTTATGGATGTTAGGAGCTGGCTTTATGTCAGAGATGTTGGGCTTGTACGTTTCATATCATGCAAAACATGAATGTGCAATTACTGAATACTGAGCATTTGAATGGCAATCACACAGTTTATTTAAGTATGTTATTGCTCCATCAGCCCCTTGACCCACAATCCTGCCATAAATAAGAGCTGGGTAGTCTGCAATAAACAGAGACCACCAAACTATTCACTCTAGTGTGATTCCAATTACTTTTTACTCAAGGGTTCAGTTTGACCTGAAGTATCTACTATCTGAATTCAGAAGAGAACAAGCTTCTACCCACTCAAATGCTACAGGAGCTTCAAATAAAAAAATCATTCAAAAGAGTATTTTCTTACAGAACAAACAGACATGACTGCCCCTTTCTCAAGTATCAGGATTCTTTCGTTGTCTGCAGGCTGGTCTTACTTGTGGATCGTGCTTTTCTTTGAATTCCCCTAATTATCAAACACTGACACATTCATGTTCAACTGCTAGCATACTTTTTTCTTTTGAAGCATTAAGTAGATTTTTCCGGTTGTTTTACCTTTTCTCTTTCCCTCGCAAAAAGCTGGAAGCTGTAATTAATACATAGATAATTTCCTCTCTTCCTGTTCTAATTCCCACCCCAGAGGCCCAAAGTACCACCTTTCTACTGACCTTTATGTTCATTGAAATGACCAGCAGATAACTAAAACATCTTATTCCCCATTCTTAGCACAAGACTTAAAGGAGAAAAACAAAGCACAATGACATTTCCTGTTCAAGCAGATGGTGAACTTCTACAGTCTGGAATTAAATGGCAAACCTGAAGTGTCCGTAAGACACTTCAGGATACAGCCAACCATAGTTTCACTTATGTTTGGGTTTGGGGTTTTTTTCACTCAGCACAGCAATTCATTCCACAGTCTAACAACACTTCAACACTGGGCCATAAAGATAGGGAAAGGCAGCACTGTGAGCTTGTGCATGGTCAGAGTGTGACACTTCAGCCCTCAGCAAGGGCTCCTACTCTGCCACTGATCCCATTTTCCTTGAGTATTAAGCAGAAGGTTTGAGCAATGAAAAATATCCATGCATGGATCTCTCCTGAAATATTTGCTTATATTACCCACTGCTGAAGTAGACAGGAGATGAGAATAATAGTGTGGAAGGTTTTTTTTTCCCCTTAGTACTACAAATGACATAAAAATGTTGAAAAAGCAGGTAATAAATGCAGATTTCCTCTTGCTCATTCTCAGAGACTGTAACATATATTACCACTGCACTGAGGTAGGGATTTTAAAATTAACTGTTCAGTGTTGTTCCCATCTATATACATTTTGCCAGTGCTCCTAACTGACAGAGTTAATAATCTCAGTTGTGGAGAACCACGAATCACTTTTATTCACTAAATCTTTAGGTTGGTCATTTTAGTGGCAAAAATTATATTCTAGCTAAGCCAAGAATAAGTTCTTTGTATATGAGCAGTCTCCTTCAACTGAGTTGCACAATGAGCTCTTTGGGCAGCAGCCAAAACCAGACTCTCTCTGTTCAACCCCCAAATTTAAAACAAGGAGATTCCATTGTGCTTAAGGGCCCAGCAGGAATTATGATGCGAAGTCTAAACACTTACATACTTTTCTGTTTCCTTCTTCCCCAAACACTTTAACTCCTTACAGAACAGACATGGGAAACAACCAAGTGTCAAAAAAAAAAAAAAAGCAAAAGCCTGACTACCAACCTTCACCTCTGGTTCAGCTATGCTGCCAGAGTATATGCTGCCAGAGTACATTCCAGCTTACTCTGGAAAGCAAAACTTTAAGGACCAGATCATTACTGCAATGCTGCAACATTAAATGGCTCTTGTCTAGAACCTCACAGAGAGAATCAAAATTTTAATTGGAATGTAGAGCTTTTCAGTCATTTCTGTGTTGGAGGTATCTGATTCTCTCAACTTATTTTCTTTTACATGTCACATAATAAATATAATTTTCCTTGATATTAATTCTGTTTTATGCAGAACATTCACACCTTGGAGATAGCCACTCTAGAAATATTAGGAACTATTATTTGTAGTCATTTACTGGGAACATTAATTAAAAAATATTTCCTGAAAAAGCACAGAGATTACATTAATTTCAATGTCCTTAGCATCTTTTAAGTGTACTAAAGCTAATATTCAATGGCTATTGAAGTCAATGGAAGGACTATTACTCTCTTCTTTGGCCTTCAGATCAGATTGCAAAGCAAAAATATATAGTGAGTGAGAGTGGTAATTTGGTTTGTATTTAAATAAACCTAAGACCAGACTTATGCATCACAAACCAAACAAGCTCAGATGTGTAGCACAGTGTAGTACGAGCATTTAAGACCTAAGTATAACATTAATGCTTTTATTTTAATTCCTCAACAAATTCAGGGCTCTTGTAAGAAGCAGAGTATTTTTGACAAGCCTGGATACCAGCAAGATGGACACAAAACCCAGTCATAATTTCTGGTTGCTCTTTGTTACTTGCAGAGTGGGAACAATTTCTACCTTCGTATTCTGGATAATTGGCTGATTTCTTAAAGGAAACCTCTGTACATCTTACTTTCTGAACAGCATGTTGAATCACAATTTTGCTGCTATCAAGGAAATGCAGCATTTTCTGAGTATTTCAAGGCATAAATTATGTCTGGTTTATGACTCATGGCTAGCAGCCTTCCCCCTCATTCTAGGCTCTTGTTAATTTAGGAAATGCACACCTTCTTACATCTGCTTCTATTGCTTTCAAAAAAGATCTGTAATAGAATCCTATTGGGAGACTAATTTGCTAGCTAGCTATTGCATTATAGTTTTACAAAGGGAAGAACTAATGCACTCAAACTTATAGGCCCAATTTTCAAGGGTTTTGTGAAAATTTGTATGAAACTTGAGGTTTCATAATTCTTTCACTTTTGCATGCCTAATAGTTAAACTAACCTCCACGGATTAGAAACTGAGATCTTTTTTTATGCTAAGCTTGAATAGCGTGGAGGGGCTTTACCTGAAAAAGATAAATGATTTAACATTCACCAAAGGCTCCCCAATGGAAATGCTGCCCATTGCTCTCTCCTTCTCAAGCTGAACTCTTCGGAGCCAATTCCTTTGAAAAGTAGAAGAATACTCCTACTGTTTTCTCTAAAACACTCATCTCAAACACTTTACTAATTCAAAACATTAAAAGGTATCAACAATAAAATTGCAGCTTCTCTCCAGAAAACTCTGACATTGCTTTTTCAAATGTCTGCTGTCCAAACGCTGCAGGCTCTTCTCTGATCTCTTCTGCAAAATCAAGCACTAGCAGGACACACCAGAGTTCGAAGGCAAGACCTGCAACCCACTCGCATTAAAGCGCAACACAGCTGTCATTCCCTGACCTTCCCAAAATAATGCTGGGTGTCATCACACTGTCAGAGATGTTGTTTCCCAACATGAGACAGTAGAACTTCAGAAGAACACTTTTATCTTTTAATAACTATGTACAAACCTATTTTAAACACCCACAGAAATCTCTATTCACATATGTGCACACATGCACATACTACAAAGAATCGACAGAAACGCGTGTTTGTCCATAACTATAGTGATCACCTATTTGATGGAGTGATATAAAGAAAGATTCTCTAACAGCTGGAGCAAGGAGATGACAGATGGAGGCAGATACTCCATACTACTTGTGATATACACTGACACTAAGCTCCATGAGAATGTTTGGGCTGCTTGCTTTGACCAAGTTTTTATATCCCAAACTTTCAAGTGATCTTAGAACAGCAGGCAGTTGTTCAGTCTTTAAACACCAGAAGCGCAGTGGTGGTACTCTCTACCCCAATAGTCCCTTCTCTGAGATACTTTTGAAGCAAAAGACAAAGGAACAGTAAACAAGTAAGGAAACTAAGTCTAGAAACATAAGATGTAAACAGAGATGTTTTCTATTTCCTGAGACCCTATGTGCTTGTGCTGGTTTAAGGGTAATTGGAATATTTTAATAGAGAAAATTATATTATAGGCTGTGAAAAGGAAACAATGGTGATGTCTACTTCACTCATAGGCTTGCTGTTATGCTTAAGAAAGAACCCAAAACAAAAGATAAGACAGTCGGGCTGGTCACGGGCTCTGGGATACACTGTCTGGGGCTATCCTGCAACTTCTGGCTTCTTCTCTCTGACAAATTAATTTCACTAATCACTTTTCTTCTAACTCCTCCTCTGGCCGATCCNGGTATAGGGGTGGGGAGAAGGTGGAAGGGTGGTTGGAAGCCTCTCCTGGGGTCTCTGATTTCTGGGAGGGGTGCTGTGCTTCTGTATTACCTTTAACTTGTATATTTCTGTAAATATTCCTGTCTATAGTGTATATCTCTGCTTGTACATTGTGCTAAGCTGTAAATAGAGCTTCATCTCTTAACTTCCAGACTGGCTGTGTCTAGTCTGGGTGATTTTACAAAGTGTGTGGGGGGGTGGGGAACTCCCAGACCATCACACCCTAATATTTCTAACCTTCCCTTTGCACTGTAATCTCCACCTTGCCTCACACCCCTAGATGTTTCAGAAATGTACCAGATATCCCTTGAGCCAATCTCACTAGTAGAGCTAGCCCAGCTGAGAATGCACACTTTGTGCATCATGGTGTGCGCATCACAGGCCACAAGAGGTGACTGCTGGGTAGTGTTTTAGCTTATACTGCTCCCTCTCAGAGCAACCAGAAGAGACAAGATAGGTGCAGCTTATTGCATGCACAGGCCTTGAGTCTCATGCACACAGAAACATCCATTCAGCTCAAAATGCAAAAGGAACTAAAACTAACCATGTAGAATATTTGTTCTCACCTCACAGTCCTTGTATTTTAGAATAAACATGAACAAAATGTTAAATTTAGCTTTACACTCAAGTCACCACACATCTACCAAGAGTTAGATCCAGCTTTCAGTAGTTCCTAGGAAACTGTACTATAATTGGTTCTTGGCAAAGCAGAACTTTAAAAGGAAGTACCTGTCTAGAACATTGTCCATTCCACTTCCCCCTCCTCAGCGTAAAATGTATGCAAGACCCAGCTTTCTTATTTAGTCTTGATTTTCTTTTTCTAAGAAATTTACCACAAATGGAACTATGTTTGCAAGCAATTTCCCCTTAATTTTTATCTTTTGCAATTTATAATTGCAGATCTGAAAAACCCTGTGCCAAGCAGGTGAAAAATAATACAAATAATTTGCTCAGGATAACTTTTTGCTTTTCAGTTTTTCAGGTTTTGACAAAACATACTCTGTGTATGCTTGGTGCAAATATGTATGCACTAAAGAGCTCTAAGATCAGACATTATAATTCTTACAGTACAGCAGATGTTTGGGGGGCATGTTTTGGTTCCTGACACAAAATTTTGCAGTGATTTGAATATTGGTCTACATTTGAAATCCAAATATCCACTCACATAATCCAATATATTTGCACAACCTGCAGGAACTGTCAACAAAATTGGTTCATAGCAAATTATTATTCCCGTAAGGATGACAAAATGTGGCCCAGTGCAGAAACAGTGCACCAATTAGATTTTTGCAACAAACAGAAATAATCCCACAAAGACATGTCCTAGTGCATAGACTTTATTTGGCTGAGTAAGTCTCCTGTCATGGATGACTGAAATACATCTCGCTCAAAAGAGAAAAGTAGCAATACATTTTACTGAGGTAAAATAATCATTTGACTGAGTTCAGTAAGTTTGAAGGAATGTAATGCAGTTTAACAGCCGTTTGACGAGGTTCAGCAAGTTTGATGGCAAAGTTCATCTTATTAATTACTGCATGGAAGAAGACCTGGACAGGCTGCAGAGGTGGGCCCAAGCCAACCTCATGAAATTCAACAAGGCCAAGTATAAGGTCCTGCACCTGGGTAGGCACAATCCCAAGCACAAATACAGGCTGGGTGGTGAATGCCTGGAGAGCAGCCCTGAGGAAAAGGACCTGGGGG
>WBNM01026817.1:28096-91648 GCA_013399055.1 Ramphastos sulfuratus
GTGACCTGTACTAGTGGGAGGTGTCCCTGCCTATGGCAGGGGGTTGGAACTAGATGATCCTTGAGGTCCCTTCCAACCCTACCATTCTATGATTGTATGAAATCCAAGTTAGAATGATTCACAGAAAGACCAGAGATGCAAAGAGTAAGGAGGATCCTCCTGGTGAATCATGAGGTTCTGAGTGGACCCCTTACTTTCTAAACTTTTGGAGCCTAGGTGCAGCTAGATCCAATCACAGTTTGAGACTTGTTCAACAATTTCTGTCTAATGGAATTATGCATACAATATTTACAATATTATTGAGCAGTTCCACAGATTAGTAATGTTTCATGTTATTAATTCAGCATGTTTTTAATCACTTACTGAGGTTTGTCACAGGTAAAGGGATTGCTCTGCCTTGGGCAAAGAGGGATCTCTAAGGTAAAGAATCTCTATCCTGGAGAGGTGTCCCAGCTCAACAGGAGAGTGACCTGGCATGCAGTCCAGCTGCAGTTCAGGGAAAGCTTAAACTGAGCCCAGCCTGATGGTAATTTCTAGGGTGAAGTGATGGCTGCTAGTCAATAGTGCAAAAAAGACAGATGTCCTTTTTAGCTCTGACATCTCGTTCTGTACTTCTGTTTCCTTGCACTCTTGGATTTCAAAGACACCTTTCAAAATATTTTTCAACACACCTTCACTACCTTGTACATAAGCCAGGGGCTTTTCAGCTCACAAGTTCATTCCAAGCCTGTTGCTCCCTAGTCAGCTGGAACCAAATACAGCTAGGAGTCAAGTGTATCTGTCACATTCTCTCAGTCTGTAATTATTAGACGCCATTTGATAATAATGTCAGTCTTTCCTCCTCCTTTTCAGACAATTTTCAAAGAACCCTCATCCTCCCTATGGCTGCTAACAATGTAAAATGGAAAGATGAAGTGGTGGCCTTTCAATGGATGTCACTGATTGGGAGGAGAAAGAGATATGGAAATTTACATTCTGATGAATTCTTCAGGGAATGTCTTACTGAAAATCAAAGCGTCAGAAATCATAAAGAGGGACATCCCTTGGTGAAGAAAATCTCAGGCAGCAAAGCTCCTTAGAGAGAATAAGGCTTGTCATAAGTTTCTTTCATATCCTTGTTATGCTCCCCAAAGATTCAGTCTCCCAAAAGACGACTTTGGATGGTTATGATTGCACAAGCTAGCTTATGGACTCATTATCTCTAGAGAGGACATTGGTTTTAACAACTCAGGCATACCTTCTTAAAACTAAAAGGACTAAGTGCTATCTCTGTAGGAACAAACTCTCTTCTAGAGATATCAGCTGCACATACTTCCATTGCAGGACTTTGTTCTGTGTTTAGTGGAAGCAATCTTGAACTGGACTGCAACCAAAACTCCTGATACTGTCAATGCCAACCTGCAACACCAGGCAGAGGATTCAGTTTGCTCTGCTGCCTTACACTGATTTGGATAATCAGTGTATTCATGAGTATAAGCATCCAGGCAGATGAGATACTTCCATTTGTTACTAGTGATGAGAAGCTTTGCTTCTATTTGTAAACTGTGTTCAGGTAAAAGACATTCTAAAAATACAAAGCATAACAACGAAGTTTACCTTGTAGGGTTCACCGAAGAGGTTAAAGCCTGAAGCAAAGAGATCTTCATCTTGCTGGACTTCTTGGTTTCTTCTCTCCCATTCTTTCCGCTTAAGTGCACTCCGGTCTTGTTCATAGTGACTGAAGAGAAAGACAGAAAAAGACAACGCATTATTTTCCCCATAATTTAGTGACACATCCATCAGTGACACTATCAGTAAGAGCAGCAAAACATCAGCAACAATGCAACTCCCGAGGACAGTTCTGAAAGAAAGAAGCTGGCACTGACTATTTTTCCCAAATAGAAATTTGGAATTCTAATACCATGTGAAATTGGACAGTAGGACAGTCAGTAAACTCTTAAAATGCAAAGAGACAAAATTGATATTTTCAAATTAACAGAGCATTATGCAAAAAAAAAAAAAAAGGTCTTTTGATGCACTTGTATGAATGGGTTGCAGAACACACGTGCACACACATACACATCAACACACATGTGCAGAGAAAGCAAATCTGAAGCCAATGAAGCATAGCAACATCTTCAAACCCATTTAACTGTGTAACACTTGACTTCATCCATCTCAATGGTCCAGTTCAGCCTTATGTGATTTAGATCACCTAATTCTGTCCCATGTACCTCTTAAAATTTATGTACAGCTTCACTATGGATGTCAAGGGGGGAGTTAAAAAATTTGTAGGCTCACGGAAGAGACTTTAGGATAGTTGACTCCAGTATCAGATAATTCATCATGCAAACAAACAGAAAAGGATCTAGTGCCTCAGTGTAGTAACAGTGAGTGGCACTTATCTGTATGTCAGCTTACTTTGTGCACCTGCCAGACCTGGATGACAAGCTGAGAAACCACATTCACTTGTCCCTTGAATAGCACTGAAATACTTTGGTCTCTTGGCTTTGCAAACTACCTCCTGCTCCTCTGAGGAAAAAGATATAATTAAAACTCTGAAGGAGAGGGAAAAAAATAGGAAATGAAAGAGGAAAGGAAAAGATGCGTGCTTCAACTTGCACTGACAACCTCTCATGTGACAAGCATTAAGGGACACTTCTGTGCTTTCAAGCCATATTTGACTTGTTATGAAGCTTTTGGCTCTGCTTTGTGTCAGTTAATTAGCTACCAAATTCCAGACCACAATTTGAATAGCAGATTCAGTACACACATTGATGTTATCTATTGTAAGCAGCATTTCCCCAAGGGACTCTGGACATGTATGCACACATTCAAGCACAGCCTCCATGTACAAATGCATACAGACAAACATACATATTACATATGTAACAAAGAAGAGTTAATTCTCCTGTCTCTGGCAAGAATAAATTAAATCTCCATAGAGCTCCACTGCACTTGGAAGATAACCAAATATCTACAACTTTTGCCTTTTTAGCTCAGCATGGTGTTGTATTGAAAGCTTCACACCGAGAGATATAATGAGGAATGAACTGCACAGTGATGAGGCTTTAACAGTGTATAAAGTCACTGATTTCTGAGTGAAACCACAATTACTAATTTGAAGCACCAGCTAATTAAAACCACAGCTATGTATTTAGCCTCTTGTTATACCTACTGCAGTTTATAATTATGAGGACCTCTTTATCTACTCAATTAAAGTTCTTACGATTCAGGCAGGTTGTGTTTGAACCTGCAAGCCCTGCAGAGAGCACAGGAAAGCATATGTCTGTTGCCTGATGACTCCATGTATCTTTTACACTCCTATACTTGTTTTTGTACAGGGAAGGAAAATTAGTTAAAAAAAAGAGACAGACTAATGCCACAATGAGATACCTAAATAAAAAAATATGAGTTAATAATTGGTTTAAGCAATTCAAGATCACTCAGGCTTGGACTGATTAAAGTATGGCTTTTAAACCTCACCTACAGAGGCTGAGCTGAATGATGCCACATTTTATTTAACACCTCCTGATTTAGTGACATCCCTGGCACCAACAAAAATCATTCTTGATATTTTTGTTGAAGCTATAGTATTATTTGCTGGCTTCCTGAGGGAGACAGAAGGGAATTTGTTGTAGGCAGCAGTCATTTTTTTCTATACTATAGATGATCATATTGCTGGCACACTACTGCAAACAACAAGCAACCTTTTCAGAAGGGAAGAATGAGCCTCCCTTTCATTTCCTACATCAACATTAAAATCTACAGGAATGGGAGCGTATGCAAATTATTTCCCAAATTGGTACATGAAGATGAGGACAAGGCTGATTGCATCTTTGTCCAAATCTCTTCCAGAGCAGAGGTTGGTTTAAGCCCAGGAGCAGCAGGAACACAGTGCATTCACATATTTCGTGGGATATCTTTCCGAGGGTTTCTTTGGCAGTTTGACCCACAGATTGTGTGACTCTTGCAATACAATGAGATCATTACAAAGCTATAAGCCTGGTCTTGATGCCAGCCTATGGAGTGGACCTAGTGTAAGCAGAGGTTTATATCCTCCATAAGTAATCTTTGCTTACAGGAGTAGTCCTATTGCACACACTGCCAGTGTTCATCTCAAAAAAAAAATGATTCATGATGATTAGAGCTGTGTTTTACGGTTTCCTAATGGCAACATTGGCCTGGACATTCACGGTGAAGTCCCAGGCCCATTCAAACTGAATCTGGCCCCTGAACACATAGATCACAGAATTGCAGGTTACAGCGCAAAACAGACATCAACCTTGATGTGAGGTTCTACTGCTTTGCTATCCAAAGAGCGGTTCTGGTCTCAAGCATACAAAGTATTTACAGAATTGTGTGAAGCATTGAGTTGTACCCTATTGGAGAAAAAGCCACAAAATCTCTAAGACTATTAAGATATGTGTTGTGACATGTCACAAAACCACAAACACAAAAATTATGGAAACAGCAGCAATTCAAAATGTCATCACTTTAAAAGACAATAACTTAAGCCTTAAGTATTTACAATGTTAACACCAATAGGTTTGGGAAAAACCCTCCATCTTCCAACACAATACAGTGAAGCATTTCTCTGTTAGTGTGTGTGTGTTTATGAAAGATACTTATCATATGCACCAAAAGTTGAGCACAAAGGTGCCTCTCATGCCTTGGACCCCAGAGATGTTTACAGACTTGCCAAACTGTGAGCATCCATTTTTGCAACGCAAGCAAAGCCCTAAGTGAATTGCTACCTCTGCATCAACCCAAATCACACTCTCTCGTATTCTCTTGTGAGAACAAAAACTAAAACAATTTTTAAAAATTAAAGGTTCATTTTGAACTTTCCACTCAAAGTCACATTGCAGCCTTAAATGTACAAAGTATCTATTCAAAAGGAAGTGGTTGCTCATTCTGTCAGGTCAATTACTTGGCTTATTTCTCTGTAAATGTGCTTCTGCAATGGGAATACTTGACAGGATGCTGATTGTGGCTACAAAAAGTCAAATATTATAAGATTATCCACAGATTAAGATAACAACTTCTTTGGGTTCCTTGTAATCCAAAGAGGGATGATGATTAGATCTTAAGGCTGCAATGCATTGAGAACCTAATGGGATGGTCTCCAGAAACTCTTAATGCAGCTACAATGCAATCTGTGGGACTTATGTTTAATATTTAGCTTAACTAATGTTCTGCGAAACACAGATATGTGATTAGTACTGAAGGTGTCAGTGAAAACTATAGCCAGATACCACGAGGAACACCAGAGTTCAGCCTGTCTCATTAGTATGAGAAATACTTCATGGCTCCTCTAAAGCTAGGAGAGTAGAAATTAATAAATACAGACTTTTGCAAATATTTTTTTTAAAAGAAGGTGTAGAAGACAGCTCCAGGCCACAACACTCACTGTATCCAAGAGGGTCAGTTCCTTAAACAGCCATTATGTGACAGCATAGTTTAAACACAAGAGCTTTATTTTCTGTTAACACTTATCAGATTAATAATTGCATTTGAACGGGGAAGTGTATACATGAAGCAGGAATGGAAAGCAGCAAGAATGGTACAGGAGCACAAGACCAGTGATCTACAATCTACTGGTGTGCTGGATATGGTAGGAAGAACAGTAACACGACTGCATTATTGTTTTGGTATGTTTAACATTGAGGCATGCTGCAAATGCACTTTAATCCTTCAAAACCAGAGCAGTACACATCCATTTGTCATTCTTCTCAGCTGCAGACACCCTAAGGGACAGCAGTGAGCTGATGAACTGTGACAGGCCAGGTGCTCATCCCGTATGAAGCTGCAGAGTGCCAGTGAGGCCCATGAAGCTGCACCCTTCACACTCACTGCCGCCCATGACGGCTCCAGGGACAATTGGGATCAAGCAGAGAATGGAGAAGGGGAGAAGATAGCTGAGACAGAAGGAAGTTATACCAAGGCAAAAGATAACAGACATGCATGCAGGCGTCAGATTGGAAGCTAAAAATGAAGATCTGGTAATAAGAGACAAGTCAGATATGCATTGTCTACATAAAGGAGAACTAGAAAAATCTGGGAGATTGGAAAGGACAGTGCAATCATCTGGGGTGAAAGTGAGAGGATGTCATACAAAAGATCTGAAGAAAAAAGCCAACATTTTGGGATAGGCTGCAACACAGCAAGAGGTTAGAGGGAAGAGTTAAAGGAATGCTGATGAAGTGAGTCCAACAGCTAAAGCCTGAGACTTAGTACATCTGTGAAAATAAAGCCCAAATGCTCACTAAAACCATAGAAGTAGTCCCCCAAAGCACTGACTAGACAAGGCAGGCAAGACCCTGAAAGAGAGGAGAAAGAATAGAATAAGTCAGACTAGAGAAGTCTGAAGGAGTAGTCACTGTGATATGTAGAAAAAGAGAGAACAAAAACCATCAAATACCTAACGCTGCAGAAGAATCATGAGTGAGAACAGCACACTGCTCTGTTGATTCAGTCAAAAGAACAAAAACCCAATAGGGAAAGGATCAATAAAAAAAGCTGCAGCAGAGAGACTTTATAGTAGTGACAGACTACATCCACAAGGATAAATAAACAGCATTCAAGAAAAAAACAGCATTTATCCACAAGCTAGGGAAGAAGTAGTTGCTGTTCTCAATAACATATCTGAATTTACAAAAACGTGCACTGTGATCAAATCAAATATCCTCCTGTACTAGTTCCAACCCCCCCACCTTAAAATATCAGATATGCCTAACTGATGAAAGAAGCTCTCAAACTGAAATGTCTGTCATTTGTGGAAAGAAGAAATAAACATTAGCTTCCGAACTAAGACACAGTGGATATAAAATGATATAAATGATATAAATTTGAGATCTGAAAGTCCTTTCCCAAGGTAATTTCTTTGCAGTTCTTACTTTGAGGCAGAATCATTGCTCTGTCACAAGCACTCAGGAAAATGGTGAAGTAAATTCAGAAACTGGGATTGCTCAAAACTAACTCAGATGCCTGCAGAAGGTATTAAACACCTGAAATAGAATCCCAGTTGTTAACTTACATGAGAAATCTAAAGTTGGGTCAGTGAGAATATTCTCATGCTCAAAATACAGGCTTGCTTTTCCACACCAGGGCAATTCTTTCTCAGTGCAAGTAAAAATATAACTTGACCAATTTCGTGTAAAAGCAGAGCACCACAATACTGCACCAGGAAAGGAAAACAGGCTTCTGTGGTATATCCAGATTCTCCCAGATTAGTCTGGTATTTCAGTACATTTATTCCAAGTGTCAAAAATTAAAAAAAAAAAAAAAAAAAAGTCTTAATTTCATTGTAGATCTTAAAATGTATTCAGTAAATGAGGGGAATTTCAAAACCTGACCTTTAAGGAGAAGTATGGCCAACTTAACATATCTCCTGGCTCAACTTCAATCTTCATTACACTTACTAATAAACATTGTAAGCAGTACCACACTTAAAATAGCAAAGTTCTTCCTCTGTTTATCACTATTGAACTTGCATCTTTGTCCTGGTATTTTACTACTTGGCAGAGACTGATCAAGCCACAATAGAACAGCTTTACAACTTCTCACTGTCATATTTAACATTTACTTTAATGTTGTGTTGTTCTTCATAGCATGGTTACTCAAACTATCTAGCACAGAACATATCTATCATTGCACTTCCAGATAAATGATTTATTTTTAAAAATAGAATATTCTGTCTTTGATGTTCAACAGTTCTGCAGAGAAGCACTTGAGATGGTCACTGGTTATCTACCCACATGAGCTAAATCTCTTTAGAATTTGCATTAAAAACAATGCCATTCCTGTAGCACACTTGATAGAGAATACAGAAGATTAAAGCCTCTGAACAAAATAACACCCAGGAGACCCCTGGGCAATTTATGGAAATTAAGGCTAGGAGGCTAAGGTTTTAGCTTATATTTGTCATATTCTTCATTCTTTTTTAGGGTTCCCCCCCCCCCCACCTCAAGTACCTAGAAAATGTTATTCTCACTCAGTTTTCTCCCCTTT
The DNA here is from genome assembly GCA_013399055.1 of Ramphastos sulfuratus. Lineage (NCBI taxonomy): Eukaryota > Metazoa > Chordata > Aves > Piciformes > Ramphastidae > Ramphastos > Ramphastos sulfuratus. The sequence goes on from WBNM01026817.1 coordinate 36,089, forward strand.
TTGGTATTATGCAGCCCTAAACCTTTACTTAACACGAATTTGGAGGAATCTGGGGGAATGGATGACAAGAGATAAGCTCCTGAATAGTAAGTGTATAAAAGAACAGATGAGGTTTCAAAGGGGGGCATTTATTGTTTCCTGTATCACAGCACATTGTCTTTCAATATGATTAGTTATCAGTCTGAGTTATCAAAAACTGGGATGAAATAAAAGCTCTTACGCAGTTATGCTTCATTGATGTCAGCTAGGGGAGCATGAAAATCTCCATGAAGTTGGGTAATTGATGTGTAAATCAGAGCTCAATCACTCTGTAATAGAAATGGTCCCACTGAAAGTATGGCTGTTGAAGAGTATTGCAGAGGGGTGGGAAAGAAAGATGGAAACAGAGTTAAGATAAGACTTATTTATTAAAAATTATAATAACTGGTAATTTACACAATTTTCTCTTCAAGAGAGAAGTGCTGTCAGATGCATTTAAATGCATGCTGCAAATCACTATATTTGGATATCCTTATGTGGCAATAATTAACTGTTTCTGTTTTATTAAAATGCTTGGGGACACTGTTATGGATATTTAAAAAGCAAATTAAATGAACATGCTCATCCTTTGAAAGGCAACACGTGTAAATGACATCAGCAATTGTAATTTGGTTAACAATGTTTGTTCAAGGTATGTTTTGGAGTCCTATTACAGTCTTCTTGTCAGTTCAAATTTGCAGTATGAGAAACAAAAGCAAAACTGAAGGAAAGTGGGGGGAGAGGGAGAAAGAAAAAGAAAGAGAAAAATGGTTACAACCACAGTTTGGAAAGGACATTAAAAGACAAATAGTCATTAGAACATCATTCACATAAAATAGCCTTCCAACATGCTACATTTCTAAAAGCAAGCATCTGACATGTAAATAGAAGACTTAGTTAACACTGTGGAGTTATTTTTGTTGTCTTTTTTTTTTCCCCCCTTTCTACTTTTTTTTTTCTTGCTAGAAACACCTGGAATCCAGTTTTCTAGTTATGACTTGCAATAAGCCACTGATAAACTGTAACAAACTTAATGCACATGTGAAATCTATGAGCATTTTTGGCATCAAAAGATTTGGACACAGGAGCTGGATTAGGAAGCTTTATTAGATGAGTAATGTGCTGTGACTGTTGGGGGACTCTGATTACAAGGGTGCTGAACAGCAAAAGAGGTTCAACCTGAACTCTGAGTTTCATTGCCCTTATGGGTTTAACAGGATATGATAGTTGCTTGCTTTAATTATTTTAAATTTCTGATGATCTTTCCTGGGATTTGAAGTCTCTTCAAAATTCACTGATGGCAATGAAGCCGTTAATTCTTTGCTAAAACACATACTAATTCAAACATTTCAAAACATATCTCTTGATGGCTTCCTACCTGCCATCTTGCTCCACATGCCCACCAGCACCTGCATTCTATATGTTAATGTCACAGATTAATACAGTTGTGTTGAGTTGCATGCTGTGCTTTATTCTTTCTCCACATCACAGCAAACAGGGCACAATACTGCTGCTAAATGTGCATTTATATATATAGTGCTCACAAGCCATAACACCAATTTGATGCAATTAAAGATCTTCTGAGAATGTGTGCTCTTCTTCACCTGGATACTTCAAATGATGAAAAATTTATTGAAAACATCCAAGGTTTTGTTTTGGTATTTTTTGTTTGCTTGGTTTTGGGATTTTTTTTTTTTTTTTTGGTATGTATAACATTTTCAAAGATTAAAAGGGCTTTTATTTCCATAAATGAAAATACATTTAATTTATTATCACTTCATGTGTACAGATTGCACTCTTACATATGAGCTGGAAATCATTTTGGAACTCTGCTTATGTCTTTGTACTTTTTAATATTTCTAATAAACTTTTTTTCTTCAATATTGCTACTCAAAATGGAGTCCACAGACACTTGTATGTTCTTGAAACATGGCAATGATAGGCAACAGACAGCTAACAGAAATACATCTAGCCTTTAAGGGAAATGTTACTAAACAATCTTTGATTAACACAACCTTTTGGAAACAGATGAGTCAGCAGACAACTGCTTGAGTATTTTATCACAGAAGTGCTTCCATGCTACTCCTACAGCTCTAATAAATGCATTCATTTACTAACAGGCACCTCTACTCCCTTGAGCATTTTCACATGCTGTGCAGCTCTTTAACCACATGTTCTTAAACTTAATGTGTGCTACAGAATACCACCACAGGAAAATCAAGAATTCAGCAGGATGATTATTTCATTCATCTATTTTAGACTGAAGGGGAAGTGCAGGCAAGTCTGTGTGCAGTGCAGACATACAGACCAATGTACACCCCAATGCACCAAAAAATAGTTTAAGTCTAATAGAATTTAACTGATTGTCATTTAGGACATTGTTGGGCCAGAAAAATTATCTTCTAGTTATTCTTCTCTCAACTGAAATCCTATACATTTGCCTCCACTGGTTGTAATATCTACTGGAAAGCAAAGTGATGATCAAATAAATGCAAGGTGCTCTCATTTTGAATTCAAGTAAACAGACATCCCTTCCTCAGTGGACTACTGTGAAACATTACCCATCCTGACTGCTAGTAAATGGCCATGATTTTCCATCTTCATGAGACTTAATGGTCATTATCAGCATGGAAAGAACCTATAACTTTTCAAACTCCTTCTTCCACTAAACCTCAAGAATTCTCACATCAGCCAGGTGCTTGTTACACACAGCTTAGGAAAGAGTAATAATATTTTGCACTTCTTTTTCCTAAAGAGATTCGGAGTCAGCAGGTCAATGGATTATTATCATCATTGGCTCCTAGTGAGGAAGATAATCTATAACAAATACTGCTCATGTCTTCAGCAAACATGTAATGTTTATTCCTCATTTATAAACAGAGTATGAAGTATGACAAAATAATTTAACCAAAGCAGCACAAAGTTCATCAGTATTGCTGAGGTTTACATCCTCTCTAAGGGCATAGTTCAACTTCCACTGATGCTACTGGCAATTTTCCCAGTGAATTCAATGAGGGTTGGATGGGACCTAGTCATTTAATAATGACAAAAAAAGCCAGGTCTCATAACACAGCCAGCTCTAAGCAGCAGCAACTTACTGGCATAAACTAGCTGTTCTGTTATATTACTCATGCTAACAGAAACTTTGCATCCACTGTCAAGGGTTTAGAAAGTCCAAAGCACAAACCGGCACGTGCCACAGATACAGAACTTCTACAGTCATTAATTACAACTGATATTGACTTCTTTAGACTGGCCAAAACTACAGCCTCATGTCTGAAAATATTTGAATTTTTAAGGTGGGTGTGATGCAAATGATTATTCCAGTACTGCATTTTCCAGAGCCAAACATAAACTGTATCTGTTTTCCCAATTATATTTTGAATGTGCTTGAAGTCTCACATGTATAACTTCACGAATGACAGAAATATTACAGTGAGGAAAACAAGGCCATTTAAGACCAATTCTCTGAAATAAGACCAAAGCTCTGCTTACCCTATCCCACAACAGCCAACAGCAAGCCCCCAGTAAAGCCCCTAGGAACAGGACAAAGCACTCCAAGTGCTGACATTGCCCTGCTACGTGTTAAGCACCAAGGACTTGGCATCTTTGTATTAACATCTCTAGAAGACTTTTTTTCCAAATGACGTCCCCAAGCAGAATACTGTGTGCCAAGAAATTTCAGAACTCATCTGAAAATTATCCTCTTATCTCAAACGAGGTTTACCACCCTCAGAGGTCTGAAAATCTGATTGATTTAACAAGATTGCTTCTATTTTATTGAATATGAGAGAAGAGAATTTACATGCATTTTTGAGGCGGCACCTACAGGCAAACAGAACACTCCTGCACTCTTCAGTCTCTGGAGTATCTCAGGCACACAACTCATGGCACTTATTATACTATGCATTTTCAACACCAAACACGTGGATTCTTGCATTCTAAATAATAGTTATTTACATTTTACATTTTTGTCCCTTCTGCTGTCAATCAGCAAATGAATACCATTTATTTTCATAACAAACCCAGGGTTAATAAAGTGAGCCCTTTTTAAATCCCCTGCCATCAACCATTTTTCTAATAGAAATACACTATGTAACATGCAAATATTAAAATGCAATGTAAGTTGAGTCATATTCATTGGAGCCTGGCCAACTCTAGCACATTTCAGTATTTAATAATAAAACAGTCTAGTGTAAAAATATGTAAACTAGCTTCCATCCTGTTTTAATACTCACTTAGCATGAGAAGAAAGTGAATGCAATTTCGTTTAAATATTAAACATTACATTTCTTCTTTTGATTATTGAAGTATTATTAAAGTTAAATGAAAATCTGTTGGCAATCTCCTTACTCTGAAGTCTTATAGGTCACTGTTATCACTAGTATTTAGTCCCTCTAGCTGGCTTCTTTGAGGTATCTCAATGCTCTTTATGAATAGGAGCAAGTCATGACAATGATGCCTCGGGAAGGAGTAACTAAGAAAACAACTAAGGGCATGAAAGTTTAAGCAAGTTGATGATGGTCATTCAAGAAGTAAGAGATGGCTGTGGGAAGAAATTTGAGGCATCCTGACTCTCACATGTTAAACTTCACCAGCTGTAACTTGCAACCATTCAACCACCACTAAACTCTGAGATGTCAACCATCAAGTGGAAATTTAAGACTAACAACACCGTACAGCGAAAAGGAATTATCTTTATGTGTGTTTCTAGAACACTGGGTCATACACTGTGAGACAGGCTTTCTTCTACTGAATGTCACTGGGAGAGGTCAGCAAGGATGTTCTGATTACATTTGCTGGAAGTGTATCAAATTATTTAATTTTGTGTAGTGCCCCACTTACTTTGACAAACTGATACTGCACAGGGCATAATGTCATTAGGTGATTAAAGTACAAGAACACTCAGCTTCCCACCTCTTTTCATATCAAGGGCCTGCAGCAGGCTCTAAACTGGGAAAAATTGTGCCTGCAGTATGGGCACAGTAATATAAACCAACAACCTCCTCCAACCAGAACACAGCTTCATAGTTCCCCCTGAGAGGATCCTCCTTCCCCTCAGACTCTTGAAGCTCTTTCATCACTGGCAACAGCCCAAAACCGCATGTGACCTTCAAACATCATGTCCATGGTCCCCTGACCCCAACAGCAAAAGGACTCTGAGCTAAACTGTGTTGACAGGGAAAGTGACATACAACCAGGAAAGGATGGTGTGCTTTGACTTTTCAGCTGGTATTTGAAAATAAACTAACATGGAGCTCTCATTATGCCAAACATATTAAAACCTCAGTACCCAGAGTATAAACCGTGTTTTGTCACACACACTCTTTAATGTGACAGAAATACAAATTTATGTTTTATTTCATACAAATACCTAATGGGGTTTGAATAAAATAAAATCTGCACATTGCCATGTGGAAATTAATTTTAAAGAACTATTTATCAATTTAATTCCACTGATAGTAACAGACAGATTTATGAGGCAATTAACTAAATATTTGTTTTTTTCACATTTCAATTCATTATAGTAAATTAACAATTTTCCACTTGAAAGTCTTGCATTGCTACACTGAAAGCCAAAGGAGAAAAAAAAAAAGTGTATATTACCGTCGGCCTGGGAAGGATTCTCTGATTTTTACAAATGTGGATTATTCTCCTCACATACTGTATGTAATTCACACACCCCCAACCCCCTTTTCTGTATTACCCCAGAACCTGTCATTTTTTAAATGCCAGTTTCAAGCAACCAGACATAAATAAAGAATAATTACAGCTCTAAAGCCAATGTAACATCTGTTCGAGCAATCCTACAGCGTGGATTTTATAGCCATGTAACACCCACCTATGGTTAAGACAAGCCTGTGAGACAAAACTAAGTGCCTTGACAGACCTAGCCTGGCCTCCTGAGCCACAAATGCCCATATCAGAAAACAGACCTTAAAGAGCTAATGGAAGGGGCAAAATGAACCAAGTGCCTACAGAAAGGGCCAAGCTCATCTCTGTGGCCAGCACATCTGCAGAAAAGGAGGTCCCAGCCTGGCTTCCTCCAGATGCACAAGGAGCAGCCAGTCAACACCCTTGGGATCAGTGAGCCAGGGCCAAATGTGGCTTTTCAGCTCATCAGCAGGGAGAGGGAGAGCCCAGCACCTGGCACTAACAGCTTCTGCAGCTATTCACATTTCACTGGCTATGAGCCTCCTGACTGCATGTGAATAGCCACATTTCACAGCTACCTTTACATATTTTGATGATTTAAACATTTTAATGATTTCAATTTCAAGAAGGTCATCTGGCTACAGTCCTGTGGATCTCTTCACCATTGCAGGCCAGGTATTAAAAACATTGAGCAGCAGTCAGAAGACAGAACTACAGCTTTATGATGTTCTAACTGGTATTGTACCAAATAAGTATCAGAAGGAATATACTCTTAACTATAAAAGCAAAAGCTTATATGACTCCCTGGATTCTTTTCTCCTCTGTGTCAGTGTTTCACTACCTGAACAGAAATAGTCTCAGCTCCTCCACATCTCAAAGCTTGTCCAGAGCCAGTCTACCGCTACTTACCAATCTCATGGGTTTCTACCAGGTCAACTCGTCAAGGATGAGCCCTCCTGAAACTGTACCAATTACATTCCTCAGCTCTGCACAGATTCTGGTGAAGCATTTCCTTGAATAAACTGTAATTTGCCCATATTTAAACATATTCCTGCTAATATTCTGGATTACAGCACAATCACATCAGGGCATTAGTCTAAATCGGATTTGATAACCAGATCTGTTCTAGATGATTTTTTTAACAGGCCATCTAATAACACTGACAGAAATCACCAGGCAAAAGGTGAAGATGAGACTGCCTGCCATGCCAAATGATAAGAACATGTGATTCATCAGATATATCACTCCTTTTACCCATTGTTAATGGCTGGTAACAACAACAGGGAACAAGGACTCTCCTGACAGCTATTCATTCAGAACAATGTACAAACACTAGTTAAACCAGTTAAGCAACACGGATTCCAAACCAGGAAACTGAGGCACAGAGAAATTAAAGGACTTGCTTGTGGCCACAGGATCAACCAGTGGCAGCAGTGAGAGTGCAACCACTTCCCATTGCCTATGCTTTGGATTCGTCACCTACAACTTGATTAGCCTCCCTTTTTAATGGCAAAGAGTTGCTGCTATAATATCTCTGCTTGCATTATCTATCAGAAAGTAGGTACCATGTGGTAAGGGCTAAAACCTAAACTGAGTGTTACTGTTAATATTCTAATTCCAACATTTGTCTCTTTCTAGTTGTAATACTACCACAGTCTCCGCCAGCAAAGAAACACCACAAATTTAGAAGCTAATAATTGAGAAACACCACAAATTGAGAAGCTAATAATTACCAGATTAATGAAATACAAACAACCTTTAAAGTATCCCAACTGGCTGGTAGAGAGGCATTAACTCTTGATAAATGCTCCAAGCATTATTTACCAAGTTATTAAGCACTGCATAGTATGCCAGCTATCAATCCACCTGATTGAAACAGATTAAATATAAGTGAAACGGATTAAATAAGTGTAATGTGGGCATCATTTAAAACAGACAACAAGCTGGTACTGCTCCTCAGCCTTTTTACACTTTGAAGAAAAAAAATAAAATAAAAAAACAAATCAGTGAGTCAGTGACCTCAGTAAAGGGCATTTTCTGGAGACTAATGATGGGCTGGGATAGATGGCCCTCACTCTTACTTTAGGTTATCAACTCCTCCCATCCAATCATTAAATCCCCATGAAATGGCTTTTGCTTCAATAGCTTTTGCTTAAATAGATCACCTGTGAGAGAAAAAGAATCGTGCCACTAAAAACGAACCACTGTGGAGCCTCTGAGTTGCATCTGCCATAACTTGCACACAAAGACTTTACAGGTGACTTGTAAAAGTCTTTTTAATTCTGTTTCTGACTCCTCCTTTTTTTATTTTTTGCATGATAATAAAGGCAGCCACTGGGCAAAATTTGTGGTGCTCCCTATAAGCTTGCAGAGAATGTTTGGAAAGGTTCCTTAAGATGCTTTCCACGAGCTCTCATACATTAAAAAGTGCATGATATTGAGCCTTAATTAAGAGCTGCTTTTTAACAGTGTGAATTTCCAATACATGAAACAGCATTAAGCCCCTGTTTTATCTTGAGGGGGAAGGGAAAGACAGGAGAGAAGTAAAAAGCAAGCTTTCAGCCCCTACTTAAAGAGAAGGGAAAAAAACACCCTAAAAGAGCATATGACCAGCTCCTTATTTTGTTTGCAAGACACGTTTACTATCAGGATGCTGTGGAGAGGCCCTGCATCACTCAAGTTTCATTATCATTACAAAATATAGCAGAATGCCTTTGCTCAGAAGTTTATTATCATAAATAATTAAAACAAAACTATCCTTATGGTATGAAATAAATGAACAAAGTACATTATAGGACACATTTGTTCTGAGGTTTATAGCTGTTTGCTGGCTCCCTACATCAGAAAATTCTGGAATTTGCCATTGCTCTCCTGTTCATTAGTTTGAATCGGGAAAATTTTACTGCAGCTGGCTCAAATGACTTGTTCTGTCAAAAACAACACCATTAGTGCTTTTTAGTAGTGGCATATGCAACTTACATTTTTGTGATAAATCAGAGTATGTGATATGCAAAAATGTTAAAAGAAAATCAAAGCATAGGATTGATTTCTGAGGAAAACAAAGAAAAAGGAGAGAAAAACTCTAGCTCTAAAATGAAAATGATTGTCTGATTCCTAATTACAAAACTGTGCTAAGATACAGATGAAACAATTAAAGCTCCGGAATACTCACGCTAACAGTATACTGTTCTCATAAGCTGGAAAGTGTTGGGCACACTCGTGCTCTTTGAAGTTTTGCTTTGTTCCTTTGACTTATTTTATGCAGGTCAAAGATCACCATCACTGCACATATCTGTCGCTGAAGGATAATAATGCTACAACTCAGTTTGGAAACAGGCTATGTTGGCACGTTAAACTAGCAACAGACATCAATCTTACTATTCTTGAAGACCACGCAAGTCCAGCATCAGGAGGTTTGAATTCAGAACTAATGACAGTTACTAGTTTCTGCATCTTGATGCACCAGGTTAAGTCTCTCTTCCTTTGAGCAGCCTGTCCCTATGGACAAGCAAAACATGCCAGGAAAGCAAATTATCCTGCTAATCCAGCAAACACTGACAGAACCTTACTGGAGAGCAGCAGGATTGTAGGGAAGCATGCAGAGACCTATGGCAGCAAAAAAGAGCTTTCCAGGGAAAAGACTAGGAAAACAGAGCAGTCATCAGCAGCTGGGTGATAATGACCATTTGTGAGAACTGGAAATACTATTATTGTTTGTACAGCAGCACAGAATGTGAAATATTGGAGCATACTCATTTTTAGTGAAGTAACTGATAGGCATGAAATAAAATGAGGACAGGCTTCGAGAGTTGGGGGTCTTCAGCCTGGAGAAGAGAAGGCTTCGAGGAGACCTTCCAGTATCCGAAGGGGGCCTACAGGAAGGCTGGGGAGGGACTATTTACAAGGTCTTGCAATGACAGGATGAGGGGCGATGGGTTTAAACTGGCAGAGGGGAGATTTAGACTAGATGTCAGGAGGAAGTTCTTTCCAGTGAGGGTGGTGAGACACTGGAACAGGCTGCCCAGGGAGGTTGTGGCTGCTCTCTCCCTGGAGGTGTTCAAGGCCAGGTTGGACGAGGCCTTGAGTGACCTGTGCTAGTGGGAGGTGTCCCTGCCTATGGCAGTGGTTTGGAACTAGATGATCCTTGAGGTCCCTTCCAACCTTACTATTCTATGATTCTATAAAATGCAAGTCAGAATATAATCCCTCACTCATCAACTATAAGAAGTTTTCTTACATATTACTTGACCATGATAAACTCAGAGTCAAATTGCTTCTACCTAAGAAACCAGCATCCAATAAGAATACACAATGCATTTACCTACCAGTCCTTTGCATACAGCAAGTCCAATCAAACAAACCCAGAGGGGGGGTATGGCACCTGACGAAATTCTAGTCTCTGTTTTATACTTACAAATAAATGAAGTCAGGGTGTTACCTGTAACAAGAAGCAACTATATTTCTACCTGAAAATGAAACTCATCTGACATGCTGAACAAGAATTTTATACATTAAGATGATGGCACTTAGTGCCAAAAGCCAGGGGAGGAGACCTGGCGTTCATGGTTAGAGTTCATACCTTCACTTGTCAACACAAGGCTCCTGTGTTAAACACTGAAGAGGACATCTCTGCTGAGAGTTGGCTTTTGTTTGTTAAATTGAGAGAGATTTCAGAGTAGGTAATAGGAGTAAAGATGACTTAACACTGCACCAGTTTCTTAAATGCCCTCAGCTTACACTTCCCACCAGCTGGGCTGCCAGAGGGGGGAATTTAGAAGAAACATATCATGTAAAAATTGTACACGTAAGTGCTTGAGAAATGCAGGAGGTGAATAGGTATCTATTGTGTCGAAACGGCTGCAGCGTTTTAAAGCCAGGAGAGAAGAAGCAGCTCAGAGATGAAGCAGTGAGTTCGATGGGTAACAATTTTCTCCTACAAGATGGAAATTGAAATGGCAAAAATGGCAAGAATATATTTGTTTCTAGTTCCACCGGGTCATCATCTCCTCCAGGTGCCTAAGGGCAAGTATCACATTCCAGCATTCAGTTTCTATTCTTTCTATCCCAAGCACAGCTCACAGTCTTGTGGATCAACTTTCTCTTTGTGCACCAGAACGAAATCCCTTCAAAATGAAGTGGAAGCTCTCTCCTGACCTTAGTGAACACGAAATCAGGCCCCAGTGCATTCGAAATACAGCTTTACTTCCCAAACAGATAGACAGTATTTATCAAAATCACATCAAAACACACAATGTAATGCAGAAGAATAAATTATTTTTAAACATACATGCACCCATATATAGAATCTTTTTGGCACACACATTTCCACTGAATCATTATTAAGAAAATGGGGAGGGTGGAATATCTTCATCCTCAAAGCACCCATGTATTACTATTCCCTGGGGAAACTCTGCTCACAAAAGTACTCTAGGGAGCCAGCTACAGCTGTGTCACAATAAAGAAACCATGTATAGCTTCATATTTGCAGTTGTTTTCTTTCATTTTAAATACAGACCTGGTGAGAGAGAATAATATTATTTATTTATAGAAGTATTTTTAAATGAGAAACTCTGAGCAGAGCCATCATCAGCTACTCTGCAATCATATCCCATAACTGCTCAAATTGCTACTGAACCTATACAAACAAAATTAAAACAAAAACCCACCAAAAAAAAAACCCACTGCAATTATTAAGGCCAGTTTGATGCTCAGTAACACATCTGACCTCTGAATCAAACAGGCTGCTAGTCTGTTAGGGCACGGGATAATATACAGGAATTTAAATTCCAATCCTAGCTCAAGAGTTTCTCTTAATATCAAAGAAGCTTCTTAGGAAAGCAAATGAAGTACATTACCTCTGGTAATGGTAACCATTTACTCCTTGAAAAGCCTTGAGAGAGCTCTCACACAGGGTAGCCTATGTTTTATTAAATCTTTTTGCATATTTCTATTTTCAGGTCATATAACCTGAAGGACAAAGGATTTGCTTAAACTTTCTAAAGCATTTTGATTTTTATCAAGGATTAGTTGTTCTGATTCTTCAATAATTCAAGCTTCCTCCTAACAATGTGCCATGTTTAAATGTGAGCAGCATTAAAGCAGAACATATTTACAACATATTTCTATCGAATCCCAAATGCTCAGCACAAACCACTGGCAATGCAATCAATATGAAGACTTCACTAAGATCTTCAATTATTCACATTTGTTGTTTATACTAAATAGAATCTCAATACAACAACAATTTGTTTAACTGTATGGCATGAAGATATAGTCACATCTGCCTATAAGTAGTTATTTTGCTCTTTAGAAATGAGAAACCAAAAGGAGACAGCCATTCCCTCCTACCACATTGTTTTGCACTTACATGGAATACTGAACTGTGACTGCCTTGTGCTCTAAAGTTGGACAGTTAATAGGTCAGCTAAGCTGTGCATACAGATACTTTGCTTTGCAAAAGTAGAGCAGTGGTCCATTACACATAAAGTAACAAATACTATTTTATAATAAGTCTTAATTTAAATTATGCAGTTGTCAAAGTGCTTCTATTGGAAGCCTCTCGTGGTCATTTTAATATTTATTTTGGCACTATAAAAAGCAAATAGAGAAACTTCACTCTGGACATCAGGTAGGGTCAGAGGTTATGAGACCTGATCCACACTGGTCATCACTTGCACTTGCTGGGAAATACATGATAGAGGGACCACAAAAACTAAGGAATTGGAGGTTTAGTTTGAATTTCTGCTAATGACTGAGAAGATAGGGCTTTTTGGAAAAGTCATGCTTGACATAATGTCCTTCCATTTGCCAGATGAAACACACTGCTTTGTTCTTCTTCTTGGTCTTCTCAATAGGAATGAACAATTCCTGACACCAAATTGCTCAAACAAAAGCAGGTCTCCTGTGCTTTGCTGGTTTATACCCTATGTTCTTGAACGTTTGGAAAGGATTCAGACAAATGCTACAAGAGCAATTACAGTGCCTGGAAAAACTCACCTTACAAGGAGAGACTGTAGCTCAGTCTGTTTGGTTCATAAAGGAGGAGGTTAAGAAGCAACCTGATCACAGACTGTGAATACTTACACAGGAAAGAGATTGGTGAGAGCAGATGGGTATTTAATCTAGCAGAAAAAGGTGTAACAAGATCCAGTGCTTGGAAGCTGAAGCCAGTCAAATTCAAACCAGTTTATGCAGCATCAATTTTCAACATAACAGAATAATAAGTATTTTAACAACTTAACTAGAAAAGCAATGGATTCACTGCCACTTACAGCCTTTATACAGGAATGGGAAGTTTTCCTTAAAGATACACTACATCACAGCAGGGTTGGCATAGGTTCCTGGTAGAAGGGATGAAATGAAGCCTTCTCCAGCCAAGCAGCATGGCTCTGCTCTGCCTTTGCCCTCCATAGCCCTGTGGGTGGGCCTCTTGCTTGACACTCTGCAGGTGCACTTACATGCCCCGAGTTACTGAGAAAGTCAGAGTTGATCATAAACGGCCTCTTCCAAAGCCACTACACTCACCACAACAAAACTGCATGACCAGAAGTTTCCAGCATATGTTCATTCACAAACTTGTGCACAGAGAGATGCTGAAGTTCTAAACCACTATACAGAGAAAGATTTGCAAAAAGATCTTACATGAAAAACAAAAAACCTCAGCTTAGCAGACACAAAAGATACAAAGTGATGTACCTGAGTCCATCCATCACTGTTTTACTGGTCTACCAGACAGGAGTTATTCATATACTTTCTGACCCACAAAACTGCATTAGGCCATCCTGCTGCCCTCCCTCAGGCAATCCCTTCTGCAAAAGCATCAGTTGCCCATCTGCAACTGGACCACAGTGCCAGCACACAAGGCCTTGTAGAAGCATTTTGCACTCCAGTACTGCATCTTTCTCAGCAAGGACTGGGCTGACTCGTTTCAGGCGGCAACACAATAGTTAAACATTACTGAGTCACCAGGAAAAATAGCATCAAAACAGTTTATATTATTTCCTTTCCATTCCAATTGTATTATGCTGCATACCATTTCATCACTTCACAATGCCACAAACTACCTTTTAATGCAAAACAAAGCTTCTCAATGTAAAGCCCCATATCATAATCCAGAAGAACTTTTCTTATCTATTTTGACAGCAAATCTTTAGTGGCAACCACATGTTATTGTGTTTTAGGGATTGAGACTTCTGTAAGAACATGCTGATTGTCTCCTTGAGACATATATAATCAGCATTTCGTGCCAAGAAGCACTTAAGCCAACAGAGACTTATGCCATTCTGAAATGTTTTTGGAATTGCAAATTGTATATTTCGGCTTATTTCCTTAAGCCTGCGATAGCAAGAAGGGGGGTTATTATTTTATTTCTAACTTCGTTCTCAAACTTCAATCTCTGTTTGAGATTGAACCAAAAGTCAAAACACATGTTCTGAGAGAAAGCAGAAATAGCAATAAAATAATTAATTTTGATACACCAGTGCTACCTAGCATGAATCCCTCCTGGAATAGGAATATCTGCCTCGGAAGCTATTTGGTCATTTCTGCCTCTATCCACGGCTGAAGAGCTGTGTCTATGCACTGTCTACTCAGGAGCAGGCAGCAGGGACAGTGGATAGCAATGCATTTTGAGAAAACTGAGTGGGTGACTCTGCATCTTGTACATCAGAAACAGAGCAGACACAAAACCAAACAAGTGTCTATTTGTATATTTCAGCAGTTCCTGAATGTCAGTTTGCTGCTCAGAGGAGTTGCAGGAGTAACATGTTCAGTATTCAGAGAGCATCCTGTCACATTTGCTGCAACAGATATTTTTAACTCCCTTTTGCTCTATATGTGGAATGTGCAAATACACAAAAGAATGTCTTAATTGGTCTTGCTTTATATAAATGAATAATGGGCTAAATGGGTTGAAGTGAATACCATATTTATCTCTCCGCTGAGGAAAGACATGATGATTCAGAAACAGTGAAGCCAAGAGGATTCAGTCTTACTCACAAGTGGAATATGTATCTCCTGTCAATACATTATGTATTCCATTTCTGCTACAGCCCCCTAAAGGCACAAGTAGAAAAAGAAGAGCAAAATCTAAATGTTTCATTTCTGTTCAACATACATTCACGGATGTAGAAGGTTTTTATGCTTGCTTTCAGGACTTTGGAATCAAATCTCTAGAGCTCTTTATTTCACTGAGTTTTTGTAAATATTAAACTCTCCAGTGTTAGTTTCACCATTTGATATTACCATTGCCAAAAGGCATTTTATATTCACAAGGAGCAGAGGCACAAGCAACACAAAAGGGCCTAAACTTGCCCTTAGTCACATTAGCAGTCCCACTCAAGCCA
This sequence comes from Ramphastos sulfuratus, assembly GCA_013399055.1. NCBI lineage: Eukaryota > Metazoa > Chordata > Aves > Piciformes > Ramphastidae > Ramphastos > Ramphastos sulfuratus. Next base: position 51,106 of record WBNM01026817.1, read on the forward strand.
ACATCTCTACTCAGTGGCTGCAAGCATCTTTCCAATTAAGCAGACAGACCTCTTACCAGGCACTGCAAAACAGGTAAGCAAAAAACTCCAAACCACACAAAGAAGCAGCTTAAAGAAGTGTAATGTTTTTAGGGTTTTTTTTCTGCTTACATGCTTCCACATACAACTGCTGATGAAAAAATCTATGTAATTAGCATATGAAAACTTCTTTTTAACCCTCCTCTCAAAAATACAAGTATCACCAAAGAGTTCCTAGAAAAATAATAATTAGAATGAGAAAGGCTAGGCTGATATTTTGATTCTGCTGATTCTGGAAGCTGATGTTTTCAAGTGCTACCGGTCTGGTTGGATTTTGTAATTGCACTAAGCAGAAAGCAAGTCTCCTCTGCACTCACCCTGCCAGGCAAAGAATCACTTTTAGGGCTGGTGGAAAAGTGGAACATCTCATTTCCATTAATCTGGCTCATAGCTTCAGATTCAGGGATGGCATTAGCAGAGCATCGCTTTCAGCCAGAGTGGAAGCTCAGCCTTGTGTTTAACTTGCATTAACTTGAGCATGACAGAGTAAAAATGTAGGAAGGATGGAAAAAAAAAAAAAAAAAAAGAAAAATCATCAGGTAATATTTTTTCAGCAGAAGGAAAAGCTTTACAAAATGTATAGGTTCTGTTATTCCCAAAGCAGTGTTTTGTTAGTAGCATAGTTGTGCATATAGTGCCATGGCTGGAGAATCTGCCTTGCCCACGGCAAGTAAAGTAAAGCCTCAGGCACACATAATTTCAAAATCATTTCTACTCTAGCAGACAGCTTCAGACCAGCACCTATTTTTATTTTATAAATACAGCACTCTCAATTTGCATTCCTGTGGTCCCTAGGAGCCAACACCAAAACTATCTCATGTTTTAGACGCGTTCTAGAAAATAATACACAACTGCATCTTTAAAATGCATCAGCATGGGTTGCAAAAGATCCCTTTGTGTTCTCAGATCAGCCCAAGCCTGCAGTTATTTCCTACTGGACACTGTGCAGCACCTCCCATTAAAAAAAGTGGCATTGCTGGCAGAAGTTGTTTATCAGTTGGTGCCCACACGGAGTATACTTTAAACATGTTCTTAATTAAAAGGAAAAAGTTGCCTAAACTTCAGTAGTTCTTGACTCTGCAGACAGTTACTAATGGTGAGCTAAAGCATGGCATTTGAGGGTGCCACATAAAAATGATAAGCAAATATTTCATTGTCACAAAATATATAATGAAGCTAAAAAAAAACACATGTTTTTTTAATGTGAGAAGTCTGGTATTTTACCCTGGCTGGAGATGACAAATCACAAGTGATTGTGTACCTGCTATGGAAATTTAATACCAGTTTCTGCTCAAAGCAGCTAACAACAGACCAGCAACATAAATTTCACATTCATCTTGCAAGTAATGTGGCCAATGCTGAGTTATCTCAAGTTATATCAAGCCCTGCCTTTCATGAATCTGTATAAAAGTATCAATTCTAGGGAACTACTACTTTAATTTAGCATCATATCAGTAATGAAGAGATTCATTGACAGTTTGCTTAATATTATTTCTCTTTTAAAACTTTACATCTTGGATGACAAAAAACAACCCCAAAAAAAAAAAAACCAACAAAAAAACCCATATATATATATAGTAGAGCCACTTTCTGATCTCTAGACAACAGCTTAGTAAGTAAATGGAGTTAGTAACTGCAGGAGATGCCATTTTCCAAGCACCATCTACAAATACACCTTGATTTCTAAATGAAAAGAAATGCCTGACACACCACAGTAACATACATTATCCACCAGATTGCCTCACTTCGGTTCTTAACCATAAACAGTTGGACAGCAAGAACAAAGGTCAATGGGTGAATTTACTGCTGGATGACTCCATAAATTACTAATTCAGAACACCTAAAATCCAAACTATACCTACAGGCATTTGAGACAAACAGAATGTCACAGTCTCAGTAACAAGAGAAGACAAATGAAACCTGGCTTGCTTTGGTGTTTGACACAGACACTCAATTTTTTGAAACCTTTAAAGTATAAATACTACCACATAGCCTTTATGAAAATTTGAAATTATCAGATCAGGGAGCAATAATGAGTATTTCACCACCTACTGCAAAAATGCTTAGGACAATTATTCACAGGTAAGCACCTCAAATATCATGGAAATTAATTTGGGTTTTCAACTAAACAGAAGCTCTTAGAAACTACAAATTGGGATTTCAATTTCAAGGAGTAAGTTCATAAGTCTAATATCTACTAGAAGACAGCTTGCTGTAGAAAGCAAAATCATATAAATGAAAGTGACAAGGAATCAAATAACTTATTGTGTCCCGAGGACTTGGACATGACAGTGAAGATTCGGGGAAGTACTCAATAGGTTTACTTAGCCACAGCTCAAACAGCAAATAGTTTTGACTTCACTGAATATATCTGGGTCTGGTGGACACATTCTCAACAAGCATGCATTAGCATCAGGTGTATTTGACATACAAAACCCCTTGAGTACTAATCCAAGATTAGGAACATTCAGCATTCAGTAATTACAAGGATTTTGAAGTATCTTTCTTTTTACTTTCTATAGCTATATATTTGCTGAAAGTGAGAGTAGAGTTTGTGGGTTTTAATCCATTTTAATTCCCCTGCCTCCATGAAAGCTGAGGCCAAATTCAGATTATATCAGTCAAACTGTGTTACTTCTAAAGAACGTGGCAGGAGGACTCAGACTGAAAGAGGAAGTCAAAAGAGGAAACAGGAGATTCAGTCAAAGATGCTGTACAACAAAAACATATTTAAATTTCCAGAATAATATGTAGTTATTAACTGCACTTACATTATAAGAAAAGACATTATGTATGCTGATGCAACTTCAGATCCCTTCTAATTCCTTAGAAAAGCAACTCTTTCTTCAGCTATGCATTTGAAAAGAAAAGATATAAGCCATACGATAAGCCTGGCTTGTGTTCTTAGTACACTGTGCAATATTTGCCTCCACTGTTCCACAGCTGGTTAACACTGGGATTCATCTTTATTAGGTCTAGAAACACTCAGGAAATGAGGTGACACTAAACACATAGGCTTCCCCTGTACTACCAAAAGGGAAACTCTAAAGGTGAATCATTTCAGCCTGAAATGCACTACCTTTTGGATTTCAGGATTGCCTACCTTTTCCCATGGAGCAAGTCCACATGATCAGATATTTGAAATTCAATAAGATGAGCCATGTCCTAAGTCTAAAGAGAAGTCTATCCAACAAGATAGAAGAAAACACTCATCTTGGAACATCTTTCTATGCATAGTTCTGCTAAGTTCATACACAACTCCAGGTGCTTGTGTGGTGTGACCCATTACTAGATCAACCATTTGATTCAGCAGTGGGTGGTATCAAAGGTTTTAAACCATTCAAAATTCAAATGGATGATGATCCACCTTAGGTCATATCACTCATTGTGTGAACTTCGAGTATTCATCTCGTTCTTCACTTTGGCTTCATCAAGCCCCATTTTTCTGTATATTCCAAACACATCCATACATGGTGAAATTAAAAGTTTTTCTTTGGCAGCACTGGCTCTCCAGGAATTCATTTCCATGCTGGGAACTGGCATTGCAGGTCTGTTTCAAACAGAGCGACATATCCAGTGGAGTCCAGCTGCCACAATCTACCTTGTGCAGATGGACTAACACATTCCTTCATGGGTATTATCTGAGTTGCAGGGGGAGACAGTGGGGGAATGTGTAACAGACTGAGCACTTGCCACATTGTGAGAAAAGGTAAATTGTCAACAAACATTTCCTACAACTGATATCTTTTGTACGGAGAGCTACCCTTTTAATAAAGAAGCAGCTGCCACTGCTGAACGATTAATCAATACTGGTAAGCTGACATCTTAAGAACTTGCTGAACTAAAGCTTTTCTTTTCCTCCTGCATTTACAAATAAAGTGCTCACTATTTGACTAAAGCCTGTCTACTTGACTGGAAAATATCAGAGTCCTATTTAAATGACATTTGCAGAGAATGAGATTTTATCCTGGTCGCTGCTCCTTATCGCTAATAATAACATCAGATTAGTGGATTTAGGCCAGCCGAGTAGCAATGCCTTTTCTGATCCCTTCTTAAAGCAGCTCTTTCCATCTGTCTAGCCAAGCTTTCCTCTGCTTGTATGGGCCAACGATTAGGTCTTAAATGGAGCTTCAATTGATACCATGTGGGATATCTATACAGAGGTTCATTGTGTTGCTAAACTCCAGCCAAGACATTTATCAACTCTGACTGCTGCTTACTTCAAAAGAGCAAAGCACCTGGATATTTACAGGTATAAACATTCCTGCACCCTATTGCCATCTTGATTACCAACAATAATTAGACAATCTAATTTTTGAAACTTACAATTTGCTCTAAGATTTATTTTCCAAATAAGGCATAGGATCAGACACTAAGCACATGTCAAATAACATGGCTTAGCTGAGTACTGCAGACTACTTGATGCACAACTTTCTGTGCATTCAGAATCTACCCCACACTGTCAATTAATGGGTGACTTAATGCTTTAGCACAGTGCAGCTTGTTAGCAACAGTGGTTTTCAATCAGGGCTTTAGAAGCAATGACTGAGCAATGTGGGCACAGACAAAGCACACTGCACACACATCGTATGCACTCACAGCACAGTAGAACTTTAAGGATGATTATTGGTTTGGACATCATTGTTTCTATTGGTAGCTGAGCTTACCAGCATAAGCAAGATGTAAAACCCAAACGTCAAACAATAAAAAGACTAAAGCCAATTATAAAGTAAATCTGTTTTATTTCCCCACCTCTTTTTTGTGGTTTTTAGTTTAAAGGTCATTTTGTATTACTGGCCAGGCCACTTATGGTATGTTAATAACTGACATTTCCTCTTCTTAACATATAATGCAGGCTTGACAACTGCTGTGCACTAAAGATAAGATGTGAAACCAGTAGTTCTCATAAGAAGCCAGTGTTTCTAGATCATGCAAATCTCCTAACTCCTGTGCTTGTTTAGTTTTTAACAAGGTCTTGCTCATTCCTAACCTTGACCAAAAAAGTGTTTCCACATGGCAGTCAGACTCATGCCAAGTACAGCTACACACAGAAAGTTGCCTGACTTAATCAAGCAATGGTGGAGACATGAAATGAATATTTAGCAAGGTCACAGTCAGCCTGCTCTTTGAGAAGCAGCAATTGCTGACAGTTCAGTGAACAGCACACAAATCTGGGATCCTATTTTAATGCCTACATATTTTTACTATTTGTCATCCTGTTAACAAAACTGCATTAAAACACAATATTAGAAATCTAAGAACACTTCTATGGAAAGGATACAATCTACTGTATATTTATGCATGTCATAAAGCCTATAATGTATCCTGCATGAGACCATTTATCTTCATTTCATAGGGTCACAACAAGTACACACCACTTTTCTTTCAGGAAGCCCGTGGCGTGTTGAGCCAGGCATCAGTCATAATAAGAAGCAAAAGACAAACTTATTTCATTAAAAAAAAAAAAAAAAACAAAACAGTGCATGAAGTAAAATGGGAAACTTCAAATTTTTTAATTAACAGGATTGTGAGCACCGCTTATCTTTGAAGAGAGCAAATTGGAATTACTCGCATTTCGAGACCAAGTTAATATTCTCTCTCTTCTACAAAATGACTGTGATTGATCTAAATCTAGTTATTTCATGCAAAACTAGGTTAAATACTGTGGATCTTTATGACCACACAGAAAGCATTATCATGACAGACTACACTATTGTATTTCTGTTGCTGGGTAAGCCACAGTAAGTCCAACTGCAAGCTATCAAATCAGGAAAAAATCTCCAAGCTTAAAGTACAGAATGTTTGCCTGGTAAAGTTTTCACAGGAACAAATTACTGAATTTGCCTGGTCGTTCAGGTCCAGTAACAACATCATCCATCACACATGCCTTTTCTCCTTGGTGCACACGAGGGCACAGCAAGCCAAGGTCAACCCACGCCATTCACCAGCAGCACTGCTCAGATGATCAACAGACTGCTCCCACATCTGATTGCCATGTCCCCAGCTGAAAGGGGCAGCCAGAGCACAAGGTGCTCTTATCATGTGGACTCAAACTCTCTTCCTTGGTGAGCAAGGGAGCAGTCTGCTACATACATCATCAGGACTGGTAGACATCAGGTATGCTTCTCCATGACAAGACATGCTAATCTTTAGTCTTTAGGAAGTACCTGAGCATTATGGCCTTTTAAGTCCAGGGAACTCTGATCATGTTCACCTAATGATCATAAATGATCATCCTTTTTGTTAGTATTTATGAATTACCATGTACAGGAACCTGCTGGTATCTCGGTATGGCTATAAACCATTCTAGCTCTGTGACATTAGCAGTCTTTTGCATAGTCACAGTAATTTGGGATAATGAGGAGTAATAACAGTATAATAAATTACAACAAACATCATTCTAAGCCTTTCTCAGATTCATACATTATTTTATGTACATAGATATAATGAAGCTTCTTTATAGTTTAACCACCAATATTTAATATCCCACTTGAATGGCCTGAGTTCAGAGATTATCAACATCACATCCAAAGCTAATGTGAACAAAGGCCATATTTGTTTGCTCATTGAAAAAGAGCTACATGCTGTCAAAGACAGACCTATACAACATCCAAAGAATTAGCAGTAAATGCTGGTTTTATTGAGAAAAGCTGGTGACTGGGTATTTGAGTTGTAAATGAGATCTGATTTGGTGAGCCTTCCAGCTAGACACCAAGATTACAGCTCACCATTTCTCTGATCAGACTCTAGCAAGACTTTTTCTTTTTTTATCCCTTATTTATATTTCATATAAAATCTTAAAGAACTTATTGCTATCAAGAAGGCAATTGCAAAGTTATGTGGTTACAGGAAGATGATCAGATTCCTGGGGGAGAAGAGATCCTCATGTGTACTACTTTTTTTTTTTTTTTTTTTAAATCCTAAGGGGGGTGATTTTCTCCCAACACTCACACACCCTCATCCTATTGTGTCTTATTGCTTAATTAGCTACCAGATGAAATGTAGTTCTGTTTGCACCAACTTTATGTCTACTGTAATTGCTCTGAGTTGCAGTTCCAAGTAGAAAAAAATTGATCAAACAACTACACATATTTTGTTTGATTAATCATGAAAAAATCATTAAGGGATTAAAGTGAAGCCATTTCACTCCTGTTGATCATATTCAGCAATTTGAAATTATTTTATGATCCTGATCAATGTAATTAATGAGAATGGCTCTTAATTAGTTACACTAGCAGGTGAGCCATGAAAAACATATTCACTTAATACCATAGAATATCAAGCTACCAGAATTTGTGTTAATCCTCTAGTATTTACAGAGTAAGAGTTTAAAAACTGCACAGCACCATGGCCTGAATTTTTCAGCACAGGTGCCATAACACATACAGGCACACTCAGCCACACAAAACTACTGATGCAAAGGCAATACAGACGCAGCTGTTCAGAGATTTAAGACCTTAATCAAACCTTTTTTCTTTTTTTTTTTAATTGTCTTCTTCACAACCTCTCCCTACACCAGCTCTTGCAGCAAACTCTCCTACCAGTACACCAGGAAAAAAAAACAGGTTTCAAAGTAACTGGGGCTTCACCCTCAGTATCTCAGTAATTCAGTCACTCTCATCTGGTCCTTTCTAGTCTCTCCCTAAGGAGAGGGCTTTCTTCAACAGAAATAACCTCTTGAGTGTGAACTTGAGACAGATAATACAAGTGTTAACCGTCCAGCAGTGCAACACAGCTAATTAGCAGTACTAAGTTAAAGGGAGGTTGTGATTATCGTGAGGTCTGCAAGGATCTCCATCCCCAAGGAATATAGGCAGCTTAATACTCCCTCCTTTTTCTTTTTTTTTTTTTTTTTTTTTGAGAAAAATAAGTGGATTGTGAAAAAAATGCATGAACCAGAGCAGATAGTATACCTTACTCAAACTGAGTGGCACAGCTCCTAGAATTCCTCGCCAGCCAATCTGTGGGTTCAGTCTAAACACTGCATCAGATCGAGAGAATGACCAGCCTCACAAAGGCAGAAACCATTTCTGAAGCGTATTGGTCTGTGTTAACAGCAATGCAGAGGGCACATTACCAGACTGGAGAGGAGAAGGGCAAGAGATGAAGATCCACCACACAAACATAAAGCTGCTGCCCTTTTTTTTTTTTTTTCCAGCAAGAACTTGATGACAGTCAGTGATAGGTCCCCTTGATCTGCAGTCTGGATTGTCCAGGTTTTCCCTCCTTTGCTCTTGTGTTACACTCTGCTCATAAGATGCACATGAGGCTATGCATAAAACCTCTATATGACATGCATTTGGCTACACCTTTCAGTCACACGTAATTATATTGTTGTATTAAAATGAAACTACATCTGATAATCATTTAACTTAAAATACTGTTTAAAAAAAAAAAATGTATGGCCCCAGGGTTAAAAGAAACATCTTCACAGGTCATCCTTAAATATCAAGATGACAATTGCATTATAAATAAAGATGTGAAGTTACTATTTGGAGATGAGGACATTCGTGATTAGAGACATCAAAGGCAGAAGTGGGTTAACAATGGAGTTCCTAACTGCACACCTAAACACGAGGCCAAGCTGCTGTGCTTGCTGTTGGTAGGGGAACTCTAGACGTGCTTGAGTTTCTGGTCAATCTCTGACAGCCTGGGTCAGCCCACGGCTCTGAACTACACTGTTTGCAGAAGGCTTTTTTACTATTAGCATCAGAAGGAAGGCAAGGGCTGTGTTCCTTTGAAGAAGACTGACATATCAGTGAATAAAGAGACAGCAGAGCACAACTAGTATTATAAACCTTCAGGGTGAGTAACCCTGCAAAAGCCTGGTTTTAGCAGAACTCAAGTTTAACAAGCTTTTCAATGGTTGTGACCCCTTATCACCAGGGACATCTAGATATAAGAGGAAGGACTATGTTTTGGAGAAAAAGAACAACTTAAAACCCAAAACAAACACCACCATTGTTTCTATAACATCTTAATGATAATCCCAATGGACTGGATCCAGATTGTAAGGAATTAGCCTCAGTCTTACCTGCTGGTTCCTGCACTAAATATTCCATGTACATAACTGTCGGCTTGAGCCAGTGTATATCGGCCTCTTCAAATGAAAGAAAATTGGTGTCGGCAGCCTCCTGAGCACATTTTAATAATCAGCCTGATCATGGGTGCATGGCAGCTGCTCGATTGATGGTGTTAGACAGCGAATAAAGAAAGATGCCAGCAGTGCCCTCAGATCTGACATAACGAGGGAAACATCAGTCATTTGGCTAAAAGGCTCATAAAGGCTCCATCAGCTGTGACACAGGAGTCTGTCTTATGCAAAGCTAATGAGGAAATGTGGCAGTGTTAGCATTCTCTTTAGACAGTAACAAGTTGTGAGTGAGCTGCATTTTAGATGAAAAATTCAGTTGAAAACAGAGCAGTTTTCATGATCTTTGCCTAAATAATATGCTGATGTCTAGGAAAGGCTATTAGAAATCAAAAGCTTTTGAAAGGGTTTTAGGGCAGCCATTCCCAATCACAGAAGCCTGTATATTAATTCCCAGCTGATACCATATGTATCAGTACATAAGACTTATCTCATCCAAGTAGACTTTGACCATCCTCACTAAGGACCTCAGACTCGCACACTGCTATTCCCCCCCCTTAATGCTGGGAACTACTAAGTGTCCAGCGGTCATTAGCAAGGACTGAGAACAAACAGGGCTTTCTAATTGCTCTGTGCAGACCTGAATGGGAAGCAGTGAAGACACAGCTGCATAACCCAGTTCTGACTGGTCTGTTGCTTTACCCCCCCACTCAGGGCTTTGGAAATAGTGGTTTGGAGTAATTTGAGAACAGTGCCCATCTCTACTATGTGAATATTTTAAAGCAGTCATCCTCCAGGAAGGTACAAGCAGCTCACCTTGCCCGTGTATTGGGTTGCATATTCAGATTGCAAGAACAGTATACCCAAGAGCTGTCAGAAGGGTTGCTTTGGAGAGTAAGATAACAAAAGGGAAGTGGAGAAGAAGAGACTCACAGGTGAACTTTCACTTTCAGTCAAATTTCCATTTCTAACAACTTCTTCCATTTCGGCTTCCTAGCATGTTGATATATTACACTAATTACAAAAATGACCTTCTCCCCTTCCACATTTTTTCTTCCTACCACTGCTCCAGTCGATAGATTTACAGTCTAATGTTATTTCTGTGTATGCCATAAGAGTCATTTCAACAGCAACAGGGCACTATGAAAAAAAACAGGTAAAAGGTAATTAGAAATCTTGCTGAAATGTTATGTTTGTTACATGAGGATTACAATGAATGATTCAATGAGCCTCGAAAGTTCATCCCTAACATTGATAAGTGGGTTTCTGCCAAGGAACGCACAGCTGGTGACAGCAGGGATTCAGGGTTTGGGAGGGACACACACTTCTAAGGCGAAATTGGAGACCAGGATTAGAATTGGAGAAAACAAAGGAGGTCTTTATTCCTGGAAATGTTAAACTCATTTTTCAGCAGCAAAAGGAATGCCATTTTTATAGCACATACCTAATCTTTCCCTTAGTTTTGATAGCAGACGTTTAGTTATATAGGTAGAAAGTGGGATTCTAGTGTTAGAACAAAAGAAAATGACCGTCAGGTTTTCTGACTTTGCTCCTAGTCACAACCGTCCTGCACGATGCTGTGTTGTAGCTTTGTGTGTACCATTTAGAGTTTACCTGTGCCTCTAGCTCCATGTTAACAAACCAGCCGGCGGCGGGGGGAGGGATGACAAAGTTAACTTGGTGTACAAAGAGCTCTCAAAACAGAGACCACAGCACATTGGGACTGCAGACATGCAGAAGTTCCCCACATCAGGCTGTTTCTGCCCAAAGGTGTACTGCTAACTGCAATTGTCCTATCCACTACAATCTGCCTGATATAGCAATCTGCTTAAATAGCTTCTCTGAAGAGGTTGTCCCTAAATATTCTCAACTGCTTTAAGTAATGTTTCATCTTTCTTAGAGGTCCTTCTCAGTTGATTTTTATCAGTCCTCTAAATGACCATTTACAACAACTTTCAAAATAACACTCGTGGACTATAGTTGTTTAAGGTTAATTAATTAATATTTCTAAAAACTGCTGAGATTCTTGAATGAAAGGTTATATGCTGAACATTAGTGCTTCATTCTATACTAGGGGAGAAAAAAAAAAAAAAAGATTACATATTTTCTTAGGAAAATTGATTCTCTGGCCTCCTTTTAGACCTTTATGGTGTAAGTTAACTTTGTTTAAACTGCTTTCTTTGTAGTAATGCTTTACAGACCATAATACCTTTCCTGGGAAGAGACTTCAAAATTGCACCAGCACTTTGGAACACCCTGTCAGCAGCACAGAGTTACACTGCAAATGCTCTAAGTGCACAAATTTTTAACAATAGGGCTTTATTTCTGCTGAAAGTTAATATCACTGAGGTATTTCATTCTTATCTAGCTCAATTTGTACTTATCTTTGGTAATGTGGCTTTGCCAAGTTATACCAATATAAATTATAGATTATTGTTTTGGGAGACATTCTTTTTTTCAGCTTACATTTTAGAGCCGCACAATTTGTCTGTGGGATTCTTCTCAAGCTTGCTTTCTACAATGTACCTGGTATAACCACGTTGCCATTTAGTGTAACATATTAGGTTAAGAGTATATAGTGCCTAGCTTGTAAGAAGCCAGTGAAATTTTCCTGAGAAATAAATGCCTGCCCTGAAACCATTTCTGCAAAATACTAAATGGTAAACAATTACAATGCTTATGCTAAGCTCCATGTTAACAGCTGCATGTATTAGACTGACATACCCAACCCTGATACAGCAGTGTCCATACAGACTGTATTTTAAACCGTATTTCAAAGCTTGTAACATGCCAACATGCAAATTAATAAATTCTTCTTCCCAAATGTCACCGGCATGGTGATTTCCTGCCAGCCTGAGTGTCATTCTCCTGAAGCAGTAAAAGTAACACAGTCAATCTCCTCTGAATCCTATCTCCCTTGCTTCCTGCAGGGTCCCTGGGAGTTTATGATTCATATTCAGAAAGCTGTATGCAGCAGCCCTTCGGGGATATATATTAATGAAGAAATTTTCTCACGCCAGAGCTGCCTCTTCATTGGAGTACGAAGGGTACAGTCTGTTCTGAGCAGCTTTTTAATTTCTCATAATTAACCCTGCCAGAATTAACATTGGTGGCATCACTGACAGCAAATTAAAGAACTCACATCAGCAGAGTTAAAGCTTTTTTCTGTCTTCCCCTCTCCCTCCTCTCCTTTTCAGCCCCCCTATTTTGTGTGTGTTTAAAGAACAAAGTTCTCAGTCTGTCAAGATGATCGTCCTGTCATTGCACTAAGAGCGCTGCTGGGATAGGTATGATTAGAGCATTTTCAGACTTCCCTGCCGCTAATACCAAACTATTTCAGCTCTTAGCTGGCCACGTGGCATGCAGATTTGTGGCAAAGATCCATGATTTCAGTTTCTTTCTCTCTATGAGGTACACTGTTTCACCTGATCTCTGCTGTGAGCTGATGGAAAGAAGATCTAAAGCCCGCTGCAGCATTCAGACAGTCTCTTCTACTGACAATGTACTAAAGAGAGATCAGCTGTGCTTTGAGTCTCTTTAATCTAGCCTCATACCAACCCCTTTTACAGAATCCTGGACAGATGATGAAGACAGACTATGAACACCTAGCTATCCAAACAAACACATTTTTCCTTCTCTTAAGACAGAAAGAACTGTGTTAAGTTCTGCAGTCACTTAAACGTAGAATTTCGGAAGGAGAAAACTGATGGACTATCAATCTCCTACCTGATTGTTACCACTGTATGTCTGAGAGGAGAGGGATCCTGGAGAACACCCAATGCGGTGAGTGCCATTGTAAGAAGTACATCTCAAGCCCACCGACCCTGCTTTGAGAATCAAGGCTCTGGAGGTAAAAACCTAGATTGGCTTACACAAATATTTTCCTCTCTTTGATCTTCTGGTGAAAATTGTCAAATTTTAACTTAGAAAGGTCTAACAAAAGCAAGCTATGATAAGATTGCTGCTGTTGCAGTCACATGCAAAGCACCACTGGACGAACTAAAAATAGTGCTCTCCATTCATCTGCCTACCAATTTCTGAGGAAATCATATTTACTGATCCTCTTCTTCAGCCCAGTCATAGCCTTTCTTTAGCAATGAATGAGCCTTGTGATCATGGTCATTTTGCTTCCTGTTAGATAGAACCTAACCCACACACATTGCTCCACAGGAGCAATGATGATGATTTTAATAGCTCACAGGGAGAATTTCCAGTACTATTCTGCTCCTCTGCACTTACTTATTTTCACATTGCTCTCTTCCCAGGGACCTGGTATTGCACCCTACTTAAAATTTCCAAGTGCTAAAATACCTGCCTTCAAAATTTCCCTGTAAAGACAGATGCAAATTTGATGAAACATGGTACATGAAACATCTTTCACCGATTACCTGGCACGATGTCAATCTAAAAAGCCTAATTCCACAAAGCCAATAATGTTTTCAGATATCTGATGGCTTAAGAATAAGAATAGGGATTTCCATCAATAGGGGGTAGAAGGCAAGGAGAACAAAATGGTTACAAGCAAGCATGTGACAGCTAACAAGAGGTGCATTCACCATCAACAAACCACAGATTGCACAGTAAAACACTGCAGTTGGTGTAGCATTGGCGGTGTGCCAGTGCAACCAGAACGATGATGTGCTTCTTGCATTGTCATCTGACTTGATAGGCACTGTTTGAACACAATCTGTGAGTAATTTTACTTTGCCACAGAGACCACAGGGTAAGAATCTGATTTACATTCAGCAGTCTGAAAGGTCGCAGCAATGATGGTACTGCAGATTACTTGATGATATGACAGCAGTGTTGGTGTGTGTTTGTCTCTATATAAAAATATTTATAGTTCTGTGAGAAGGAAACTAAAGAACTGCTTCATAACTTTCTGCATTAAAACCAGAAGAGCACTGAATTTTTGCAAAAGTTGCCATTAGGATCACTTCTTCCATGTGCAGGGAAGCATAACAACCCTGAACAAGAATGAGTTTATAGTACTAGTATCATGAATGTACCAGTTGACAGTGGAAGAAGGAATTAACATACTGCACTAACATACTGCACTCCTACTGAAAGGCAGCAGGAAATAGAGTCAAACACACCTAGAAGTTGAGCTCTTCAATTAGTTATAATTTCTGTGACCCACACTGCTCTTGTGGAAATGTCAGTTTGACTCATCAGTAAATTGTCTTGCAGTTCTGGACTAAATTCTTGTCCCCCTTTAACTTTTCTAGTCACTCTAAAAGTCTGAAGGGCACTGAGCATTTTAATTAACTCCACGTGACTCTTCCCAGACATCACTACAGTTGAGAAGATTATCAACCGCATGCAATTTCTGGGGTTGAGTCCTCAAAGTCCTTGGGTAATTCTGAGGCATATTCATATATCTTTTCTGACTTGGTCCTCTGGAATTTATGACTATTTCCGTCACTAAGATGCATCTTCTTAAAAGTCTACAAATGGCTAACTCAGCCGGGAGTGCTGTAGCATAATAAGCCAGGAAAGAGAAAATACACATGAAAAGGGAACAGCCAAATAGTGCTCAGAGCAACTGGGAAGGTATTTAGAGCTTAGTGTAAAAAAAAAAAAATACATCTCTGAAGCCATTTGTTCTGTGTGCAGCTGCAGTAAAAGAAAATGTAACAAGGACATAGAGATGCATCAACAAAGGGCTGCAATACAAATCATAGGAAGTGAGATGATTTCTCTAATAACTATTTCACGACTGGAGTTGTGTCTACAGTTTTAAGCATCACATAGGACAGTTAGTTTTCCTGTAGAGGGGGTGCAACTTTAGAAACCTTGAACCACCTTGGATACTTAAAGATTTATTGTCAAGACAGTGCAACTGAATTTATTCTTGTGAGGAAAGAGATAACTTCGAAATGACTGGATGGGAAGGGTTCATTTCTTATTAGCAGAATTGTAAATGCATCACAAAGATGTAAGAGAACCTGTTCATTACCAGTTTAAATAAACAACAAAACTGTGGACATTTCACATTTGGAAATGAAGAGCCAGAATCTGTTATCAGAGACAGCTATAAAACTCCTATTGATTTAAATGAAAGCTGCAAGTGTGCATCTAATTGAGGAATTTGGATCACAAAATGTAAAGAAAAATCATTTTGCTTAGAGAGTAATGAATATGCCATATTATGCTGCCAAGTAATATTGCCACAAAGTCTCAATGAGTTTATGAAACAGATTGATATTTTTATTAGCAGAGAATAGATTGAAAGAGAGCTACAAAACAAAATGAGGATGAAAAAAAGGTAAAAGAAAGCAGGCTTACTAGGCCAAATGGCTTTTTCATGTCCATAAATTGCTAACTGTATTTCTAATTAATTTCCCAATTCAAACAGTCAGAAATAAAAAACAGTGGCTTTTGAGTGTGCTGTGAACTCAGGAGAGACTCTGTAGACTTGGACAAATAATAGTATAAAATGGTTTATGAAACCAGAGGGTTTATGGTCTATAAATAACTTCCATGTATTTTTATTCTTTACACGTACAATATTACTGAGGACTGGATGATAGCTTTTCACTGCTGCCTGGTTGACTTCTTCAACATACACACCCAAGGTAATGACGATATTGATCCTGAAGAGACATTTTTTGAGACAGATAAAAAAGCCACATAACTGAACTAATAGAAAGGGCCTAGCAACTTAGTTGTAAAGCTGCAGTCCTTTAAGTGAACACCAATTGGCTATATGGTTTAAAACCTACATCCTAATGCCTTGAGGGGTCTGGGATGAGGAAAGAAAAAAAAAAAAAGAAAGAAAGAAAGAAAAAAAGAATAAGATACCTAGAAAATTACTTATGGCAGTTAGTGCCTTTAATGGTCCCCTATGTAAATTTCTCTGTGTCCAAGTATTATTTAAATCAGAATAATATATAAAATAACTGTTTTTGTCAGTGTAAACAAGCGATTCACTGAGAAAATGCTTGTGATCTTTAGAACTTACAGCATGCTCTTTTTTGGCTAAATGTGCAATTCAAAACGTGCCTAATTCCTAAAATCCATATATGTGACACTGCCTGGGTTTCCATGACTACTGCTCTGAAAACCATATTAATTATTCAAGAGGTCCATGCTATTCTCCCTGCGTTCCATAAGGAATGCTGGGAAGCACTGCCTTTATAGAGCAATACAGATATTTAAAAGGACTGCATCACTGGCTCTAAATACCACAGATATTTTCTTACAGCCCTATGACATCTGCATGATAGGTTCCATAAATATTATTTAAACACTCTAGCCCATCAGTAAAAAAAAAACAAAACCAAACAAAAAAACCCCAAAACTCAAACTCTAACCTAAACCAGAAAAACTCTGCATTCTTTTTTCCTCTGTATTTCAAGTCTTCAAAAAGGTGCTTCAGTTCTAGTCTGTTTATCATCCTGGTATAATCCTATTCTAAACAAAGTCAACCAGCTTGCATGCAGCACAGGCTAATCGCCTGTGTTTTTCTAGGGGATATAGTTTCAAATTGTGAAACTTACATTAAACCAAATTTCTCACATCAGCTGTGACTAAGCAGCTGTTTGCCATATCTGTTGATCTCTGTATATTTTAATAACCATAATCAATGCGAGGAACATTCTTTACAGATAACGTTATCAAAACACAGTGTAAGGAAGTAAGAGATGTCAGTGTTGAAGCAGTACATACCACCGCCGACGTCCTGTCACAGCGAAACGATCAGTGCCAATCACAGCAGAGCAGCACTGGCGCATTACGGGGCCAATTACTCAAAGGCAGAGAAGAAAGGAAAGTGGGCCAGATCCTCTTCTCAGTGGAAACAAGACAATAGAGTTACCCCGGATTTACACCTGTGTGACTGAAAGCATAATCTGGCCCAGCATCAATCTTCCCGACACAGAGTCGCTCGGGATCTCAGATTGGCATATATGTAATACTCAGGCAGCCCTTATGGAAGAAGTCCACAGAACGTAAGTGAAAGTGATAGCTTTTCTGTGGAATTTTCTAAGTTAAACCATTATATAAAATGCCACTGCTGAGATCTATTCTAGATCTCTGTTAAATGTTCCAAATTCCTTCCATATTTTAGCTATAAAAATCATAGCCTCTATTCATGGGTATGTTTAGGGAATATTTTTCTGGGGGTAAAAAAAAATTTTAAAAAATAATAAATCAACCTATCTTTTCTTTCCAGAACCTCCAAGCTGCAGCCCTGTTACATCTTCAGCAACATCTAAAGACTACCTGAACATGCTGCTGACCTTTACCTGAAGTGGGGATTTAAAAGGTAAGGTGAATCTGAATTTCCCCAAAGCATGGATATAGCCTTCTTTCAGTCCTGTCTTCACATGAAAAAAGACAAGTGAACACCATGGAAAACAGAGATCAAAGCCTATCCAAGTCAGAATACCATGGACATATCCCAGACTTAAACTCCCCGTGTATGGTCAAATACACAATAGAAAAACAAATCCAAAATTGCATAAATATTTTTAATTCTCAGAATGACAGAAGCACAGATGATGCCTGTGCACACCTCTTCCAGTGTACTGTCTCCTTATGGTAGTTTTCGCACTGATGACATTTTAGAAGCTGGTCTGCATCCTGCCACAGATCCCAGTGTAGAAGCAGTGCAGGAGTCAGACGCAGGATTGAGATGTCAGTTTTGTCTGATAATCTCTCACATCCTGTATCACCTACTTACCCTCTACTCAGCATTTGCCTCCTCTCCTAATATTTGCTGAATGGAAGTCTCTCCTCCTCTGGCTATATACAGCACCTAGCACAATCCTGATCCTTTCTCAGTTGAGCTGGTAGGTCAACACATTGTTATGATACAGCTAATACACTACTACATACAATAATAATTTACAGTTCCTTATTTTCAGGGGTTGTTTGTGTGGTTTGGTTTTTGTTTTTTTTTTTAAATCTTTCTCTCAAACACATTTCACTAGCAGGGCACCATCATTACTATTATTATTTACTATTCGGCTTGCAGCTCTAGTGCCCACAGTGCGTGTTCTTTATTACTCCCAAGTTCTCACTTGCCATGCAAAGTGCTCCATCCAAATACAGATAAAAAGTAATTTCCTCAAGAGCAAGGTGTGAACCAAGCATACTTAATTGTGCACTGTTATATCAACTGTATAATGTTGCAATAAAACTCCCAAACAATGTGATTAAAAATTACACCAAATGAGGATACCAAGGTGCCATAGCCAGTCAAAGTGCATTTATCCAATCTAAATTATATGCTAAGCAAATAAAATAAACATGCAATTTGCTAATTAAAGTGCACTCTCATGTATCCTGTAACCACCATAAATTATACAGCAACATTTAATTTTTTGACTGTTTAGAAACGTTTATGACTGCTTTACTAAATTAAACACAGAATGAAGGGGGCAAATTAGCAGGCAAGCACTGCTTTACCCCTGTCATTTCTTTTTAGATTGATTTTACCCTAAAGATTTTCTGTTAGTTTGGTTGAGTTTTTTTTTTAAATAATCACACCTTCCTACAACAGTATCTTAATTTTATTGTGGATCTATTCCATTTTTACTTCCATGTTCCACCTGATTCAATGACAATTACTGGTTTTCCCAAGTTTTCTCCAGTAGGGGAATCAGAGCAATTTTTTTTTTTACCTGAATAATCTGTTAATAAGAATTCTGTGCTCAAAGTCCCTACATTGGGTCAATGTCAAGAACAGGGATTTTTTTTCATCTCATATAAAATGATGATTTAAAATCTTTTCACTCAGATCGCAAATGGCAGCTGCCTAGGTTCTAGTTGAAGCTGTGAGCCTTCCATCATGCAGAGTCAAACGCTGAAGACATTCCTGGATACCACTCGAGGGGAACTGTGAACAGTTGGGTTTTGTTTTCTTTTAAAACATAAGAAAAGTCTCAGATTCTCTGTTTGCCTGGCAACCAGGTCAGCTGTGTTTTAGACTTCTCAGAAACAGTGTTTTATCCCAGAATATGTTTAGGTAATGAGAAGGGGGTGGGTGGAAAGCACTATTCAATCCCCTACTCAATTGCTTTGCAGCTTCTCTGAAAACTACAAGATTAGTTATGGGATCTGACACTTACTCCAGTTTCTCCCTTCCCTGTTTTCCATAGCTCTTCTTTGCACATGTATGAAAGGTAAAATGCTAATAATTAACTATGGAAGTCAAGTGGTTTGTTTTCATATTCATGCCCAAAGATTAACAATACTCAAAATTGTCCGGCCCTCCAAACTTCATAGAGATCATCTCTGACTGTGCCCTTGTAAGTTAAAATGAAGCCATCAGACTGCAGGACAATTTTTATGGTTGGCCAACGTTACCTCTAACAATAAAACATAAATTAACAATCAGCAGTATTAGCACTGGAGCTGATGTTTTGTACCCAACTGTTACCTGCAAACACCCCCGACCACTGCATACCACTGGCACACTAAACCCTCTATAAATGTGGAGTTAATCACAGACCATTTAGCCTTCCTGGAGAGCAGTGCTGCTGAGACAGTTTGGCAGAGTCTGACACATTCTGCATTCTAAAGAAATGCAAATCCAAACCAATACAAAACCACCAAGACAATGCAACAGTTTTATGAAACTGTAAAGATAATTAAGGGCAAGAAAATATCCCAGTTGAAGCCCACAATCATTCCAGCAAGCCCCAAATGGCCGTGTGAAAACAGGGTACAGAAACTGCTACCGTCAAGACCTTCTTACAGAGGGCAAAGTGCTTTGTTGAATATGTCCAACAATAAAATCTAATGTCTGTAAATTCATCCAACAGATGGAATCTTTACAGAGATGGGTTTTTGTTTTGCTTTAGTAGAATAGCCTAAGAATCAATGCATATACTAGAAAGAATTTGTCAGGAGGTAACTGTGCAGAGTGGGGCTTCTTACAACAAAGGACTTGGAGTTCACTTTCTCCAAACCTTTCAGTTGCACTTTAGAATAATATTGTTTCATACATATACCTGTACTTTATTGGTTACAGACATCTTTTTTTTAATTGGTATTACTTTGCTTGGAGGATCAGTGAGAAATATTCCTAAATTCCTGTCTTCGACAAAAACTGTCTCTCACTAGAACAAGGAAATGACTTTGCTATCTAATCTGCCTCCTGAAACCCTGCCTCAAGACAGCTCCTGCTTCATTGGTTATTTTTGGAAAGTAGGGGGAAATAATTTCTTTTTGTCTTTCAGATCATCCCTTCACTAGTTTTTCTTGCTGACTGCCATTAATAATATTGCTCCTGCAACAGAATCCCTTGAAAACAAAAATGTTCAATTTGGATTTTTTGTTTGGTTGGTTTGGTGGATTTTGTTTGGTTTTTGTAAAAAACACAAAACATTTTTTTCTTCTTATACACATACAGAGCTATGTTAGCTAGAAAATATCCCTCATGTCTTCTCCCTTCCCATCCCCCAGCAAGACAACACCACCATCTCTCAAAACCTCTACTTATGCCATGGGATGTAAAGCAGTTTTTAAGTACAGAAACGGTCCTCGCAAGCCTTCAGGTTTAAGGATGAATCATATTTTCTGCTCTCTGAATTATGTCTCCATCTGCTTTGATTTTTGGGATTGGAACTTGAACTAAGGAAGTTGATGCCAACAGCTTGTGAAGCCTGTGCCCACCAAAATGGTGTGGGTAGCTTTAAACTGAAAGGCCATGTGAGTTAAGTATTGTTTGGCCAAACACTCCAGTAAGGAGACATAACATGCTTGCTAATCAAGAGGAAACAGCACACATACAGTTCAGAGGTTATAAAATGGATTTACTTAGCACAAGTGAGGTTCTAGATTCAGTAGTATTTGGTCCAGATGTTTATCAAAGTTAGCGCATTTACATATGACCTTCTTCTATCTCTCCTCCCCTCCTGCCTGACTGAGAAAAATCAATAGTGCTTTGTTGTAGGGTTATGAGAAATTCCAGAAGTGCAAGATAAGCTACTCTCTCAGTTCAACCCTAATAGCCAATGGAGCTCAAGGGAACTCACAATTACCAAGGCTATGGCTCACTATTTCTGTGTTTTTATGACTTAAGGATATTTGAATGCCAGAAAAAGAAGTTGCCATCACTTCCAAATTTCTTTCTGGCAAGATACTTTGACATCATGTCCTGGAAAGTCTTCCTATGAGGCCTGAACTCTTGGATAAATAGAATGAGAAAGTCCCCCTCCTTCTCATCCTCCTCCCAACTAGTGACAGCAAACTTGTTTTTAAAGTAAAAAAGCAGTGGCAAAAAAAATATTCTTAATTAATTCCCAAATTATTTAGAAAAGCCTATTTTCTAGGGGGAAAAAAAAATGGAACCGAGTTACAATACAATACAAGCATCTTGTTTGTAGAGTGGGATTCTTCTGTTTTACTATTGTAAAGCCAAAGTAACACCACAGGACTGAATTGTATTACATCAGATTTCCAGAAAATAAAAGGAGACCGCAGCCCTGCCTGTTGACCTCTGCGGGATTTTTGCCTAAGTGATTATTGCAAGATAAAGCCTTTTGACATAAAGAGGAATGAAATTGAATTTTAAAAGAAAAATGTGTAACAGAAAATGCAAGGCAATTATCTGATTACTAATAGGAAGAGGTACAGAGCCACAATGTATAATGTTCAAGGGATTATCCAGCTTTGAACAATGCTTGCTTAACAGCTGCTACCGAACTGTGGTTTGTGTACTTGGCAGAGAGTTTCATTAATGATAACCTACAGTGTTTACAGCCCATAGGCTTCTAAATATGTTAAGAGCCTTTTTTATTTGTATTTTATAATCCTTCTCCCTTATGTTTTATGTTTTTCTTGATATTTTTGAGATCTGAGGAGGTTTATGTTTCAAAATGATTCATTTTGCTCTGACAACTGCAGCGCAAGATTGCAGTAAATGTTCCCTTGTTATCAAGGCTATGTATTTATAAACAGAAAAGAAAACCATCTATATTCATACTATGGTTTGGATCGCCACCAGATAATACATTCAGATGCCAATATACAGTGCTCCATTGTTTACATGAGAAAGTAAATGTCAAACAGAGGTGTCTTTGCCAGTTACTAGATATTCCTTAGTCACTTCTTGGATCTGTCAGGTTACAGCAACTTGAAACTGCCTTATTTTTTGACATTGTATTTGACCTGAACTGCATTTAGAGAAATCTTGCAATTATTTTAAAGGCGTAATGTTGATTGAGACTTAGACCTGCTCTAGAATTTTGGTTTCAAATGTTTCCTTGATCTGCACTTTATGGCAATCCTTAAGTGATATTAGGAAAACAGAACATAATTAAGAATAAAATTCTGTTGTGAAGGGGATTAGGCATTATGTCGAATACTGGGAATAAGATCATGATTCAAAAGCTAACTCACTGAGTCCTGGCTGTAATCGTTTTGACACACAGTATTTCAGTGGCCATGATTCTGTCATGATAAAACCAAAAGGAGATTATTGCTTCAAAGCAATTAGCATAGTTAATTTTGACACAGGACAGCACACTTCTCCTTCAGTATTTTCCTCCTCTTTTGTCCTCTCCCCCTTCTTAACATCCGATTTGTGCAAGTTCCCGTTGCAGCTGGTTTCCCATCTCAGCGATGCTCAGCTGCCGAGAGCCCTCCTGCCAGGCTGCACTCCCTGGGGATGTGGCACTGTGAAGAGCTCCCTTCACCCACAGCAGTGCAAACCAGAAACTCGCAGCGATATGTTACCCTCATTCCAGCTGGTATCACAGGGGCAGAAGCACCACATCTCAAGCCACAAGAGGCTTTTTTTTTTTTTCCCCACACTGGCCCTCCAGTGTGCTGAGCTGCTGAGCCAGCCTCACTAAAACGTACACTTGAAAGAAATCCTCTCCCCTCCTGATCACTATTGGTTTCTATAGAAACAAGAAGGAATCTCTGTTCTTCTCTAAATTTTTTTCCCCTAATGCTTTCTGCAGTATCGTATGAAACCAATTTTTTTTTTAAAGACTGCACAGTCTTCCATTTATAACCTCATTCATCCAATTAAAGAACAATAGATTAGATAAAAAATGGGCATAGGGTTTACATTTTAAGGAACTCAATCCTATGCATTAACTATCTGTGGTCAGTTCATCTCTCCTGGGTCATTTTATGACTCGAGCATTTCAAAGTAAATACTTTAAAACAACGGTACATCACAAGAGTTAAAAGGGGTCAAGAGGATATTTACTTAACCACTAGTTGACTTTTTAACTTTGAAATATTTCAGCAGTTACTGTATTCAAATGAAATCCATCTCCTCAGCACCCCCATAAATTACTCAAACTCCAGGGTTCCCAACCACATTGTGAGTCACCACCCCAATGCCTGCAACTTCTTATTATTTAGACAACTGTGATGTTTGCTTGCTTTGTTATTGTGCCCTTCTCTGGAGACTGCATTTGCACAGGAATTGCAAAGGCTTGTAAATATTGTATCTGCCTTGTTGTAATCACTAGGTAAACACACTTGCACTCAAGTCATATGGAGAAGCTAAGAGCTGTTGAGCTGTGAAAAGTTTCTCTAACAGAGGCTTGACTTTAAAAATTAGAGATGAAAATCTTTACAATAACCTAACAGAGTCTACACTAATCACAAATGAAAACGGGAACACAAAGACATTGTTTGGGATCTGTTCTCTTCTATTAGAGAAAAGGGAAGCAAATAATCATTATTCACACCATGATGGTGAAACATAATGGGGTTTTATAAAAACAGTAACACACACTCATTTTCAGTGCATATAAATAACTTTCTTTTAAAGTCAACTCAGATTTACTCACAGATTTACGTGGGAAGGTTAATATTCATGCACGCCCAAATCACTTACTGTAGGTAGTGAGTTGAAGTAAACAGAATAGAGGTTGGTTATATCAGATGATTGCAGATGGGACTACATTGGCTCCTGATGTTCCAAAAAAGCTAAATGACACACAGGACAGTTTCTGTCAAGTGAGTACACAGGAAGAATTCACTACAAATACTGGTTTTGCTGCTGCCACTAACACACCAGCACCATGTATCAGCAAAGATAACAACGGGACGACTATGGAGTTGCAATCTATGAGGTGTTGTTTTCTAATCCTATGTTAGCTTTGGTGCAGTTTTACCTTGAATTAATTAAATTCCTTCTGCAGGTGCTAAGAATATGAGAGCCATAAACTGAACACAGTGCTGTGTCAGATTCATCCCCACTTAAATTGTAAGTCAGCACAGAATTCTTGTATCATTATACCTAATGTTAGGATTTTCAGCATCGTCTTTGATGATCTAGCACAATAAACTGTGGGACTGAAGTCACTTCAAAGTCCTTGGTGAGATGGGTTAAGGTTTTTCCTTAAAATGTATTTTTTTTTTCTCAGAGACAGAAAAGAACAAAGCACTTATCATTTGGGGTTTTTTTTCACCCAATGTTTTTCCTGTTAGATTCAAAATGACAGCTCCACATACACAACTCCCAATTCAGCATAGAATTGAAGAGGAAACACACCAACCTTTTACAAAAGTTAGTCCCATCATAGAAACAGCTGTTCAATATTAATGGTTTTACATTGCCAGAGATAGCTTGTCCCAAAACTAACATATATTCAGTTTCTTAGAAAAACAGTTACCAAGTGTTTGCTCCATGGGCACTAATCACACTAGAAGTCATCGATCTGCAGAGGTTTTGTTCCATTTTACTATAGAAAAAAAACCACTGTGCATCTACAAAGCATTAAATTTCATTCTGCTTTGGAAAGCTCATGCATTATGATTAAAAAAAAAACAAACAAAAAACCCCAAACAGACAGGAAAAAAAACCACAACACCACAAAACCCAAACACAAAGAAACCCACACCAAAACCAACAAACCCTACAGTCCCAGCAAAGACTGGCACTCCTCAAAGGTTAGCATAAGGAGAGATGTACATGACCAGGTTGTTAATTCCAACTCTCAGCAGTCAATGATACAGTGCCATAAAATCGTATGGTACCTACTATGCACTTTCAAAGACCTCTGTGCAGCTTCAGGCACAGAAACCTATTTGAAGGGCTATGCTGATCAAAGGAGTGGCCTGAAAATTTCATGTGAAGAATGAGGAGTAAAATGTGTGCCACAGCTAACTCTTACTGTCATATCTAGAACACATTTAAAACACACTGAAATCAAAGTCAACAGATGTGTGGTATAGAAGAGTGCCAGACTTACATTATTAGCCAATTGTTAGCTCAGAAAAACTCTGTGAAAGTAGGAAGTCTCTCTCCTACATTAGGCTTTACTGAAGCCTACACATCCCTAATATGTCACTGGCGGGGAGAAAAGCCACCTTACTGAACTTACACAACTTCTAGAAGGGAAAGAAAAAGACCAAACACCCTTGATAGGTAGATATTCTTTATTTCGCTAACATCAGAACATGCCTTCATTCTTTAATTTGTTCCCCGTTTACCCTACATGTAACTGAGTCTCACTTGCATGTGGCTATCTCCAGCTCTCCTGAACAGAGTTAACTGAACCCACTACCTATTTACTGTGACCACTATTACAAGATTATGTAGCAAAACAAGAATATCCAGTTGTTGGTCATTGATTTATCTATAAAACAGTAACTGTAAAAATGATAGAAGAGGTTCTGTAGTAGACAGTCTTGTGAAACAGTTTATTACTTAAGCATTAATGACCCGTTTAGAGGTCTTTACTGGTCAGGTAATGACCAGCTAAAGGAGTTAAGGGCCCGAGGCAAAGCACTCTAATAAAACCCTGCATACAGCATGTGTTTGGTTCCTCCAATTTCTATTAGAAAAGAGAAGCGTAAAGGGTAATGAAAGACATGTCCAAGAGGCACTCATATCAGCCCTCTCATTTTATATTTGGCATAACACACGTGGCCTTATTCCAGCAGCACAAATCATTCCTTGTTTATACTACCACCTATCACAGAGAAGAGCAGTAACTACAGCTGAAAATGGCCAGTCATGATGTTAAGGAGCCTGTTGCTTTGGGCAAATAAACCTTCCTCCAACTGTTGGAACTGGTCCTATGATTTGCACACTCAATATCCTTTGCACCCACGGAGAACATCCGGCCAAAGGAAAAAGACAGGCACCTCAGCCAGTCCTGCCAGTCATAAAGTCTACTCTAATAGCATTAAAGGTGGAGTGATTAAGTGTTTTCTGTACTCCTGTGCAATTCTACCTGAATATGAATGTCCAGTTGCGTTTTACTGCTTGCATTATGGGGAAAGGCACATTAAAACTAGAGTTTAGTATTGATATGTCCACTCTAAGACTGAGACAGAACAGCTCTGTGTGTGTGTATATACACACACACACACACACACACACACACACACACACACACACACTTGCCAGTAAATTAGAAGCCAAGGGTTGGAACTGTACCCAGGGCTTCACTCTTGGCTATAGAGGCAGGTAAAACACTCAGGCCTACATAACCGCATCTTGCTATTACAGCCCCACAGCATCATTGATTCCAGTCCTGATTTATGGCATCATTTGTTCTTGATAAGAGCCACTTGTCAGCACTACTCAGAAAAACGTAAAATACAATCTAACAGTGGAAATTAGAAAGAAGAGAGGACAAGAGACTAAGAATTGCTAGAAAAATGTGCACAAATTCCTGTATTTGCAGGATGAGATGTTCTAGGTACAAGCAAGTTTATTTTGCTCAGCACTTATTACTGTCTTATCAAAACAAACATAAAAAACATTCTGATGATTTAGTCAAAAAGCTACTTAACTTCCCTGTCAGTTCTATGACTACAGTATATTTTGAATGCTTATTTTTAAAACCACTTTGTAGTGTTTACATGACTAATTATAATAGCTTCTTCAGAGTATTTCCAGTTTCTATGCATAAACAGCCTTTTAAAACATGTTTAGACCTTAACAATCCTTCAGAATCATTGCAGTTAATCATATAAATACACACTGAGCCAAATTTAAGTTCAATTCATACTGAGAAGAAAGATTGTGGTTTCATAATTATACCTTCCAATTGTCAAGGTCAAATATTTCAGTGTTTTATTTCATACCATCTGAAGTGATCACAACACAGCCCAAGCATTTAATGAAATTAAACTTTCCACCAAAAGCAGACAGAGCAAAACACATAGGCAGTATCAAACAGGTAAGATTATTTCTACAGCAATACAACAATAAAATTCAGGCCTTGTAACTAAATGTTGATTCTGTGGATGCAGCACAAAAGCCTGGATTCAAACTAGAAGATTTATTCATTTTTTAGAGGCAAATTATGAACTTTTGCAGCACAGGGTTAACAGCAAAAGTGCTGACACAACAGTAAGTATATGGTGGCGCCTGCAAGCAGCGCTATAATTAATCTAAGTGTACTGTCATTACACTAAACGCTGCTTCTGCAGGATCATTCCAAATCACAAGGCGCTTTCGCTCTTCCTCAGATAACATGCAGTTTATTTCCAATCATGTACGTCTCCAGTCGTGGCATGATTCACTAAAGGAACATTAGCTCTGGAAGCAATATCTTAATCAAATCAGAATTTTCTTCTGTAAAACAAATCTTTGGCTTTTGGAGAATTAGTAACCTAATGCCTTGGGACAGAGATGTGAAACTGTGAGCTGAAAAATGCACTGCTGGAGACCATACTCAGCCTCCTTGCTTCTAGCCATTTACAAGTACATCTATCTAACCACCTACCTACACACCTACACTTTATATGGTCATAAACCACCAATGCAATATCTAAATTATACCCTGAAAACTCCAGGTTTGAAATGGGTTGTATGAAAATTCACCTCATGTGGTTTATTCATTTCTGCTAGAATAGGAGGCTCTGATTCCTTTTGGATGGAACTCGTTTAAACAAAGCCCAACAGCAAACATCCATAAATTAAAGCATTATTGGTATTTATGCAAAGAGATACATATAAACTGAGTGAATTCTGTGTAAAAGGCTTAAAAAATGAAAGAAGTAGAATGTTGCTTATAAAAAATCTAACTGCATTTACAAAGTTATTAAGCAGTTTGTGAATTAATACATTGAAATACATACTAAGAGGGAAATAAAAAATGTACCCTGTCTGGAAACCTGTTTATTCACATTCAATTAAGTTGCCTCTCACATCCACTGAAGTCATACGGCCTTAACAGACTAAGAAAATATAGGAACAGAATGAATTTAAGTATTTTGCCATATCTATCTAAAGCTGGTAATTTATAATGGATACATACTCACTTTACTTCAAAATAAGCTGTATTTTAAGCAACTGTCTGCTTCAAGAACTTCATAACCAACCCACAGTGATTACATTTATATTATTAAGATATATACACCAGAATTACTCATTCTTTACTTTTGATATGCGGGACATTGATTAAAGACCAACCAGAATTCTACACCAGAATTTCTGTAACACCAACATTAACAAAGAATAGATATTGCTATACTAACATTAATTACTTTGTAAAACTGTTGAGGGCGTAAATTCAGGGCTGGGTAAATCCTTATACAAAACTGAAAAAAAAAATATTATATATAATAGCAAGTGTCAGTGGTAAGATTAGAATCCATGACCACAGCCAGCACAGACTACTGAATTATTTAGTACCTTCACCCTTTGCAAACAGCAGTTACAAAAATGAGAATTTGCTAAAACATCTTCAGGACAACATGTGTTTAAGAGACCCTAATACCATCAAGCAGATGCAACATAGTCATGCTACAACTGTTGTGGTGCAAAGTCAGGTTCTGGTTTTCCACCAATAAGGTAGAAATGTATGTATTTCATCTAATAAACAAAGAATACCACAGTATACATGTGCAGACATATACTCAGAGAAGTCACAAAACATGCTTGCTGACTACATATCAAGTGCAAATAATGATTACAGGTACATGGTCCTAGCCTACAGTATGTAAAAAACTAGAGCAAAGTAATATTAATGCAGTAATCATACTTATTCTTTCATATCTAAATATGGCACTCCACAAACACATTCATTGTGCAGTAAATTTGCTCCACTCCTTGTGTTGGCAATGGCATTCATGCAACTGCACAGGCAGGATCAGGAAATTAATGTGGCTGCAAAATAATTTCCCTCTCTCCCATTCCCACCCCACCCCCACTGAAAAACAACAACTACAACAACAGAAAAAACCCACACACACCACCACACCAAACAAAAACCCCAGGAGAGAATGCTTTCCACAGGATCATTTGATCTGATTCACAACATGACATCCTAAAAGCCAGCAGCAGCACAATGCAGACAGAACAAATGCATAGTTGAAGCAGAACTAGAAGGCAGGACAGCACTTGTCCTGGCAATCTGTGTATGTGTCATATTTAAACTGCATGAAGAAACACACCTACAATTGACAGTGTCCGGGCTGAAACTATTTTACAGATAATTAAAAAAAAAAAATATTAAAAAATTCCAAGGTTCATTATCCCTTCTGTCCTCTCATGCTTTCCAACTCTCACCTTTGGAAATCCAAACTAGATAGGGCTCAGATAACCACATATAAAACCTATCACTGTAACAACACTGCCATGTCCTTTGTGCCAGTAGCACGCGAGGCTACTGCTACAGAACTGGAATGGCCAAGCTATGCCCACTTGGCTATAGCCCATGGGCACACCTGTAGCAAGGAAAATTAACTTAACATCCACAGAACACACTCATGGAGTCCAATTCGCTCAGTGGGATAACTTCCTGAAGTATAGAGGCCATCAGAAAGGAAGTTTCTGAGGAAGACCATCTGAAGCCAAGGGCCTAAAGCCATTTCAGAGAAGTGACCAAGGGTACACTGTCCCCTGCTGACCGAAGAAAGATGTCAGCACTCAGAGACAAGGCAGCTGAATTATGCAGCTGGTCATATTTTGCCTCTAG
Organism: Ramphastos sulfuratus; assembly: GCA_013399055.1. Taxonomy (NCBI): domain Eukaryota; kingdom Metazoa; phylum Chordata; class Aves; order Piciformes; family Ramphastidae; genus Ramphastos; species Ramphastos sulfuratus. The sequence goes on from WBNM01026817.1 coordinate 81,133, forward strand.
CCATACATGGCTATTCCTCCACATCACCCTGTCGTGTCTGTCCGAAAGCACAGATGATGGTTTTGGGAGCCAGAGGCAGGTTCTCAGCTACTGCCTCCACATCAACTTAACCTACCTTCGCGTTTCTTAAGTCCTTTCCTCAGCAGCGCGAAATATCTGCTAAAGCCCAAAGCAGCAAATGACATTGGGAAGCAGCTAGGGCATCAGACACAACGCACCCCATTATGGTGTGGAAGTTACATAGGTCCTGCTGAACCCTACAGGCAGTGCATACAGTCTCATGTTACAGTAGCAGCTCATATCTGCCAACCTAGACGAGAAGTAGTGGTTATGGTTATTTTGCCCAATTCCCATCTGCCAGAAAAGCATGCAAACGCTCCAGAACAAAGACCCAACCAAACCCCTTCAGGGGAATCCCAGGCCACAAGGGTATAGGAACAGACTTACTTTTGGTGCTGTGACTGATGCATTTTCAATTGTGTTGTAGCTCATCTTCAGGCAGGTGCATAGAGGCTGGTTTCACAGGGGGACCCTCTCCCAGGCAAGGGCAGCAGGTTCTGCCCCCTTAATGTGCTGAGATCCCCAAAGCCATGCTTTCTCTGTCAGCAGGTTATTACAGAAAAGCCACAAAGTACTGTTAAGGTAGAAACATTTTGTCGAAGGTTTTGCTAGTTTTAATGATTCAAGGTGGGCTCAGATATCTCGCATCAGAAGAGGGTTGTAGGCACCGAATCATTAGTGGGCAGATACAGCCCTGAGTCAGAGCCTTATGCCAGCCCTAAAAGGCAGGAGCTCAGACATCACCGTGGATCTTGCATTTGCTAGTGGCTAAATCTAGTGATTAGTCAGCACTGAGAGCTGCTGAATCACTCTTCAAAGGCACCTATCTCCCTGCTTACATCAGCTAGGCAGCCACTGCACTTCAATAGTCTGGGCTGTCCATCTATAGCCAGTGCCCTTTTACTAAGCTTGCACAATTCACCCACCAACTACGGCACATACGCCTGATCCCTGACCTGCCACAATATACTTGCTAATGAAATAATAGTTGTCATGTATAACAAAAACATGCATGGTTTTGTATGAGCTGTCTAAATAATTTTTTCTGATAAAGTAATTTGAAATGTAATGCAGCATTTATCTTCTGTCTTAACAATCATGAATATATTTAAACATCTTTTAAAGTTCTTTGCAATTCAGATTCTATCTCTCATTATTAATTGTTTGGGTATTAATGATTTTTGGATTAAATGAATGTAACCACTGATATTCATAGAAGACAAATGATACACTAAGCAGATGAGAAAATTAGTATGAATTACTTCGGTAAGCCCCAACTCCTCAAAATCTCTGCAACATTAAAAATTGCCTTTGATTTAAAAATTCAAACAAAAAACCCCAAACCAGAACAGAGAAACAAAAATCACCACAAGATTAATATCGTATTTTATTACTGTGACTCTTCAATATTTTTACTGACCGTGACAGACTTCAGCTGGCTACATCTGAATTCTGTCAACTCGCATGGTAACAAAACCCAGTCTTGGAGATAAGGTGCTCTCCACAGGGGCCAAACAAAAGCAAATCAATGCTTTCTAGTTAAAGGACAATCTTTGAGTCAAGATCTGTGTGAAGAAAATCTTTAGCCAATTCTTAGAGGAAACTAACTACTTAGAAATACATAATAAGCAATTAAACTTACTGCTTCAGAACATAACAGTTTTTAGAAGAGCAGCAATAATTTTCTCATGCAAGTGGATGGAGGTAAAAGTGCTAGCAGCACTTCAAAGTGATGCACACAACAGAAAATGTTGGTGAATTAAACAGAAAAACTAAGAAAGTAAAACTTCTGCTCCCCAGTAATAAAACCAAACAGAAGGCTTATTGGTGTGCAATGGCTTTGTCCATGACAGAATTCTGGTATTATTCTAACATCCACTTTGACAGAAAGAGGCTGTTGGGCCTTGTGTAAAAAATATCTTTGAAATTTTCCTTCTTTTTCATTTCCTTTTTGTATCTGAAATCAATTAAACAATAATTAAGAATTGATTTTGAAATGCTTAATCCTGCACGTTTGTAAATTTATTTTTAAGCTGGGGTTTGTTTTGCTCCTGGGGAGACTTAAATATCATTGAAGAAAATCCTCAGGACTTTTCTTACCAAACAATGGGATTTATAACAGAGGTGAACGCTGCTCTCCTTATTTAGAGGAGTGCTCCTACCCAAGTGAACAACACTGCAGCATCCTTTAAAATCAACAGAGCTTACGCTGTTATCAGCCACTGGAGTCAACAGCAGTGCAAGGGGAGATGATAAAGAGAGCTTTGTTTCAGAAGTACTTTAACACCTAAACAGAGACAAATTAGAAGCACTTAGAGGAGGTGTGTATAAGTAAGGTTTAACACAATTCCACGGAATGTCATAGCTCAGATCTCCAATCTGTCCACTCACAGTGTGGCAAAAAAGTCAATATATGTGTTTCAAGAAGGATCAGAAACTAGGAAGTTGTACTACAAACATTAGAGTCTTCTCAAGATACAGGTTACATCAAACACAAACATCTGTCTGTAGTTGAAGGCTGTGAGAAGGATCTCCTTTGACCACGAGAGGGAGAATTGAATCATACACATTGTTTATTCACATATATTTCCATCTCAAGATGGAAGTTCACAAGAAGTGCATTCCCTAAATTCAATATATTCAGGTGACCTACCCCATAGCATTAAGATCTCTGCCTACACATGCTTAAGGGAGTGGGGAACAAAACCAAATCTCAGAAACTCTCTTTTGCCAAGGGATGCTGATTCACAATCAAGAATGGTGGGGTCACCAGGGATAGAGTTTGAAGATAAGGAGGGTCTAAGTTTTCATAAGGATCTTAGGAAATACAACTCAGATTTTTTTCCAGATTTAGCCATGCTTTGTGTTTTTCACCTCAAGATAAGACACAGATGGACACTCTTGGGGCTACCTAATTCTGTAGCCCCACTTCACATATGCCACTGGTGCTCCCAAGTCTGTACAAGCAGTTGGCTAATTTTGACACAGGAGCTAAATTCAGTGTCGAAGAGCCTAATACTTCTGCTAGTTGCATTTTGCCTACTACATAATTCCTTACTCCTCATATGGAAGACGGCAACAATTATGACCTGAGCCACTCAAAAATTCAGAAAGTCCTGATGACACAGTGTTTTCCATGAAGAACATGAGACACTGAAACCTGATCTACAAGTCTACAGACCCATAGTTTACTGATAACCCCTTTGAAGCCCACTAAAAAGTTAATCTGTGTTTTTGGTTACTGGGGGAGTTACAGACTGAGGGATGTATGAGGCTGTCATGAGAAGTTTATGTTTATTATATTTATTGCTGCTGATAGCAGTAACTAAGAGCAGTCCCTGCTGTACAGGACTTCACAGATCTGTAATATGTTCTTGCGTTCTGGTTGTGTTTCAGTGCTTGGAGAAGTGCAGAGTAATGGAAGTAAATAAATAAATTACAACATGTGAGGTTTTTCACCCAGCTTCAAAACACAGCCCTATTCCTCATTTCTTGGGATCAACCATTACTCATCCTCACTCCTGAGGACTGGCTTTATTTACAAAAGAACTCATAACCATAGGACATAAAGTCTACCTCAAAGGCTCTCAATGTTATTTGTGACTGGAATAATCACAGAGCATTTATGAGAAATTTGAAGCAGTATTAAGTATAGAGCATATTTTGGTTGTTGGCCAGGATGTCTGGACCTTTTTCTGTACTCAAATGTGTTTTATGTTAATCTTCAGCTGGTGAAAGGAGATGGGAAGAAAGCTCTGTTCAAGCGAAGAGCATCACAGCAGATGTGACTGGGTCCCAAACGTTATTTGTCAGCAAACAGACCTGGAAACCCCATACCAAACTAATAGTTTCTTAATCTACTGATGTGTAATGAACATCTACTGATCTCATCAAAATGACAATACATGGTTTACATTCTGCTGCTTCTGAAGCACACAGTTACTTTTCTCCCTTGGATTTTGAATTCTTTTTTCTTTCCAGAATATGGCTGAAATTTAGCCCTACATACAGAAACCACTTACAAAAGCTAGCTTGTAACTGACATGCAACAGCAGTACAGGAACGCCTGAGCTACATTTACTGTGCCACTGCAGCTGCAACAAAACTAATGAGCTGACCTATCTGAGAAGGGAATAAAACCAAACTTTTATTGCACAATAGCAAAAGCTTTGTTCAGAAATGAGTCTGTTTAGATTATTTCATATCATAAAGCTATATACACTTAAGCATAGGAGAGGGCATTTTGAAATCTAAGACACACAAAACCAACTGCTGTTAAATTACTACACCTTGGCTGTACTGAACCTAGGAAAACCACAGCTCACCATCCCATTTTCCAAGTGTGTGGAGAAACCAGCAGCAACTACATCATCCCATGTGATGGTGCAAAGGAGCATCTTAAGAATATGCAGATACATTGTTCAGATGTGGGAATACACATGCCCATGTATGCACTGTGCATATACATACATACAAAAATACATAGGTATGTCCTGTATCATGATGCAGCATGTAACAGTACCTGCACCTACAAAGCTGTGCATACACATCAATGCACAGCTACATATGAGCTCTCTACAGCCCAAGAACTCTTCCTAGTCCACACTAAGGACTTGTTTACAGACAGTGTATCCTAGATAAATGTATGAAGTGCACTCAACAGTGGTGGAGCTGTATGTCCCCAAAGCTACGTGGCGGGGCAGAGCAGCAGTACTGGCACATGACTTCCCTGTCCCTGCAACACGCTATCCCGGACCGGGCTGGAAAGCACAACTGCTCCACTTCTCTGATCAAAGGGGGCTTTCATATGCAAAAGGAGAAAGGTCCTGCCCTGACTGCCAGCACTGACACAGCAGAATCGGTTTATTTAGGTGGGTACTTTCTGGAAGCTGAAAAATCTGCAAAGAAGTTTTAGTGCGTTTTAACGTCCTGCTGAAAGCAGAAGTTCTCAATGGACCAGTAAAGCTAGCCTGTGATACTAGAAAATACCAATGCCAGCACTTCTGATAAGCGAGTTAACCTGTAATGCTTCAGCTACTATCCTTGGTGTCACTAACTGCTTCATCCCCAGTGTAATTGACTCCAGGGGAAAACAAAAGAGGGGATTTTGTTTTGTTTTGACAAATCCACTGCAAGGCACCACACTAAGGTGCCAAAGGCTACTTTGTATTTACAATGCTGATGATACGCACAACTCAGAAGTTTCCTGACCTCAAGTACAAACACAACATGAAAGGTGATATATCAAACTGACACTATCACAGCTAGGGAAAAAGGAAAAAAAAAAAAAAAAAAAAAAAAAAAAAAAAAAAAAAAAAAAAAGGAAAAAAAAACCCNGAAAAAGGAAAGAAAACCACCTCAGATTTATACCAGGCTTGCCTGCCTAGCATAAATACTAACATCAAGCTATGCAGACTTTGTTACATCACTGCTTAAAAGTTCTGATCCCTCACAAGGGCAAACCAGCCCAGGATCTAATAGAAAGTGTTTCCAAACATAAAATTATAAGAAGAGGAGGAAGAAATCTGACGAACCTGCATTGAAACTTGTGAATTCACAGAAGCAACAACACATTCAGGTCTCCATTAGCCTTCCTCTTCATTCCTCAATTACCTCCAACCTGCAGGCTGTGGGCACCCCTCTATTTTTCATTCCTATGTCTTTTTTCCCCACCGTACCCCATGCATGGCCTTAAAACATGCACCTTCTACAAAGTGACTGAACCCCAGACTTCCTTTAATTTAGACATTGATAAAAGCACTCTTAGAAAGGCCAAAATGAAACAGGATTTCCCCATCCCTCTCAAAAAAAAACCCTGTTCCTGTTGGTTACCTGGTATCTTACAGAGTGTTCCCACACTCAGATTTGAGGTTTCATTGGGGGATATTTTAATTGTTAAAAAAGAGCACTCATTCATTTTGAGCAGTTTCTCAATGAGTTCTAACAGCACAGGGTAAAAGCTGCTTACTGTGCCCCAGGATGCTCCAGCACAACTGAGGCAAAAGGGATTTTTTTTTTTTCCCAGCAAGAAAGTGCAGATAAAAATAGCACTCCATAGTATCTAAACGAAAAGTAATAACAAAGAGAAAGTTTTACAGCTGTAATTGTACATAAATGCCTGAATGACCCATTACAAGAGAGACATTAAAATAAGTCACTTCACAAAAGATAAAATAAAAGCACTGATCATAAGTGAGTATACAGTAAAAGCAGATATTTATAAAAAAAAAAAGTTGGAGTGCTTCCTATATCCCTGCACATAGAACAGACTAATGGTGAATATTTTGAGAATATTAATGTTGATAAGATGGAGGTGGTATTGCATTGCCTCCAAAGAACATACATTTGAATAACAGAATTTATAATATGAGTTCTGTATCGTAATTTAATTTAACCATGAAACCAATTTCTGCCTTCAACATTTTTATGTTTTACGGTATGAAACAGAACATTATTTGCTGTAATGTAGTTTATTTAACCTTAACCTGATGTGGTGCAACAGTGAATACAGATACACTCAAAATGTTAATAATATGACATGCTGAGCTGATTAAAATTTCAATTGTGTTTCCTCCATCTCCTTTGGAAAGTTAATGAATTAATGAATCTTTAAAGGACAGTCAGGGAGGCCTTAAAAAGAAGATGCCTTTTTGAGTAAGGAGAGAAAGTGGCAGATTACAACTTAATGGCTTCAGAATAATGGTAATTTCCCTATTTTCTTCACTTGCCTTAGCTCAGCTAATGGCTTCATTAGTGTCCACACTCTCAAACGAATAATAGAGGACCATGTCACATCCATCTTAGTCACATCACAATAAAACCGTTAAATACAATTCAGCTACCTGCCTTCTGCCAGTCTGTGCTATGAGGCTGAATTAGTAGCACAATCAATACAGAACCCTGTTATTAGATTCTTTTTCTTTTTCTTTTTCTAAAAAAGAGTGAATCACCAGGTATAATCACGCATCCCTATTTAACTGTACTACAGATTTTATGCTAATTGGATAACTATTATTACTCAGAAAGGACATTAAGAGGGAAATACTCTGCTTAGTTTACACCTATAGATTAATTTAAAAAAAAACCAAACACAACCAAACGAAAAAAAACCCAACCAAACAAACAAAAAAAACAAACCCAAAAAACTTACACTAAAATTCCAGCTCTTCATTTGATAAAAATCAATGGATTACCTCAGAGTCAGCACAGATATGTCAAACTCTTCCTGACATCTCCTATACCAAATCATTTCACAAATCAAGCTAATTAAGCAGCTAAAATCCTCTTTGGCTTTAGATACCTCTATCTTGGGAGAAGAGATTCCATTCAACCAATTTAGATTTTGGGGGGAAAAAAAAAAAAATTTAAAAAAAAACAAAAAAAAAAAAACCCAAAAACCCCAGTCCAACTGAATACAGCTCCTTTAAAAAATAAAATGTATGAAGACTGACGCAACAAGTTCACAAACTGACCTTAGAACTGTAAAAACAAAGAGGAATTATGACTTTTTCAATACTTTAGAGACGTAATTTTCAAATATGTTGAATTTCCATTATTTTGTGATAATTGTTTTTAAATTGGATTTAAGCAGCATTGTTCTTTTTTACTCATTATCCAGTTTGGCTACTACATGCAACATGACATCTCAGTTCGAGCATATTTTTCTCATTATGTACATATTTTGTACAACAAGCAATAAGCAAGCTCTTTAACAATGGTAGTTGAAACATGCACAATTGGCAAGAACCTAATGCACAAGTATTATTATCCTTTGCTTTCTATCTGTGGAAACCAAAAGGAGCAAGCTCCAACTTCTACTTAGCTGAACTGCAGCTGGCAGCAACACACAGTAACAAGGGGAGGAAAATGGCCCATTTAATATATAAGGAAAATCTCAAATGCTTCAGGCAAAATTCTGTTCTCAGATCCATACCACAGATCCTGACTCCAGTGCTCTGCCCCTTCTTGACCTGAGTATCTAATGCTACCAGAAGCTACTACAGACATGTAGAGGAAGAGGTTTATTGGATCATGCCAATCCAGGGCACGGTTTTGCACAAAAGGATTTCTGGACTGATTCTCCAGTTCTCTATGTAACCCTGCCATAATCATATCCAACTGAGGTCCAGGAAGAAACTGCTTTGTGAATCCTAGAATACATGATGTACTGGGCATCCACACTTGTCAGCAGAATAAATTTTTCTGACAACATAAATCTGATCCCACTGAGAAATCTTTTAAAAATACATTATTGACTAAAAATATTTACATGCAGCCCCTTTTTTGTTAATATATTAAGTGCTTTGCCATCACCACATGTAACTTTAAGCCCAAGAAAAACTATTTTTGTATGTGTGCTATATGTCTGTTTTCAATTAAAACATGATGCTGATACTACACTAAATCACAGCTGAAATCTCAGTGTTAAACAGATCTTGAGTGACATCTGCATTCTAATTTTTTTATGAGCAGTTTGTCAATGATGAGACCCTAATGAGAAGCACTGCTTTCAAAATATGGAGCTGAGGGTAAACATGAGATATCCTCTTTTCATATTATGGCTGTTTATCATTTCATTTCTTAGTTGCTTTCTTACAGAGGCTTAAGTGAATTCCAATAGACGGATAGAAGTGGCACAGATGATGACCTGCTTCTTGTCTACCTTAGGATACAAAAATTCTATGTAGCAAGACAGACTCATACGACCACCACACGCCCAAATCTCACAGAGCTGGGCTACCATTGTTATTTCTCAGAATACCATTTGTGATGGTTTGGGANATTCTTATTTTTCAGAAGACTAGTTCCTAGCTCACTGTGGAAGGACTTACTCACAATGTCACAATGTCATGGTCTTGGCCTCATAGGAGGAAAGCTCCACAAATACATTTACCTGTTAGACCTCAGAATTTACTTACTATCATGGTGCACTCTAACTTTCTATTACAACTGTGCCTATTACATCCAAAATTAATCCTGTGACTGGGCACAGAGACAGCTTCATTTGTAAACAGGGTAAAACCAGTGGGCTATAGCTCAAGATGGCATCATAGAACCAGCCTTACAGTATTATCAGGAACAGGTAAATCCAGGCATGACATTTATTGTTTGACATCAGATGGTCATAGCATTGCCTATGTTTTTTAAAAGAAAATTAATTTTGAATGTGTTAATGAAATAGAACATTTTTTTTAAATGTAAATGTAATTTTAACAGTTATTTTTACAGGTATTCTTATGAATTCAAAGCAATCTTTTTTCTGCTTACTGGCTCTTTGAGATTTCTACATTGCCCTCTCTTTCACTTAATTGCCCTTAGGAAGAATATCTTACTGCAAGGTAAAAGATGGAGGAAGGAGATTAGTATTTGTATGTAAGTTAGCCAAGAAAGATCCATTTACAACTTTCTTGCTTAAAATACTACACAAACCAGTTTTACACAGAGCACAGGTCCCCTCAGAGTAAGCTCATTTAGCATGCAAGCACACTATCTGCCTAAACTCTGCTTTTCTGATTAAAGTTTTGTATTTAATTAAAATTGTCTTTAATTAAAATGCAAATATTCTAGGACTTTAACAATAAATTGTTTACACTAGACTGAGAAACAGCCCTCAAAGGCTTTGGAAAAAAAAAATAGTTTCAATTGCAAGCTGTATATTCAAACTTCACTGCTCAGTGAAAATGGGTGAAGATCCTTTTTTTTTCCTCCTATTGGCTTAATCTTTTTTAAACAAATGGAAAGATATCCCAATTTGTATCTAGAATTCACATAGAAAACAATTCCCAAAGTTATTGGCTGTTGAGCAAGTAATTAGGCCAGTTCAAAACATCTTTTGTGTTTGAAACAATTCCTTTAGCCAATTTTGCTAGGAAATGATACTGACAACACAAAAGAACTTCCAGTTAAATGAATGATACACGTAGCCCCTTCTCTGGGTGATAAACACGGGTGCACGCCTGTGTACATGCAAGGATCCATCTGCATTATCCCTTTGCCAGAAACATCCTGCTAGAGGTTCAAAAATAGCTGTTCTGTTTACAAAAGAACACAGTTTAGATACAGCAGATATATAGCCTGCTCATTTCTTTCTTTAAACATACACAGAAGGACTCTACACCCTCGGTTTTGATTTACTGCAAGGCAGACTATATGCTCTGCAGCATCAACAATACTTTTCTGTATGAAGTGCTGCAACTCAGAGGTGAATTATACTTATGACCAATTCATAATCATCCTTCATTTGGGAATAAAATTGAGCCCTTGTAGTTAATCTGACTAAATCTCACCAAAAAAAAATACAACTTTAAGAACTTTAATTTTCTTTCCAGAGGAACTTCAAATTGCACTCCTAATACTAGTGTAATAATAAAAATTACAATTATACATTGTTTGGAAAGAAGCCTAACAACTTCCAAACCTCTCACAAAAAAAAAAAAAAAAAAAAAAAAAAAAAGAG